>JALJEG010000043.1:1558-221897 GCA_023653615.1 Apiotrichum siamense | reverse complement strand
CAGCTACGCAGCAACCCCTTAGATCTTGAGTCCCGCCGATCTCCCTCCTCCCCTCCTATCGTTCACCTCAGTCGGTATAGACGGAGTTCGTCTGGCGAATGGACAGGACCTGCTCCCTCGCCAGGCGACTCGTGACACTAGAATCGAAGTAAGATGAAACTGCGGTGACTGCCGATCAAACGGGACACATTAGACCCAGTCCCAAGGGCTTCGGGATACCATGGTTGTCGCTCGAGACGACTACGAGTGCGAGAGATACTGGAACGATGCTATCCAGGGCCATGGATGGGCATTTACATTGTCGCTGATTCCCAAAGGGTCAAAACTGAAGCTTGGAGCAACTATATGAATGAAGACGATTGATGCCCAAGCAGGTGTCCAACCTACTCAATCAAGTGTGACTGCCAGCGCCAAGGCACTTGTCACCCTCGACTCGGAAATCGAGAGGCTGACTGGGTGGACGGCTTCGGATCCGCTCACGATATTCCTTGCGGAGCCACACCTAACTCCCTGGTGCGTGATTGACGTTTTACATAATGGAGGGTTTGGATACATATCATGCATTTACGTGACCCGTGATCGGTGACGATCGCTGCAAGTCAGAGAGAAAAAAAAAGACAGAAAAAAAAGGAAAAAACAAGGCATAAAAAGAAAAGAAGAAAAGAAAAAGAAAAAGATCAACCAAACAAATGGGAAGTCAGCACCGATTAGCGGGCGGATCTCAGGCAACATGATAGACATGAGAACTGTGATCGGCCCAACGGGGCGGAAGGAGTGACAAGTCCTCTGTTGTGTGCGTGCTGCTCGTTGCGGCCCATTGGCGTCTGGTGCGTGCGCCACTTACGGGCTCGGAGTGTGACGTCGCGGCGCCGCGAAGGGCTGGCAATCGTCGTCGGCGTCCTTTCAACGCCAGACACTTCAGACGTCGACAATGCAGGTGCTGCGTGGCAGTCGGAGCGGAGAGATTAGGCGTCGCCATTGTAACCACCGACGCGCTGCATGGGGACGGAGGTCTTCGGAGCAAAAAGGGAGGTTTAAATAAGAAGTATACTTACGTAAACAGTCTTCAAGCAGACCGTTTATTTATCACTGTGTCGCTAATGCCTGAATATAACTTTCGTCAATCGTGATTTGCCACGAATTAGTTTGGGCTGGCGCCTATCTGGGATCCTCGGATCCTGGATCTTACCATGCCAGCGCACCACTTTCTTACACTGTCAACAATTTGGCTTGATCCACTTCCACCTTGCTTCGTCTCCACTCTTTACTCCACCCTCCATGATCAACATGCCCCCTCCCACTGCTTCCCAAAAGCCTTCATCAGGCCCACAAAAGCCCGCAAATGGCGCAGCAGGCACTGTCCCTCCCCACACAGACGATCATCACTCCGGCAAGCCAGACCAGAACAAGTACAATACCGAACAGGACGCTCTCAACAAGGAAATCGCAGCTATTAAGACCAAGCTCGTGAGTACATTTCCCAGGCCAGATCAAACAGCGTCTCTTCTGGGCATCAAACTGCACACCAACTGGAAATAGATCCCCCCATCATACATTACCTTCTCAATGTAGTGCCCGACATTCTAACTGGCCCAGGACGCCGTTCGCTCGCGTATTTCCCTGTCTCAGGCCCCTGCCAGCAACGACCGTCGCTCTCAGCTCAAGAATGAGATGGACGCTCTTCGTAGCGAGCAGGCCAAGTTCAAAACTGAGCGCAACAAGCTTTTCGACGAACTTAGAAAAGTTCAGGACAGCATGAACAAGAAGATCAAGGACCAACAGGTGCAGCGAGGCAAGACTGGTTTCAAGAATGTTGCCGAGATTGACGAGCGCATTCGGTGAGTTTCTCGACATGTTAATCACCATCATTTGAATTGCTAATCCCCAAAGTGTTCTGGACAGGAGCGTTGAGTCTGGCACGATGAAGCTCGTGGAAGAGAAAAAGGCACTTCAGGAGATCACCACCCTAAAACGCGCTCGCAAGGTTCTCGAATCGTCGTCGTCTTCCGAAGATTCTATCGCACAGGACAAGGTGCGCATCGAGGAGCTCAAGAAACAGCTCGACGACCCGGAGGCGAAGAAGGTCAGCGAGAGGTTTGACTCGCTGAAAAAGGAGATGGACGAACTTCGTGCCGAGGGTGACAAGGCATACCAAGAGCGCAACAAGCTCTTCGACGAGCGCACCGCACTCTCCGCCAAGATGGTACGTTAATGTGCGGGAAGGCCACCTTGAATTGACATGTTAGGATGAGCTCTACGCCAAGAAGCGCGAGATCAACCAGACCTTCCACGACGAGAAGGACAGGTACTATGCCAAGATTCAGGCTATCCGCCAGGCTCGTCAGGAACGATACAAGGCTGAGAAGGCCAAGGAAGAAGCATCTCGACGCGAAGAGGAGATTGCCCGCATGCGCGAAGAGGCCAAACTTCCGGCGTACGCCGCCGAGATTGAGGACTGCCGCATCCTCATCAACTACTTTGCGGGAAAATACGGCGTCGGAGAGGTTCCCGAGACAAGCACAGGTGGTGCGTCCAAGGAAAACCAGATTTCGGGCGTCAAGCAGTTAGAGGTTCGACAGGTCACCAAACAGTTTGAAGGCATGGTCGTCAAAAAGAAGGATGAGGAGCTTGAGGGCTTCTTTGGCGGCAGCGGAAAGGGCAAAAAGAAGGGCGGCAAGAAGGGTGGTGCAGGTGGGTCTACTGCCTCGGGCACTGCTACACCCACCGCTTCTGAAGGCGCGATTAATCTCCCCATGAACCTCCTCTCGGCCCTCCTCTCCTTTGGAATTTCGCCGCCGACTTCCAAAGACGACGTCGCCCGTGCCGTATCCGACCTCGAGATCAAGAAGACCTGGTTTGAGGCCAACTCGGAAGCGAAGACCAAAGCCGAGGTTGAGCGGGTCGAGAAGATTGTGGCCAAAATGCAGAAGAAGAACGCTACCGCTGACGAGGAGGAGGATGGTAGGTCATGGTGTAACAGATGTTTTACTGATTGCTTTAGATGAGGAACCCAAGACTGAGGAGACGGAGGCTGCCACGGATGCCTGATGGCGTCGCCGACGTCGTTGTCATCCGAGCTTCAAGCCACAAACTAAATGTTTTCATGCTCATCGCATTATTGCATGAATCACGGCGGAATGGCGGAATCGTCTTGCTTTTGGGTAGTCCATCTCTATGCAGATTTCAGTCCATATTCGGGCCTGAACCTGTTCGACGTGAACACCCTTCAATTTTCCGCGACGTGTCCAGAAGATATCATTCTCTCTTGGGGACTGCTTTTAGGCGGTTGTGTCAGTCAGAGTGCACCATGAACACTACGACTGCCTGACGAGACGAGGGGCCGCGAGAGGGTCGACTAGCATGCTGATTCACCTCGTAATGTTGCGACAGAAGTCAAAGGATCTTGTCGATCTTGTCCATTCAGAACGTGCCAGAGTGAACGTGGCCATGGCATGTCACCACCATTACCACGTCTGCACATTGTGCAGCCAATCGCGGCACAGCCGACAACCTCGGTCATGTTTTGTAGCTATCATGTAATGTGGGGTCCCCGCATCCGGTGACAGCTCCGGTGTCATCGGAGACGAGCCCGCCAGAGTACTGCTGGCAGCAAGGCAACTGTCGGCCACGATATCTCCTCTCTTATCCCCATCGTTCGCTCATTCCCATACACCATGTCAGATATAACCCCCCCATCACTCCCACAACGCTCCGCATCTGCAGCAGGTATTCAGATGCCGACCAACCCTCATTCCCACATACCCGCACGTCCGTCCCCTCTTGGCCACACCCTTTCGACTGGGACCGCCAACATTCCACGGCGCGGAAGTGAGACATCAAGCATGGGCTCCATGCTGCGCCAGAAGGGACGCACCCTCGGCCGTGTGCAGCAGCTTCGCCTCAGCGCCGATGCGGTGGTCAAGCGGCGGTCCGGCGGCGTGCTTGCCAGAGGGTGGGTGACGGATGCGTCTTGGACCCAGAGCTAACCATTCCAGCTTCATTCTCAAGACTGGTGCGTACACTCTCCCCAACGCGGTCTATCGTAATGTTAGGTTTATGAACTGACAAGCAGATCACTACCCGACCGGACGTGCACTGGACCTCGACCTGAACGTGCAGGGTGCACCCAACTTTCGTGCGCCCAACGAGGAGGGCTTGAACGTCTATGGAGTCGCTCAACCAACTGTCCAGGGCCTGAAGAGCATCCTGGCAATCCTCTCTTGCCAGCCGCAACCAAAGGACCCCCACCCTGACGGTGAGGTGGGCGGCCGACGCCGCCCAAGCGTCATGCCGGAACAGGGTCATACCATTTGGTTCAGCACACGTGAAGAGACGCTTGGTGAGTAGCTTGAACGAAGAGGCCCATGCTGACGCCTGTAGTCTATATGTAGGTGATAGCTGTGGCATCCGATCTGACTTGGCAGCGCGGGACGGCCATACGTGCTTCGTGACGCCTCAACCCCTCTGCAGACCTTGGCTCTCTCGGATCGCGCCTCCAATCTGGAGGACATCGAGAACCGCCTTAAGCTTGACATTCTCGAAGAGGCACGGCGGTATGGCGGCCTGATCCTGTGTCACGATGAGGTTACTGGTGGAGAGATCATCCCAACATGGGTGTCGGTGGACGAAAGTATAATCCAGACCCCCAAAGAGGTCTACGACGATATCCGTGCTGCCGGCTGGAACGTCGACTACTGGCGCATTCCCGTCGGCCCGGACAGGCCCATTGAGGTGAGCAGAGCGACACTAAGCGGACACTGAGGGCAGGACAACTATCTCGATGCGTATGTTTCTCGTTTGCAGGATACAGATCCTCTGAGCACGTCGCTCGTGTTCAACTGCGGCATGGGTGTGGTGCGAAGTACGTCCTCGTGAGATCTGGACGTTGTGTTGACCCGTTAGCAACCTTTGCCATGGTTGCGGCTCTTCTCGTGCGTCGAGGACAGTACCTCGAGCGCGGACTCGAAGACCCCTTCCCAACCGTCTCGGGATCGGGCTTTGCCACTGTAGGTATGGTTGCGAGGCAGGACACTAACCACACAGCCGCTGCCGGGGCACCAGGCTGTTCCTCCCGCCCAGTCACAGGCGGCTCAGGTGCTCCAGTTGGTGTCGAAACAGCAACAACTCAACAAGAGTCTACTCAAGGTCACCCGCATGCTCGACCAGAGTGAGTGTTTTTTCCCACGAAAGTACCACCGCTTACATTCCAGACCTTCCTTCACGCCGCTCCACCGCCGCTATCGAGCTTCTCTCTTCCCACCCCAATCTCCTCGAGTCGCTCTGTCGTGCCCACATGGGAAACTACCAGATTGTTCTGTCGCTGCTCTCGTCTCTTGACCAAGGCAGGGAGATTAAGCAGTTGGTCGACTTTCTCATCGACAATTGCGATGCTGTCGTCAACCTGCGCGAGAATGTCATCGAGTACCGTATCAAGTACAGTGTGACCTCACGAGACAATAAGAATGGCCCGGCCTACCTCGACAAGGCTGTCCGCTCTGTGAGTACGACGATACGACTTGTTCTGACCTATAGCTCGAGCAGTATTTTGATCTGATCGTGTTTGGCGCGTATGTCGATAGCCCACAAGGCATGTCAGCGGGTGTCAAGTTCTCCTCATGGCTCAAGGCTCGTCCAGAGATCTGGAAGTATGTACTTTTCGATAAAGCGTTTCTCACCGTTCTAGTCAAATCAAGGTTCTCAGACGTCGATGGGGCGACCGCTTGTTCGCGTTCTCGCCAGTGAACGACCTCAGTATCGTTTCCAGGTCCCTTGACTTTGGAGATCGTCACACTTTGGAGAGGGGTGAGCCAGAGCTCGAAGGAGGTAAGGTTCTTGGTGATGAGTGGGCCGAGCATGTTGTGAAGAACCGTAGCGGCATCATGCTGCGTACGTCGTGAGTTTTATTGTCAAGAGGATGGCGCTCATCCATCAGAACTTTGCTCAAGCGTGATCTTTGGGTCGCCGACACGGCCTCGTCCACCGATGGTATCCGTGGAGCCATTGGCTTCCGCCAGATTGCTGGCACGAGTATATACGCCACCGGCCAGCCAACACAGGAGGCGGTCGCCTCAATTCTGCAGATCGTCAAGCGGCGTTCCTCTGAGGTAACCAACGTTGTTTGGATCTGTTTGCGCGAGGAACCGCTCGTCATGATCAACGGTGCGCCCTACTGTCTCCGTCGAGACACAACGGCGCTGCGCAACATGCGCGACTACTCTGGGGTGTCGTCGTCCCGCTTAGAGATCCTTGAAGAGCGGCTCAAGAGCGACGTCATTTCGGAGCTCTCAGCCTTCGGCGGCAGCGTGCTACTCCATACGGAAGCGGCGGATGGCCAGGTTGTCCCCATCTGGGAGAAGGTCAGCCAGACGGATGTCGAGTCGCTGCGCGAGGTCATGGACGATATTGCGACGGCATCCACCAGCATCGGACTCACGTTCGAGCGTATCCCAATCACCTCGGAGAGGTCCCCGGACGTGGGTAATAAGGGGTTGATGGCAACTAACCCTCGCAGTTCCACGACATCACACAGTTGCTTGACCTATGTCTCCCTATAGATATGGACAATACAGCTATCATTCTCAACGACCAGCTTGGCCGCGGGCGCAGCTCCAATACTGCGGCCATTGTCTGGCTAATCCAGCGGTGGCTGAAGCAGAACCGCCATGATGGGCAAATGCCGACGACTCCACGCCGTGCGGCGTCCCGCAGCCGCCTCGCGGATCGCCAGTCGCGCACCAGTTGGCAAATCATCAACTCGTGTCTTCGCGTCGTTCGTAACGGTCTGGAAGTCAAGCGAGTGGTCGATGAGGCCATCGACCGCACCTCTGCCGCCTTCAACCTACGCGACGCGATCGAGGACTTCAATGAGCAAGCACACGAGGCCAAGTCACCAGAGGCCAAGAACCGTGCCATTGAGAAAGGTATGTCCAGGCATGATCTCAGTGACTGACACTTCCAGGCATGTACTCGCTCATGCGGTACTTCCACCTCATTGTCTTCCAAGCGTACCTGGACGACACAAAGCCCGATAACGATGGCAAGCGCACGTTCGAGTCGTTTGTCAAACATCGGCCCGTGTTCAAGACGCTTGAGAAGGAGTTGCTTCAGGGTGGACTGGCAAGCCTGACACCGCTTGAGCGTGCTGACCCTGCAACCGGCATGGCTGTGAGTGAGAGATGCAACGTCGGGGAAAAGCCCTAACATTGGTAGCTTGAAGACGAAGTGGACCAGGTCGTTGCAGCTCGTTCTGGAGCTATCCTTTCAGCTCAGACCATTCTCAAATCAGATTTCTTCCCCGGCCTGCAGAAACAAAGTCTTCCAGAGTAGGTTCCCATCGTAGCCTTGGGGTGAGTTAACAGCCAGGCGGGTGGAAGGCGCTGCAAACTACCGCCGTGTTCCGATTCTTCTCGAGGATGTGCCCCTGGCGAACCCCAACAGCGATTGCGACCACTACGTCTACGGCACCGGTATGCCGAACACTGAAGGTCTGCGTAGCGCATTGATCAAGATGGGCGCGGCACCGGACGGGCAGAAGAAGGTCATGTGGACATCGCTGCGCGAGGTGAGTTCCAAGAAAGTGCAGACGCTGACACTCACAGGAGCCGGTTCTAGTAAGCGGGAAAGAGGTGGTCCTTATACTGACTTTTAGTACATCAACGCGCGGCCCCACGTGCTGCGTCTCTTTGACAAGCCAGTGACCAACATCGAGTGGGTAACATAATCGCAGCTGAGAGCTGACGTGTAGAACGACGGGCGTCACGGCTGCGGTTGTGGAGCGCATGGAGTCCCAACTGAAGGACGAGGTTCTCCGCGAGATCCGCGAGTACGGTGGCAAGCTACTACTGCACGACGAGATGGAGACAAAGCAAGGCGTGTTCGAGGTCGTGCCCGTCTGGGAGGAGGTAAAAGAGATGGACGTCATGACACCAAAGGAGCTGTATCAGCGCGTGGTCGCCGAGTCATATCACGTTGATTATCTCCGCATTGCTATTGTGAGTTTATGAATTTGACGGGGAAGCAAGCTGATGGACAACAGACAGACGAGCAGGCGCCACTGCCGCTCGCCCTACAGACCATTGTCCGACGCGTGGCTAAGGGTTTGCGTGAGGGTTACGACTTTGTGTGCGTATCGGTCAAGACAATGCGGTTTTCCCTAACGCTCAGATTCAATTGCCAGATGGGCCGCGGGCGGACCACGACTGGTATGATTGTAGCCTCGCTCATTGCTACCATTCTCGATGGTAACATGGAGAAGGAGGACGAGGAGGAGCACGACGATGAACATGACGACGAGGGGTTCGAGATGCACGATGCTAGGCAGTACCTCGACGGTAAGCTGTTCTCGCCATGGGAAGTACTGAGGAGGCTAACGGCTACAGGAGAGTACAAGACTATCCTTACATTGGTCACGGTGCTCAGCCACGGCAAGCAGGCCAAGCGTATCACAGACGAGGTGATCAACCAGATGGAGGGCGTGCAGAACCTACGCAAGGCCGTGTACGACTTCAAGCTTAAGGTCGACGCCATGGAGCAGGGGACAGTAAAGTATCAGACGTTGATGCACCAGGCCATCAACTATCTGTATCGCTGTAAGTGCCGGATGACATTTCGATCCAGTGTGTGCTGACTGATCCCAGACGGTGCAATCATCGTGCTCGCAAACTTCCTGCTCGAAACCAAGGAGAATGGCGAGAATGTCGACGAAGTCGACTTTCCTGCCTGGCTGCAGCAGCGCCGCGAGATCCGAAATGTGCTCAACCGTAAGACTCTGGAGTGAGGAGGCAGTGTTGTTGGTTAGTGAACGGTCTTGGCTTTGCTTGGCACCTTCTTGGCTGCAATTGTTACAAGTCTGAAGCGCAAAGAATAATGTTGTTCGTACATCAACGTATCTGCACTGCTGCGTGGGACAGGTACCCATCTATTCAGCCTTGTCCTTAGCCGTCGACCAGCGCATCCACGAGTTCGACGACGTGCGGCGCTGGTGTGTCGGCGTGTCAGGCGCGCCTTCAGCCTCCTCGCGGCGGATCTCGGCAAAGCCTGATGCGGCGAGGTTGGACCCAGACCCTGAGCCGCTCAGCGTACCGTCCGAGCCCGTGCGGCTGTGCACGTCGCCTTCCGAAGTGCGCATGCCGGTAGCAAATACTTCTTCGGACGCGTACATGAACGCGCGCGAACCAGCGGCGGAGACGGGAGCTGATGGCGCGGCGTCTGAAGGGGTCAGGTCAAAGCCGCGCACGGGGCTGGGCCCGCCCGCGGAAGACGTCGCCGACTGCGCAGCGGCCGAGACGGCAGCGAGCGCCCCGGGGAGATACCGCGACGCAAAGCCTGAGACGAGGCCGTATGCTTGCTGCACGGCACCGGAGGCTGGGTCGGCGAGGGTCGGCGGCTGCGCACCGGCGACACCGCCCGCGACGGGGTGTCCGTAGGCGGGCACGCCGGCCGCGTTGGAAAGATGTGTCGCTTGTTCTTGCGTAAGCTGCGTATTGTTAGCCTACCACATTCTTGGATCAGTGAGGAGCAGCCCCAGTGGGCAGCACACCCATTGACGTACCCCGAGCGCCTGACGGATTGTGTCCCACAGCCAGCCAAGTGACCCCCGCGCGCCGCTGCCGGCCTGCCCGCGGATGTTGGCGATGAAGGCGTCGATTTCATGCTCGTGCTCGGCGAACAGGGGCGCAAGCACGGTCGAATACAGGTATGGAGCGCCGCGCGTCGACGGTGAGGCCAGGTACAGGAAGAAGGCCGTCTTGGTGAGCGTGTACAGCGGGATCCTGCAGGGTGTGAGCTGTGACTAGCATGATGGAATGCGTTGCGACAGGTTGGGAGGTGAAATCGGAGAGTTCGGTGGCGAGGGTGCTAACGCGAGTCACCCAGCCGTCACCGCCCGGCGTACCATCGCAAGCGAACACCTGTTCCTCGCCGTCGTTCACATGCTTTGTACTGCTCGAGTGGTGCTATGCAGCGATCGCCCCCGTCCATCCTGTGTCGACCCCTACTTACCACTCAAAGAACCAGCCGGCAATGCCTTCCACGGCCGTCCACGAGCCAACAAGGGACCAGTACATTAGCCAGCGCTCGAGCTCGGCATGGTCCACCGGCCGGCTGCCGAGCGCCTTGTACGTCGTGTATGCGGGGTAGAGGTACTCCCCTGTGATACTGCTTGGTCAGCACGTGCTGGAGAACACCAGTAGCGCTGGATTGATGGTTTGCGGCACCCGTGAGGGAACATCAGAAGTAGTGAGCGGCGGGGCTGCGACGATGACGAGTGCGGAACCCGCAATGCAGGAACGGAGCTGTGGATCTGTACCAAGGACATGTTCCACTTGACAACTCACTTGATGAGACGGGTAGGAAGGAGCATGGCGGAGAGATTTGTTAGAGGCGGCGCGCACTGTCTATCTATGTGCTTGATAAAGGGTGGGAACGGCGATGTAGTGTACAGAAGACGAGAGAACAGCCAAGGTCGACAAGGTTGATATGATTGTGATAGAGGCAACAACAACCACTGGTTACTCGAAATGGCACCTGCTAAGCGATCGTGATTTTGGGTGGCAAATCGTCCATTGGCTCAGGGCCCCGTCGAGAGCTCCGACATTGCATTCACTATCGCAGCAATCGAGCATGCATTGGTCCTGTGGTGCTGTATGCTTGCTATAAGCGACGCGGAGGGGGATGGTGTCGCTGGAGCACAATATACGTTGGAGCACGGCACGGAATACAGACGTCCAGTGCCCGCCGCCCTCGACTGAGGTGCTGATGTCAACCGATGGAAGCGAGGTGAATGAAGCCTCTGGCTGCCGTTTGATGTCAGTTGGTGTTCACGGCCTTAGAGACCGGGCCAACGACCTGCCCCTTTGGGGCCGCGCAAAAGCAGCCCGCCGACTAGCCAGAATTGTGGGCCGGCCATTCTTTGTGTCCCGCTGACGAGCCAGTGTCCAATGTGAATGGTGATGATGCATACAGATCAAGTGTAACTTCCCTTCCTGACGCACTCGCACAGGCGCAAAAAGCGTCTACCGCCTCGCTGCTCACGGCATGCAACATGCCCTTATCATTCGCACCAGCGATCTCCAGCTCTCTAGCGCTTGTGCTCGTCGAAGGCCCGGCGCTGCGGTATCTGAAGTTTCTTGTTCCTGCCCTTCGCGATGACCATGCCAAGCATGATGGTAGTGGCTGCACAGAGCGAGAACCTAAGAATATCAGAGGCATGGTTGCAGCCGCGGCAGCTCACCAGGTAATGGCATAGGTCATGTGTTGGTTGCGCAACTCGATCTCGGCGGCACGGCCAACGGGAACACCCATCTTCATGAGCATGGATGAGGGAACCTCGGAGCCTAGTGTGAACGGGGGACTCAACTCTTCGTTACTCACGGTCAATCACGTCGATGAGCAGGGGCTGCACGTTCTTGGCCTCGCCGCCAATGTCCTCGGCCATGGCGGGCACGTCCTTCCAGTACCACTGGTTTTGTTCGGGTTTGTTCTCCGGGGTGAACATCGACTTGGCGTTCGGGTCCGCCTTAGTCAGGAGGCCCTCAACGACGACCTCGTCCGAGCGGCCGTCGGGGCCCATGCCGGGAATCGGTTTGGCACCTGTGCGAATCGCGTCTCCCTCGGCTGTCTTAATGAAGCCGCGGTTAACGAGAATTGTTGTGCCGCCCGACTCGGAGCGGTCAAAAGGCTGGATCAGGTGGTAACCGGCGATACCTTCGCGCGTCTGAGGGCCTTGGAGAATCGCTGGGCCTGTGAAGCGGCCCTTGATGAGGACGCGTCGGAATGCGAAGTCTGGAAGAGCAGAAAGGCTAAGAGGTTAGCAACGGGTGTAGTCTTATTGGCGACAGCGAGAGCGGGGTCGCTCCACGCACTTGATCTTGGCCGGGAGCGCCATTGGCTCTTTGGCCAAGTTCCTGTCCACCTCCTCGATCAGAGACACCTTCCACTTCAGTCGCTCAATTTGCCATACACCCAGGTAGCCTGTCAGAATCGGCGCGAACATGAGGACCAACGTGATTGGGCGGAACAAAGTATGACCGAACGATGTTGTGTGCATGCTGTGGTCCGAGGCATACCGCGCACCGCCAAAACCGAAGCGCCTGTTGTTGCTGGTGCCACCGTTGCCGCCAAAGGTGAAGCCGGTGCCGGTGCGCCCTCCGAAACCCTGTCCCGTGCCCGTGGCCGGCCGGCGGGGGAACACCGCACGGAAAGCGAAGAGTAGTTGTGGTCTGGACATGGTCCGTTGTGCTGGTGAAGACAGGTCAAGGATGGAGAAGTCTCAACTCCGTCGTTGTTCGACCTCATCATCACAACTCCCCTCTGGCACCATGTATCGGCGATGGCCAAGTTCGGAATTCATGCACAGCGGAAGATTTGGTTCCGTCCTCCCTCGTTGTGGCCGGTGAGGTCATTGCTTCCACGGTCAGACATTGTTCAGGGGGAGAGGAAATACGCAAACACAGTCAACCTCACGCGTCAATATCCGCAAAGGCGCACCAAATCTTGTCCAGAGTCGTGTCTTTCCTTCCCTTTCCCTCTCACCTCTACAATACTCATACCTGTAGCTTGTCACATACACTCCCGCTCTCAGCGCGTACAGACCAGCAACGCACACCACGGGACATGAGGCGGTGACTATGACCCCGTCCTCCTCTGGCCATCTTCACAAGCCATCCCCGACAACAGAACCAGCGGCAAATCTCCCGCCGATAGCAACGCTTCAAGCATGGGTACACAGGCCACAAGCAGTCGCAAAGTGCTTTATCGGCGACATTTTTGGGAAACTGCACACGCTGGTGTATAACGATGGCTCCATCTCCCACGACTTGCGAGGTACGTGGATCACGAAGATGACTGTATCGCTATGGCTCACGTGCTTGACGTGACTCAGAGGTCTTCCTTTTGGATCACTTCCCGTGTCGCATGGTTGAGATTGTCGCGTGGGTCGCGGGGGTTGTGCACAAGGAGTCGGTTATGACAATCACATGTAAGCCATTGACAGGTCGCGTCAACGCTAACCACGCCGAGTGGACGAGGGAAACGGACGCTGTGTTCTAGAGGTTGTTGTGCGGCTGGCCCCAGCACACATTGAAATACCACGAAGACCCAGACAACGAGGTGGAGGATTCCGATCCGCCAGCGAAAGGAAGAATACCGCGTTAGCGGCCAAGGAGCTCGGCGACCTGCTGCTCTTCATTCGCCCCGATATCCGTGTTGGAGATACAGTCCGCGTTGTGGGGCGAGTCGAAGAGTGGTCCCGGGGCGGAAACAGGGTCCGGCATCTCTCTGTCGATATGGGAACAGGGACAGGGTCCATTTGTAAGTTCCTTCTGTCCAGCACTAATTTGACAACAGCTGTGGTCGACTCGGATCAGGAATACTTCCACGCCCAAGAGGTCCGCGTCCTGCAAGAGACGTTATACGCAAGGCCTTTCGTGTTTGAAGTCCCCACCCCGAAGCCGTCGCCCTCCAAGTCTATTCTCTCCAGTGTGGCATCTGAGCTCGGCGACGAGGATGAGGAGATGAAGGAGTGTGACCTGCCTGACCCCGCAACATTGTCCAAGCGACGGCTCACGGAATCCACCTTCAAGCTGTACGTGCTTGACCACATGACCCGCGAGACAGCCAAGGCCATGCGGCAGTTGCAAGGACGAGCCCTTTCCATCCATCTCCAGTCGCTGTTTCCAGAGTATAAGAAGGAGTCGCCATATCTTCACACCAGCCCAATACTCAACGGTGTCAAAACATGCCAGTCTGACGACGCTACACCCAGAGCGAGCAAAATGAATGGCTCCTGGGTGGAGGGTGAGGATCGGTCTGATATGTGCGTCACGGCATTCGAGGAGAAGACACCCGTATCTCGCAAGTCATTCCGCTCGCAGGCTGAGCGCGAACGCGGACGGCGAGAGGCTGAGCCTGAGACGGCCGCTGTGCAATCACTTAAGGTCGACCAGCTTGAGCGTCGAAAGGGCTTCCGTTCGCGTGCCGAGCGTGAACGAGCGCGTAACGATTCGAGAGGGGGTTTAACTCCAGCAATTGATGGGTTCGCAATATCTCAGCTCTTCGGAGCACCGATGCTGCACGAGCTGGCAACGCGGATAGTGGACACGCGCGCACGAGAGGAGGAGAAGCATCGCCGCTACCGAGTCAAGATGGGGATGACTACGGCGCAAGACCACCAGCTGGTTGCGGACCGCCTGGCGCGTGGATTGAGCGAGGGGTCGTACAAGCTGTCTCCAAGTGAGCGGGAGCATAAGATGGTGGGACTGGCGACGTGGGCGATCCGGCAGGCGCACGCTGAGGGCGGCCTCGTCCAGGTCGCCACCGCGCCAGAGGCGTACCTCCCCCTCCCGCCCGAGCTACTTTCCCCCCTGCTCCAACCCATCGTGGCTGCGGTGCACACGTCACTGCGTGGCTCGTTCCGATCCCGTCTCGAGCGTGCGCGTGATGGCGTTGGTGATAGTAGTGCCACCGCCAGTGGCAAGAAGCGTGTGGTTGACGCGGAGATGGTCACTTCACGCTTGCGCCGCTGGGACAGGCGGTGGGAACGAGTCGGCTTGTGGGCTGTCGAGGCAGCGCTCGACTTTGGGAATCATCTCGCGACCTGATGACGTGTACATAGATCCGCTCGGGCCTCATAATATCACTCCCAGTCGCCCTGGACGTACCTCGGATCAAATAGAAGTCTGCGAGCCGCATAACATGGCATATATGTAATATGTAACACCCTTGTAGGCATTTGCAGATGATAGTGCGATATCACATGAGTGTGTATCGATGGCCGCCGCTCCGTCGAATGGTTGAGACGCTTGCCATATCTGTCTTACGCTGGTGCGAGCGGACATGGCCGAGACCAGCCACGTACATGGCCGAGACCAGCCACGTACGTGGCCGAAACCAGCCACGTACGTTCACTCCCCTCGCAGCTGAAGCACATGAACTGGCTGCATTGGGAAGGTATGAGCTTGCTTTGCTCAGCTGGCTCGGGACCCTCACAATATGCCACGTACGCCACGAATCCACGGAAGACTAAATGTTGGCATCAAGACATCTTAGGCAAAGGGGCAGCCAGACAATGGGGCTATGAGCGAGCGGAGGCCGCGTATCGAGGCGCTCGAAGGCGGAGATTGCCGAACGATGACGTCTGGGCCGGGGGGCGCCGGGTTCCGCGGCGACCGCCGACGGAGTACAGCTGACCATCGATCACGATCAACACATGAGCATGTGAGCCTGTTCGGGATGTGCTCACGTGGCCACTACACTCCGTCCTGGTGTTTGGCAATTCGGTTGCAGGTTGCCTGTTTGGTGTTGGCCACGGCCGATTTCGGAACAACGGTGACTGGGCCGGCACGGCGGCGCTGCTGGAAGCGGCAATCGATGACTATGCGAATGCAAACGGAAGAAGCAGGGGTGCAAGCGGGCTTCGCACAAACGGTCGCTGTTGCATGTCGTCGAGACCGCCGAGCAGCAGTGAACAGGCGTTGGGCGCATGCGGGCGATGAGGCGCATGCCCGACGTTTTTCCATTGTTCCAAGAAAACCACACAACAAAACAACATCACATTGTTGTCGCACAGGCCGGTGCAAGCGTGCTGTGCAGCGTGTGCGGCGCAGAGAAGACACACAGGCGGCAGAGCAGATCAGCACGTCCCGCAGGGACTGTCCATTAGCGGCAATGCGGCAATACCAGAAGCCCAGCAAGCCGGCCGTACTATCACGAAGATTGGAGAACAAAAGAACAGACTATGATCGGGCGCGAGTATCGACAAGCTGGTTTTTGGCTGCTGGTGCGAAATGCAATACAGAACATGTGGGGAAGATATGAGCAGTCAATGTAGAGTGGTGGAACAGTGGGGATGCCGAGAACGATGCAGGCAACTTCATCGAGGTGGGGGACGGCGTGACGTTGAAGAAGAGGTGGTCGAGGGAGTCGACTCCGGGCATTCTACGCCGACGCTCGCAAAGGCGGCGCGGACCTGAGCCAGCGCCGGTCCGGTGCGTGACGCGATTGTGCCGGTGAGCAGGGGCCGGGGACGCGTGATCTCCGGGTTGCTCAGTGGTCGCTGTCCGAATAGAGGGGCGTGCGGTGCCGCCGATGGGCCGGAAGGAATGGACCTCAGCGAAAATGCCTGGGCGGGCGAGGCGGGTGCGCTGCGGCGCTTCGGGAGAGGCTCGTCGTCGTCGCCAATGCTGTCACTTGACGCCGACCGCTTGTTGCTCCCGTGCATCGCGGTGAGCGCCGACGCGGATGGGCGGCGGTGAGAGACCGAGGCGGTCGGGATGGAGATCCTTGCGCTTGCCGCCAGGCTACTCACGGGGCTGAGCGCACCAGGCTGGCCAGCTCGGGGGGCAGCTGCTGCCGCTTTTGGGGGCGAGTTTGGCCTGCTTGCAGACTGCGAGCGCGCGTCGGCCACTGGATCGTCGTACCACTTTGCCGGGGCCATTGGCGGGTAGACATCTGGCACCTCCTCCTTGGCCTGCAGCCGCGCTGTGCCCTGCAGTGTGTTGGCCCCCTTCTCTGCTGAGATGACATGTCCGTTCAAAGCATGCTCGCGGTGCGTGGCCGAACTGGGTCCCGTGATCTTGGTGTAGGGGATAAGTGGATGGTCGGCATGTTCCGCATCACGAGCAGCCACCGCGACAACTGCAGAGGTGTTAGGCAGACACTTTCATCTGTATCACCCACCATTTGCCCATTCGCGGCACTGTTCCATGCGGGCATGTACGACCTGCGCAGCCTTGATGGTGCCCGCAAGGGCGGACGCGTACTCCTTTGCATTAGGTTGCAGCGGTCTCGACACCGGTTGCGTGCTGACTGGTGGTCGGCGTGAATGCGAGCACGAGCATGAAGTGAAGGTTGTAGCAACATCGGGCATCTCCGCTCCGTTGGTGGAGACGGCGGGGCCCGGTGTGACAATGGCGGTCTCGGGAGCCATGGCGGTGGTGGTCGAGCTTGTCGCAGGACGCTCCGCTGTGACTGGGACAACGTCTTGCTCGTGGTTGGCAGAAGCTGCAGAGGTGATGCGGGTGTCGTGCTGCGCGCCGATATGGACCGGGGACAACATATTAGGCCGCGACCAGATGCCCCTTGATATACGGATCTGGCTGCAAGCGATATCGGGTAGCAAATATGGTCCTCGAGCCGAGACGGCGACGTGGGTAGGTGTGTGTGTGTGTTAGGGGGGAGGGGGGGGAAAGCCAACTAGGGGCCCAGTGAAAACACGTCTGGGCGCGGTGGCCCGGCTCGTGGTAGCGGAGAGGGACGACGCGCGCTTTGGCTGAGGTGCTGCGTGGGTGGTGACCAGACTGGGGGACGACCTCCGATGACGGGAAAACGGAAAATCGTGGGAAGCGGCCGTGGCGGTGACGCGTAACTTTGAGCGTATGCGTTGCGGTAGATGGTCAGGAGTGAGAAAGGGGTGAGGATGGTAGTGATGGAGATGAGGATGAGTGGTGAGAACGGATGTGGAGCTGCGAACCTGCCAGCTGCCTGTGATGGCAACGCGTTTTCTGGTCTGTAGGCGGGGTCGACATTGCCGCTCACTGCCAGACGCTAAAACGCGCGATCATCTCGCCGCCACAGGACGATCAGCATCGGACAAGTCCGGCTTACGGCTTTTTATTGATGATTTCTCCGTATTTCTCCCTGCCAGCTGATAACCATAAAACCGGTCAGATTTCGAATTGGGTTTTTTTCCGTTATGGAGTATTTGAGACTCCCACATAACGATTAGAACGGTTACCCGGAACCAAACCTTCCAACGGATCTGGATCTGGCATATGACTGACGTATGGCTGCCACGCGGTCAGCACCATGTATTTGGAAGCCGCATCATTGTCGCGTCGACCCGTTGCCACCACTACCGTCTCTTAACATTGTTGACAGATTGTTGACAGACAATACAGCAGCCAACCATGGACTACTCGCGCCTGATCGACAAGTTCAAGGCAGAGCCCGCCTGGACTCCAAAGCACGAAGAGGTGCGCACGACACAGCAGCCCTTTCAACCTAACGCCTCCCTAGATCCTTCTCGAGCCCTTCACATACTTGTGCTCAGCGCCAGGCAAGGAGGTCCGCTCCCAGCTCATCGATGCCTTCAACCTCTGGCTCAAGCTCCCAGAGTCCAATCTGGACGTGATACGCCGACTGGTCCGCATGCTCCACAATGCCAGTTTACTGTGAGCGTCCCGCCTGAACCTGCCTTCGTTTTTGGTTGCGTTTCTGACGCCCAGGATGGACGATGTCGAGGACGATGCTGAGCTCCGCCGCGGCCTCCCCGTGGCGCATTCAGTATACGGGGTCCCACAGACGATCAACAGTGCGAACTACGTCTACTTCCTTGCGTTTGAAGAGCTCCTAAAGCTACAGCCCGCCAAGGGTAAGGGAGCTGGCGGAGACATGGTAACCATGGTGACCGGTGAGCCACCTTCATACGTCGTTAGAGGTTGGCGCTGACACGTATCAGAGGAGCTGCTCCATCTGCACCGTGGGCAAGGGCTCGACCTTTTCTGGCGCGACAGCTTGACGTGTCCTACCGAGGAGGAGTATGTCCAAATGACTCTTGGCAGTGGGTTCAGTGGTCGGCCGACAGAAATGAGCTAAGCGTTCAGAAACCGGAGGTCTGTTCCGGATAGCTGTCAAGCTCATGATGGCCACATCAGATTCGACAGTGTGAGTTGCTACAGCATGACGGAATTCTCTGACCACGTAGCGACTACGTTCCGCTCGTCAACCTGATCTCGATCTTCTTCCAGATCAGGGACGACTACATGAACCTCCAGTCTGATCAGGTAAGTTGATGCGCATCCATACCAGAAGCTCACACCCCAGTACAAGGAGAATAAGGGCTTCTGCGAGGACCTCACTGAGGGCAAGTTTAGCTTCCCGGTGGTGCATGGTGTGCGCGCCGACACGTCCAACAGACAGATTCTCAGTCCGTGTCATCCTTGACTCTCCGTTCGCGCCTAAGCTCACATACCCAGATGTCCTGCAGAAACGCACAACGTCCGTCTCTCTCAAGCAACACATTGTCGATTACCTCGCCAACGAGACGCATTCGTTCGAGTACACGCGCGGCGTTATCGACTCGTTGCAGACGCAGATCGAGGACGAGATCAAGGCCCTCGGTGGAAACAAGGCGCTGGAGAAGATTATCACGCGTCTTCAGCTCCCTGAGCGCGGGACGGACGAGGGGGTGAAGGAGACGGCGCCGGAGCAGGAACAGGTAGGGGCACAAGCTGCTTGAATGGACATGGGCGAGGAAGGCACGGCTGCTGCTGCTGTGCGGGTAGATCCGGCACCGACCAAGGATCGCGACATGACGAGAGACACTCCCCTTGTTTGTACAATTTCGGTTCGCTATACATTATGTCCAACTATGCCATATCGGAAAAAGAGGAGGATAGGACTAGAAACCCCGTGGGACCTGCGGCAAGCCTGAGGTGTTAGTGACTTGGGAGAAGGGGAAGGAGCCTGGAAGTTGACTCCGACGGGTTGACGGCACCTACCTTTGGACACCTCCTTCGCGCGCGCTGTGTTCTCCTCGGAGCGGAGCTGTGCCCTGCGGCTCTCAAAGAACGTGCGGTGAAGGGCGTACTTCTTGTGTGTCTGGCCACGCACATTCGGCACACCGGCCATGGGAGGCGGGGAGGGCGGACCGGACCCCGCCGGGCTCCCACCTGCGCTCCCACTCGTCGCCCCCTCGGTGCTGCCGCTGTCCTTAGCAGAGAGGGACGACACGGCGGCCGACGCCGCAGACGACGCAGCGCTCGCTGCGGCGCTCGCGAGCGACGAGAACATAGTCTTGCTGCCGCCCTCGTCCTTCCCCGCCTCCTTCTTCTCTTCCTCGGCCTTCTTCTCCCCATCCTTCTTCTCGTTCCGCCGAGCCTCTCGTGCGTTATATTCGGAAATCACCTTACGGATGTCGTCTGCGCTCGGACCCGTTGCAGCGATGGGCGTCACGCTACGCTCAGCAGCGGAAAGAAAGGAATGCACTTACAAGCCACTGTTGAGTCAAAGGAGCATGCAATCAGGGTGTGCCGAAAGAGGAAGGCAACGGGCGAGTGGAGAAATGGCAATGGTCAGAGGAGAAAGCCATTCATGACATCGAGGAAGGAATGCGTCAGCACAACACCCTCGCCGCGATCCTCCAGAGCCAGAACGGCTTTGCCGCTGGTGGCCCAACACACCGATCCGACAGATGGCTGTCGCAGGTATACACATAGTCCTCGGCCTTGAGCGTTGCGAGCACGGTCTGGGTTGGGCGATTACAGATGTAGCATGCGCGCGCAGTGCCGACTTTCTGCGAGCGGTCAGCAGAGAGATGGCGGACGAGGGTGCCGAGTGTTCTGTCTGGTGTTGGTCGTCGGCAGGGCTGGACAGCCGGATGGGGCCGTCGGCAGCGCCTGCACGATCCGGGATGCGGCGTTAACTATACGCACCCGCTCATAGTAGACGTTCTGAAGCGTGGTTGACATGGTACACAGTGGACAGATAACAAGAGAAAACAATAGCAAAGAGAGCGACAGCGTCGGCTGAGGAGCCAAATACATGGCAATGTGGCGAGCGCGCGGCCGTCATGACGAAACTCGAAATCCCGCCGCCAACCCTGGCTCCGGGTCAAGTTTGATCGGTTACTGTTTGTTGCCACTGTACCACTTGTCGCTCTGCTTCTCGTCTCGCATTTCCTTCTTACAAGTGACACGACACTGCATCGTGTGGCAGCCCACGATCAACTCACGCGTGTACCGCGGTTCTTAGTGCGCGGATAGATATCCCCTTGCAACCCATTCCCTCCTCTATATCCACCCGCGCGGACGATAAACAATGTCCAAGGCGCCTGCCCCCCGCCTCAAGCTCGTGATCCGGCGTCTGCCCCCGACGCTCCCCGAGGACGTATTCTGGCGCGCACTCGAGCCGTTCATTGATGGGAAGACGCTGTGGAAGCGCTTCTGCAAGGGCCGGTCGGGGGATAAGTGAGTGCACATTCGGTTTGCTGTGCCATCACCCACTAGAACACGGCCGCGGACATCACTCCTCGTGCTTCCCGTCTGGATGCGTGGAGCTTTGTGGCCATACTCTTCACGTTTGCATTGCTCAGCACCGCGCGGAGGATTCTAACGACACATAGCTTCGGCACGCACCCCATCCATTCGCGCGCGTACATCCTCATGAAGGACATCGACTCCCTCGTCACACTGCACGCTGGCTTTGACGGGCACCTCTTCCGCTCTAAGACAGGTGAACTGCTGCTTCAAGCAGTCACGATTGCTCCCAACGCAGCTGACATTCAGGTGCCGAGTTCCAGGCGGTCGTGGAGTATGCACCAGTGGAGAAGACGCCATACAAGGCCAAGAGCAAGACGGACCAGCGCCAGGGGACGATCGACGATGGTGCGTTGGATGCAGGTCATAAACTGGGACAGGGGCACTGTTTAGTAGGAGTCACATGCTGATGGCAGACCCCGACTACAAGTCATTCCTCGAGAGCCTAGAGGCGATTGAGCCGAAGCCGGTGCTGGAGACAAGTAGTAAGTGCCGAGCCCACCCTCGAAGGTCGCGAGAATTGACCCTTTTTTCCTGCAGCTCCTGCGGTACAACCGACCACTACTCCGTTACTCGACGCCCTGCGCGCACAACAAGCCAAATCGGGCGCGAGCAAGAAGTCGAAGAAGGAAAAGGAGAAGGAAAAGAAGGCGGAGAAAGCCGCCGCCGGCACCAAGGCGGCGGCCCTCGCGTCCATCACAGAAGCAGCATCGAAGCGTGCACCCAAGGACAAGGGCGCGGCGGCCATCGTCATGGTCGCCGGCAAGGGACGGGACGTTTACGTCGGCCCCGCGGACGAACTTGGGGCGGTCAAAGACGCAAGCAATGGGGGTGGCGGCAGCGGTAATGCTGCCGCAGGTTCGAGCAGCGAGGGCAAGAAGAAGAAGCAGCGACCGCCGAAGAAGAAGAAGGACAGCGAAGAGGATAAGAGCAGCGACAAGAAGGAGGCGCCCGCGCGTGACCGCGCTTCGACCAATGAGCAATCCAAGGACAAGGCGTCCAAGGAGCGCAAGGAGAAGCGCGAGCCGAAGGAGAAGAAGGACAAGCCGCCCAAGGACAAGGGCAAAGGTAAGGAGAAGGATAAGGAGGCGCGCGGACCCAAGGAGCCCAACGATGCGGGCGCTATCGGCAAGGAGCCCAAGGAGGGTACATTGGGTGAGGAGGCGTCGGCAGACAGCAAGAAGGGCGGCGGCGGGCGCGGCCGTGGCCGGAAGGGCCGTGGCGGCGGAGGTGGGGCCGGTGAAGGTCGTGGAGAGGGCGACAAGAGGCCGCAACCGCGTGCGCCACCGCGCGAGGCGAAGGCGGGGACACCCGCCCGCGTACCCGCCAACGAGGCGCGCATCGACATGTGACCGACTTATCCTCCCGCTGTTCCACAGCCTCGTTGACACGACAAGTGCGGCAACCCGAACACGAGCAACACAAGCGGCAGATCCTACAGCGATAGTACTCTCCCTTCCTGCGAGCGGCACGGATGTGCGATGTGACTGCCGCTCGACACCAGTCTGGCGGACATACTCAGAACCGGCATTAACTCCGCTACGCGGCAATCCTGTATCTCTGCCCGACAGGACCGTCATTATTTCCGAGCTGGCATCAACTCGCAGTGCTGCCTGGTTGGTAGCCAATTGTAGATACCTGTTTCATAGGTCCCAATAGCCTAGACACCGCTTCTACCCAGCGGGCAACTGGCCGATTACTATGACATGGTAACGCAGAGCGAGAGTGATGTAATGCAGGGTGGTCCTTTGATATCGCCCCAAGAGTCACTACCATCTCAGCTGTCTGCACCATGACTTTAGTATCTAGGAGAACAAACTGGTACGACGTGGTTGTCCGTGTGGCCAAGCAACTGAAACCAGCCTGCAGATGGGTCGGCCACAGCCTGTCTTTCACGGCACGAGACTCTGAACACCAATCGTTTCACACGAATCTGCCCGGGTCCCAATGCCCTCGTCTTCTCGGCTCTGCAGCAGCCTACCTAGAAACACAAGTGTCCATCATAAAACAAAAATAACCAATCGGCCAATGGTCTATAGTATGGGAAGGGAGGGTATGTCCGGAGGGTCCCGTGGATGTCGCTTGCACTGCAAGTTGATCTCACGAGGTCGATAACACGGTGCCAGCTTGCTTTCTACGCGCCATTGGTGGGCACGGCGCCTTTGCCGTCGAGGGTGATGGCCCACTGGAGCGTGGGGTTCGGGCGGTCGTGGAGCGTCGCCGTCTGATCAGCTGCGGGTAGGTTGGACGGCTGGTCTGTCCAGTTGCTCGGCTTGTCCTCGGCGGACACGATAGAGAAGGGGGGCGAAATGGTATACACCTCGCCGTGCAGGCTCTCGAGAAACGAAACGACAAAGCCATCTCCGGTAGGCACCGTGCCGTCAAGGTCGACCTCGATCTCGCCGCCAAAGTTTCCGTAGCCGCCCTTGAGGCGCGTCATGGGCACGTTCTTAGCAATCTTGATAAAGCCCTCCATGATGTCGGGGTTGAAGTTGTGGAGCTGGATGTCAAAGACCTGTACACCCGTGTCACTTGCGACGCGCCACGCGAGGAGGTTCTTCTGGCCGATGACCCATGGCATCGTCGCCGTCGGGTTGATGACGGGCCAGTAGATTGTCGAGACGCCTGTGTCGGCTTGCGGGTCAGCTGCGGCGCGGGCGGTGCGTCAAGGCAGGAGAAGGGAGAGGTCACGTCGGTGTGGAAGGAGATACGTACCGCTAACAAACGGCAAAAGAGCCGCAAAGACAAATAGCACCAGGCGGGATGCCCAAATCATCGTTGCAAGGGTTTGTCGGGAGGCAGCGGCTCGCGCGCCGTGATCGTCTTTGTCGTGTCGTTTAGAGGAAAACGGGCCCACAGCTTTTGCTGTCGCAATCAATTGGGGCTAGTCGTTATGTGCGTCCCTCGGCTTTATCAGAGGAGAAACGTATCAAGGGGTGTAAGAGTGATGCGTCAACTACTACGCACGACCGTGCGACGTGAGTGAGATGAATTGGACAGTTGGAACTGCGAGATCCCTCCCATGCTGGCTCTCGAGAACACAGGAGCGGGAACCTTGTTCCAACAAGGTGGCAATAAAAGGTTACGTAACATAGCGTGGTCGTCGTATGGAATTTGAGCCGCTAGCGGGATGGTCCCGTGCGCCCAAAACCCAGTGAGTGCCCTCAAAAGCAAATGCAGAACATACCAACCCTAAAATCTCGGCGAGGGTGCCGAGCTTGCAGCGCACAGAGCGCCGGAGGCCAGCGCCTAGGGCGCTTGGGCCAAAGACGGCACGCTGGATCGTGGGGTCTGCCACTGGCCAGACCACACCAGCCTGAGGGTGGCGCAAGCAGTGCAGCAGACGACGCAATCACAAGGGCTGCAGCATGCGCGGTGCTGCGGTCTGGGGGGTCTGTGCCTGTGCAATCCACTGCTTTCAGGTGCGCGATTGAATTGTCGCGGCGCAAGAGAAAAGGCCCACGGCCCGTTGTCAAACGCACGGGCAGAGGAGCAACGGATGCGAGTTTCGGCCGCGCCTGGCAGGATGTCCCTTTGTCTGATGGAGAACACATGCTTCTATCGAAAGAGCAAAAGGACCAAGGCATGGGGCCACGGGGACCTGCAAGTCGAGACCAGACAGCTGGATATGCGGCTTAGCCTACGTCGTCGGCACGCGTGTGTGCACGGGTCACTAGGAAAGAAATAGCGATGCTGCATCTCCGCAACTATTGGGACGTGCTCAGACGGGCGGGGAGCACGCTAGTTGCTGTGCCTCTGCGCCAGGGTGGAGGACGACGCGCATGGTGGACGGCACGCGCGGCGACGCGTCAGGGCTGCAGGGAGCGGCTATTTTCGCCGCTGTGGTTGTTGGTCTTGGGCCGATTGCGCGTTGTGCTGCACAGTTCGCATATTTACGGCATTACCATTCGCAAGAAGTGCAGCCTAATGTCAATTAGAATCGGCCATCCGCGTGTTTTGACCCTGACCCAGGCCCGCTAATGCCCACATCACTCCGCCCTTGTCCAGCGTCCCCCTCCTTTTCCCTGTCCGGCGTGCCCTGCCGTGTGGTACGCTCTCTTCCGCGCAGGTTCTTTTGTCAGCTCGTCTCCTCCCCACCCTTCTTCCACAACTTTCTCTCTCTTTTGCCTCTTTTCTCTTTTTTGTCTTTCAGCTTTTAAAGATTCGCGTTGCTTGCTCGTTGACGACCCACGCTCACTATCACTACCACTAGACCTCCTCTCTTTCGGTAACAACATCACCCCTTTCAACAATGCTCTTCAACACCGCCGCCGTCCTCCTCCTCGCCGCCGCCGCGCGTGCCATCCAGATCACCGGCCCCACCAACACTACTACGTGGACCGCCGGTACCCCGCAGACCATCACCTGGGACGTGAGTGGTATTGACTAGAGGGTGACGGACGGTGCCTTCACCATGGATGCGGGTTCCAGTTACTTGGTCACTACTTGGCCGCACTGGGGTTCGCACTCTGGTTGTGTACAGATGCCTCCATCACACCAGAAGGACCCACATCCCGTCCCTCGGCCTTCGGTGTCCCAGGCAAAAATGCTCATCTCGCAGTCTGTGTCGACCGACCCTACGACGATCAACATTGTCCTCCAGGTCCCCAACTCGGCCGAGGTTCAAACCGAGCCCATCGCCAATGGCGTCGCCGTCTCTGCGGGCTCGTACTCGTACACCCCCGACGCCTTGCTCGAGGGCCAGCAGTTCCGCATTACCTTTGTCGACCCCAACAACAACGGCTACCTCGCCCAGTCGGATTACTTTGGCATTGACGCGGCTTCGACTAGCGCCAGCGGGGCCGTTTCTGGTACCTCCGCCCCTGTCTCCGGCGCTTCGACCACCGCCTCTGCCACCACCTCGGGCGCGTCGGCCACGGCTTCCGCTCCCTCCGCCTCGGGTGTTGTCTCCGCCTCTGTCGCGTCTGGCAGCATCGCCTCCGCCTCCGGCTCTGGTGCCGTCGCTGTAAGTTTGAGGTGATCAGCGCTGCAGGAACTGCCATCTGACGAACTCAAGATCCCCAACGCTTCGGCATCTGCCCACAGCGGCGCGTCGACCCTCATCCCCTCCATCGCCCTCGTCGGTGCCTCGCTTCTCGCTCTCATGCTCTAAACCCCATCACACGTGTTTGTCGACCAGTAGTGGCAAGCTTGGTTCACTCGGGCTGCGCGCGCCTCGCGCTTCGCCCTAGCCCTGGTGCTAAACCCCTCTAGATTGACTCGCTTTTAATCTGCGGCGTGCCCACATGGAGGGAAAGGCGCTGTGCTGGCGGCCTCACCGGACACTTCCTATTTCGCTCTCCTATCTTCTTCCACCCCCGTTCCGGCCCCGACTCTCCACCCTCTATTCTTATCAGTAGCGACTGATGGACACTACCTTGTACTTGAACTGGGCCAAATTCCTTACGCTAACGACTGACGCACCAGGGGCCACCTTGGCACCTGGATCTCAGCTGATTGGCAGGATCATAAACTGTGCTGCAGGAGACTAACAAACGGCCCGAGAGGAGCGGAGGTGTCGCAACTCACTTTTCTGCTTGTGCTGATAATGAACCAGTCTCCTCGTGAGCAAAGAACTGCATTGGGCCAACCCGCTTCGTGCACACTCAGAAAAGGCAGGCATGTCAGTCCATCTATCTACTGTTTCAGGACCGTATACTGCGGGGCGCGGTTACCCTCCTTGGTCAGTAACTGTGTAGCCCCCAACCGCTCCTCAGCGCGATGCACGAGCCGCTCCCATCCGCGCGCAAAGCCCGCCTCGAACGCTGCTTCGGAGAAGCGCTCGTTCGCCAGTGCGCGCGCCGCGGTACGCATGTCCAGGGCCTGCGTTGGTGTGAGGGACAGCGCCTCGTGTAATGCGGCTGCGAAGCTCTCGGCGTCGGTTGCATGGAAGCCTGGGTGTTAGCGAGAAGGGCCTGCGGGAACAGCATACCCGTCTTCTGGCCGTTGTGGGGCACGACGATATCCAATAGCGGCCCAGCGGAGGCGTGCACGACAGGAATCAGGCCAGCCGCCTGCTGGTTAGCAGAGGAACAAAGAGTTAGCGGAAAGGGATCAACCAAGACATGGAAAGGTTCCTCACGACCTTCCTTCCTCGTCAAAGAGAGAATGCGATCTCTGATTGCGAGGTAGCAACGGCCCTACGCACCATGAATTCAACGACGTTGATGCCAAAGTGCTCGTCCTGCATAGTGTTCAGGCCGATGGACGCCTCTCCGAGCCGCTTCACAATCTCGGCATACGGTGCGTTGACGAGAAAAGTCACATGTTGCTGTACTATCAGCGTCCGAGTCAATGATTCTCACGCACCTCAAGGTCAAGTTCCTTGGCGAGTGCGCGAAGGTCAGACAGCCTTGCCTCATCTACAGGCCCACGCGAGCCACCCATGAGTGTGAGGTGCACCATGCGCGGGCCGGCGGCATACTCGGGGTGCGCGTCCAACAGGATGCGCAGTGCACGGAGCTGCTTGGCATGGTCCTTTTCCGGCCGGAACTGCGCTAACGAAACCACCTCGCGCTTCCGGCTGCTGAGGCCGCCAAGGGCGGCCAGCTGGCGCGTATCGCACGGGGGATAGACAACCTCGCACATCGGCCGCTGGTCGGGAGTCGCCTCGCCTCGCGTCTCGCGGGCTGCATACGCTGCCTCGTCCATCAGCAGCAACGAGGCGGCAACGCTCGACTTTGCAGACGTGAGCAGGCTCTGGATGTGAGCTTGCGTCCAGGACGAGTTGGTCATGGTGTGCTCAGAGAAGAGGAGGGCGAGCGAGTAGAGATGTGTGAAAAGGTAGTAGTAGATGAGCTTGGCCTGTGTCCGCCACGCGCTGGACGCTACGCCACCGTTCTCGACGCCCGCCGCGGACCGCTCGCGTACACGCTTGACCATGTCCGCGCTGACGGTCGGGTAGTGCGTGTACGCACCGATGGCGCACTCGCCACCAGTGACCAGGCGCACAAAAGGAAGTACAAAACCGTACCCCATTGAGTCTGGCGTTAGAACGTTGGATCCTATGGCTCCCGTTGCTCACCAATGAAAATGTCCCCCCACATGCCGCTCTTGCCGCACAGGCCCTCCCATGCGAGGTAAATACTGCCAAGCGACTGTCCCAGGAGCGTGAAGCGGTGCCAGTAGGTGTCCGAGATGAGGTAACGGGACGGGAGCGGAATAAACTCGAGAGTGGCCGGAGAGATCTGAATGGAGAAGCGGTCCTGTGCGTATCAACTGGCGATCTTGTGGCACCATCGGCTTACCTTGACCCTTCGCAGTATCTCGGCCTTTGACGCCGCGGGATAGTCGCCAGAGTAGACGAGAATGACCACGTCTGGATCCTCACGCTGGATCCACGCAATGGCCGTCCAGAGAACACGCTCGCCGCCGCCACCCGCATTGCTGAACTGTCAGCATAGCCATGAATGCTCATCTCACCAGTAGGGATGCCAAAAGCCGACAACGAGGCGCCGGCGTACCGACCTAGGCGGCGTCGTCTTTGTCCCCGGGAGCACCGTGTCCTCGCGAATACCCATGCGCGAGAGGATGCGATCGCGGTTAGCTGCATTACGGCGACGAACCCTCGAGAGGCCCCACGCTGCGCTGCCGACAGCCAGCAGAAGCAGTATTGGTAGGCAGCTCGCAATGAGCAACCAGTTAACCCCAAAGTACTTTGCAAGGCCGACGGCGGCCGCAGCGCCCAGGAAGCCGCATTTGATCATGACAACAGTACTGCTGCCCGTGACAAAGAAGAGGACAGCCAGCACGATGAACACCCACACGACGTCGAGGGACACACTGCCCTGCGCCGGGTGCGAGAGGACCGTGTCAGTGAGCACTTTGGTGGCCATGCCTTCGGGGAGGTCATCGACGACACGTTTGGTGTTGCCCCAGTGAACGACGGTAGCGATGACGGCGAGGATGAGGTACAGCCGTTTGAACCCGACATCCGCAAATGACTTCTTCTCCCCCACCTCGTTAGATGGCACAAAGAAGAGTGGTACAAAGACCGCGAGGTGGATTGCGCCGAGAGCAGGCATGAACTGGGGGGTTCCCGCATAGCGCGGCATGACGCCCTCGACGAGCAGGGCGCCGAGAAGAAGCGCCCAGAGAGCAAGCGGCGCCTTTGGGTGAATCGGGCGTTTTTCGTACATGAACACGGCAGCGAAAAAGAGAGCCATCGCGACGGAGATAGCGACCAGTTGGCCAAGGAGCATGTAGGCCCAGGGGTAGCGGATCCCGCGGCGGGCGCCTGGTGTCAGCCGTGTCTCTCCGGTAGACGTAACTACGGCATAAGAAGGCAAGGCCAGGCAGTCCTCCCATTCCATGCCAGAACCCTCAGCCACGACCCTCTAGTCGCCTGGCGACAACTCACTCTCACACCAGATGCAAGCCGCAAGGAAGACGGCAGCCGTACAGATCCAAGACGACCACCACCAATTGGCGTCACCGACGCACACGGCGCGCCATGCCTGCTCAAACAGGCTCGTGTGTACCAGCCATTCACCGATTGTCGACGATTCGGCCTGCGCCTCGCGGTACGACAAATAGGACCACTGCGAGTCAGCTGTCAGGCATCTGTGGATGGTGGACCGACTTTCATGAATTGGAACATGACTGGACCCGTCAGCACATCCACGGCACTATCCAGGTCGCCCACGGATGCACTCACAGTACCATGTGCACAGGAGCGCGCCAATGGCAGTGCGGAGGAACGCAAACGGCCGCATCTCGAGCAGCGCCTCGACAGGCCTCCCACTCGACCCGATCGACATAAATACGAGCGCAAAACTGGCTGCGATGAGGGCAAAGTAGCCCGTAAAGATCGCGTACGCGAGCACCGTGGAAGGATCCATGGTGCCGGGAGTGTCTGTAGCACGAGAGGGAGAAAGGAAGGGTAGTTAATTGGTCGATGCACGATGTCCTAACCGCCAAGAGTTGACCCGCGACGTGTGGACTTCGTAGACCTTTATCTGACGTCGCGGTGGAGGTCAAAGGAACACTGTGGGAGAGAGAACCACGTGCGAATACTTCCGCTGTATGTAAGACGGGTTGCTGGGCATTTCTCCACCGAGATCCGAGAGTCGCCGAACCAGTCGACGCATGCAGCGATGGTCCATACACCGACAGCGCTTCTTCTCGGGCGCCCGTACAACCGGGCAGACTTCGATCTGCAACGGGGCCGGGAATGAGGTAACAGACCCAGCAACTGCAGCGCGTCAACTGTGACAGATCGCCGAATGGCCTTTGGATAACAACATCGCAACAACAGCCTTGTGCGCTGTGCACCATCCTCAATCTACACCAGCGCCTCGGCAACCCGTCCACTGGCGGTGACGCACATTGTGAATGCGGTGTTGTAGTATACACTGTGGCAGAGGAATGACAAGAGCCTCGGCCGCAGGGTCAAACTTTGCCGAGGGCCAACTGCGTTGGGCGTCACGTCTGACCGCACCCTCCATTTCCCATTCTCATCCACAGAACTCCACGCTGAGACTCATGATACCGCCGTCCGCCATCGTCAGCCACAGCGAATGGGCCACGATCACGACGTGCATGCACGCAGAGTGTGGGTGCCAGTATAATGGTAGTTTAATCGAGGCGTTTGGGGGTTATGGCTGTAATTTTTTTTTGATTTTGGTTGTTGTTATCCGTTATCGCATTGTCTTCATGCTCATGCAGCCACGACGTGACATTTCCATCTAGATCTCCTTAGAGGTTGTAGAGCTGCTCCTTGGTCTGGATGCCTGTGACGGGTTAGTGCTGTCCCTCGTTCCCTCGTCTGATCGCGAGAGCTTCGGGGTCGGGGCCGCACTCACCAAGCTCCTCAATAACAGTGTTCAGCTCCTTAAGGTACTCCTCGTACTGGCCCTTGTTCTCGACCTTGGCCTTGACACCCTCAAGGATACGGACGGCGGTGGCGTAGTCGTTGACCTTGCGCGACGCACGAAGGGCGGCCTCGACGACCTGGGTGGAGGGGACAAGGTCGTAGGCGAAGGCGTTGTTGAGGCCACGCTGGAGCTCGAAGAGGTCGCCGACCTGGTTGAAGAAGGCCTCGTAGCGCGCGTTGAAGGCCTCGTAGGACTCCTCGGCCTGGTGCGACGAGTAGCGAACGGCTGCGGGTGTTAGGATACGGGTGTATGGAGGAGTAAGTGGGGGGATGAATCATGGGTCGGCTTGTTGACAAGTAAGGTGCGCATTATTCTGCGCACACCCAGTTGCAACGATGCCCACAATGGTTGACGCATGTGAATGCCGAGAGCGATGGACGGTTGGGCGGTGGTGGTGGTGATGTCGGGCCGTTGCGGAGGAGCGGCCAGCCACTGCGCGGTCACGAGCGCTGATTCCGAACGGCATCATCGGCCGCTTGCCGACGACCACCCGTCACACCATGCACCCAGCCTGCGCGCACGATCGCCGTTGCGCGGTGGCCAATCCTTCGCGGCCGTAACCTCTAGGACTGGCAGCCATGTCGGTGCCAGCCGGATGCGCCGGGCGCATGTGGAAGAGGGAGGAAAGTGGGAACGAGAGGGAGGAAAGTGGGAACGAAGGGGAGGAAAAAAAAACTCACCGGCGAAGGCGGCGGGGCGCGCAGCAGCGAGCGCGGGGCGGGCGCGGAGGGCGACACGGGCGACGGAGAGCATGGCGGCAACGGAAGAAGCAGAGAGAGAGGGGAGTTTTTGGTGGTGATGGAAGAATGGGGATGAGATGGTGTGGGCGATGGGTCGGCGGATGGTGTGGAAGGAGACACACGGAGGGCAGGGGAGCAGAGGGACCAGCCAACCAGCCGGAGAGGAGATGCAGAGGGGAGCGAAGCGGGTTGGCTCGGAGCGAGCGCTCTGGGCTCGGCTGCTGCAGTGAAGAATTTGCTTCCGTCTCTCATTGTGCGTCATGGCATGTTTCTTATTGTATTCAATTTGGAGCATCTCATTGGATGGCACCGAGAATAAATACAAACAGACGCGACACTTGAAATCCGATTACAAAAGGGGACCATTAGGATTGGAGACATGGGTTACGAATCGCGGTACCACATCGAGGTTGCCATGATACTGATGCCTCATTTATTATCCACGCGGAACATGTTGAGAGGTGAGGATCGAGACAAGCACACGCCCATCAGTGGTCGCGTCCTATTCTGAATCACAGGAAAGGAAAGTGGTGTGGATTCATCAGTGGTTGTGCTCTCATGCCAGCTCCCACAGTACACACACACACTGTCTTCGCCTACCCATGCAGGTAGTTCCTTCCCCCGCTTCAGAGTAGCTGCAGGGCGTAAGCCCACGATGCATAAACTATCGATGTACGTTGCCCAGAGAAGTCCCGAAAAGGTGAAGAGAAGGAAGAATAATACGAGCGAGAAAACACATGGTATATAGAGTTCTCTAAAAGCACAGGATCATGGTGTCTGTCCATCTGTCTGTCTGTCTGTTGTTGTCGCCACAGGTCCGGGAGGAGTGTGGTATTAGGTGGCGGGCCTGAAACGGTGTGACTGGCTGTCAATGGCCGGCAGAGATGAGGTGGATGGCTGGTTGTGGCGGTAGGTGATTGGCAGTTCGTAGGATGGACTGGTTGTTGATGGATTGGTCGTTACGCGTTGGGTCGTGCGTATATGGGTATTGCAGCTGGAATGAGTTCGGTCGGATTGATCGAGGGTACCGGGCTGGTGCCGGCGGTAGCTTTCGGTACGCGGGTGAGTTCGTTAGACTGTATACGAGAGATGGAGACAAGGACGGGATGAAGGAGATTGAGGTGGAGAGCCCTCGTCCTTTACAAGACGATGCACTTCTTGTGCTTCTTCTGCTTTGCTATCGGTGCGCCCGGCTGGGAAGGGCCCGTAGATCCTGGCATTTCGGGGCCGCGCTTCGCAATCTTGATCTGCCGCACGAGTGCCTTGAAGGCCTGCTCGACGTTCTGATTAAGGCGAGCAGACGTCTCAAAAAACTCGCAGCCGAGGTGCTGGGCAAGGGCGCGGCCTTCCTCGGTGCTCACTTCGCGGTCATTCACTTGGTCTCGCTTGTTTCCAACAATGACAATCGGCGTACGCGTGCGGGGAGCAGCGCCTCCGCGGCCGATCGACCCAGGACGCCCGTATGGCCCGCCGTCCGTTGCTAACAACGACGCCTCATCCTTGACGAGCAGGACGCGCTCCACAATCTTCTCCACGCGCTCAAACGTTGACCGCGATGCGATCGAATACACCACGAGGAAGCCTTCGCCGTCACTGGAACATGTAAGAAGCTGAACACGACCGCCAATGCTTCCGCTTACCGAATCCATTGATCCCGGAGCGCAGTGTATTCCTCTACCGCCGTTAGCGTGCCTGCTCACAGGGTAGCGCCAATGGTGGCCCTCAACACCCTAGTACCCACCTTGTCCTGCGGTATCCAATACTTCCAACAAACAGGGTTGGTCATCGACGACCCATTGTTTGCGGTAGCAGTCCTCGATGGTGGGGTCGTATGTCTCGACAAAGGACGACATTGTGAACTGCAGGCGGTGTAAGCATGTTCCAACTTGGTGGTTGAGTTATGTGCCTCAGCACAGGCCTTCAAGCACAATGACGTCCGGATCGTCCCCGAGGTCACAGACCGCAGGTACCGCGGCAGAGTGCAGTGCAGCATAGTAGGGAACGCAAACGACACATGCTCCCTCCTCCATATCCACCCGCCGCAAGCGCCGCTCAGTAACTGCAAACACAGCGAATCCAGAAGGACGGGGGCTGGTTGTGTGGCCGGGGTGCGTCCTATGGCCACCGTGTCGAGATCAATGAACGAGATAAATGCGCACGTACCTGGACCGTAAGGGCCGTCTTGCCCACACCACCGTCGCCAAGGACGGTGACCTTGAACACCATTCGCGAAGACTGTGACTATGCCACAGCGTCAGCAATAGATCCACAGAATGCGAGACGGGGTATTCCTGCCTGCTGGCGGCCCAGCCAACATTTGCAACACACATACCATGGTCGGAGCGCAGGTCACTCAGTGGCAAGATAAGGGGTAGTGGTTGTGGAGGGTTAATGGCGGGGTATTGGAGGGTTGGGAGCGGGGAAGACGGCCAAACGGCGAGATGGGCGTTGCTGCGCCCAAGAGCGACAGTTTTACAGAGCGTTGACGCAGGTGGGTAAGGGGCGCTGATTGTGCGTCGATAGGCGAGTAAGAGGCGTCGATGGTGATGTCTGTTGTCGATGTGATGTTTGTAGATGGGTATGTGTCGGGGAGATGTGGTTGTTGGATGGAAGGGGCCAGCCCTCGGTGATGGCGGACAGGACGACGACGGCAGCAGCGACAGCGAGCAGCGACGGCGGCGGCTGCAGCAGCCTCCCCTGGAATAGACGCAAGGCGGTGTTTTTGATTTGCTTAGGATCTCCTTGTAATAGAATAGCAAAAAGGAATTATTAATGGAACAAGCACGTTGACTGTAAAGTGGGAGGACTTAATAAATCCTTCCCTGGAAAGTCACAGTTCCCCACGGGGTAAAGACTTTCCACAAACATTTTGTCGCCAGTCCTTGACAGAGAGGTGGGAGATCTTGCTACTGCCCATCCTACTCTCCAGATCCACAAACATGGACCCAGACAGCGACACGGAGATCGAGCTAGCCATCGACTCCACACTCGACACCATGGATACCGACCTGGCTTCAGTCGACACTCCGGCACACTCGGCAACCACGGCTCCCATCGTACAGCATCCTCCCACCCTGGTGTCCCCCGCCATGCCGCCAGCCGTTGCCGACTCGGTCAGCAACTTTGCCATCCCACCCACACCCCACATGGTTGACGACCTGACGGCTATACAAGAGATGGTCGCTCGTGGCGACGTGGTCGGCGCGCTTCCGCCCATCTCGATGAGTGCTGCCGAGAAGCGCAGGCTGGTTGAGGCGAGTATGGCTAAGGCGAGGGCGCAGAAGGCCACCACGGGGGAATCTAGTGCTGCAGCAGGTCCAGCAGATCCCTCCAGCGCTTCCGCTCCCTCGGAACTTCAGTCCACTAGGACAGCGGATGCGGATATCGACAGCGACTCGTCGTCCGAATTTGAGTCGTCTTCCGAGGAGGAGAGCGATAGCGACGCGGAGCCGAAACCCAAGAAGCTGAAGGAGCATAAGTCGCTTACAGAAGCGGAACACGCGGAGATCAAGGCCGAGATCGACCATATGACTGGCACAATCGGTGGTCTGGCGGACAATGACGATGACGAGTCCTCGTCGGAGGATGAATCTGACGATGACGACGGGGCGGCGGGAATGCTCGACAACCTTGGGCTGGAGTTTATGGACGACTCGGAGGACGAAGGTGGCGATGTTGGGACGGGTATCATCAGTACCCATGAACAGCCGCTACCCGCTGTTCCGCCGCCGCCCGTGCAGGTTCTGCCAGAGGGCATGGACATTATTATCGCTGGCGACGTGTTTAGTTGGATGAAGGACAGGGGGGTCGAGACGTGGAGGGCCAAGCAGGAAACGGCAGAATCTCAGCCGGACCTGACGGACGATAAGAGCGAAGTCAAGAAAGATGGTTCGGAGCCCACAGCGTCAGCTCCAAGCGATCAGGATGCTGTCCAGCTCGAGGCTATGACAGAGCCAACGAACTCGCTTGGTCCTGCCGACAACAATATCAAGACTGAAGCGACTGAACCTACTTCTTCGATTCCGACTGATGTTGCGGCTGAGGCTCCTGAGGTAAAGGACGTACCTGCGACCACTCCTGTACCAGATGCCTCGCCGGCAAAGCCATCCATGCCTAAGTTTAACTCGGCGGGAACCCTTGTCGTCCAGGCCATGCAGGCACCAGGACAGGGTTGGCTTGAGGAGGGTAGTGTGATCTGTCTTTCCGATCGTCGCGTCCTCGGTACCGTTTTCGAGACCTTTGGACCTCTTACCTCGCCGTTCTACGCTATCCGCCTCCCGCCTCCCCCTTATCCATACCCCTCTGAGGAGGACGTCGCGAAAGGAACCCGTGTCTACTTCCCGGCGGCGAATCAGTACCGCAAGTTCGTCGACATGCACGCGGTGCGTGACCCCCGCTTCCGCTCCGACGCCAGCAACGTCTACGATGAGGAGGTGGGTGAGGAGGAGATGGAGTGGAGCGACGACGAGACCGAGGCAGCGGCCAAACGCGCACGCAAGCAGAAGCGCCGTGCGTCTCGCGCACCCGCTGGGCCGTCTGGCGCTGGAGGACCGGCCGGCCTTCCGCCCCGCCCACACTTTGACTACTCGCGCGACGACGACATGGGCTCACTTCACGGCGACGATGGTGCGGCCGACTGGGAGGGTGCGTCAGACGCGGGCTCGACGATGTCAACCGTCTCACAGCGTGCGCTCGTGAGCTACGATGACGTCTCGCCTGGCCCACCGGCTGGCCGCTCGGCCACGAGCGGGCGCGGACGCGGCAAGGACCGCTCCCGCGGCGGGCGCGGCGGAGGTGGTCGCGGAGGCGGTGGTAGTAGCGGCCGGGGGCGTGGACAGGGTCGGTCGACAGGTGGCGGACGCCCGAACCACCCCCTCCCGCCTCGTCCCGTCCCGAACTGGCAGGCGCCGAACGTCGACCCCATAGGCGCGGGCTTCCAGCAACAGCAGGGATACCAACCGTATCAGCCCGCGGGGTACTCTCCCGTACAGCCTGGGCTCGGCATGCCGAACATGGGCATGAACATGGGCATGAGCATGGGCATGATGGCGCCGATGGGAATGGGAATGGAAATGGGAATGGGTATGGGTATGGGGGGAATGCCTGAGGGCATGGGCTTCCAGCCGCGGCCGCCGCCTCCGCAGCAGCAGCAGCAGCAGCAGTCGGGCGGTAACGCGCCGGCAATCAACCCCCGCTTTGCGGCCATGATGGGCATGACGGGGCTGCCGATGGGGACCGGGTACTGGGGCCAACCCGGCCAGGAAGGTATGCCAGGGCAAGGCGGACACGGTATGGCAGGACAGGGTGATGGGCAATGGCCGAGCGAGTAGACCCACTGAGAGAACGCGAGGGTGTGGATATTCATCATGCATCTGTATCATTCAAGTGACTTCCTTGAGGTCCCAGACCATACCTGGGTGGAAGTCGACGTCTTGTGCATGCAGCTGTGGCCACCCTTTGAAGCTGCCGGGAGACCTTCAATGATTTGCTAGCACCTGGGGGCGCCGCAATGTTCGGCACTTAAAACATTCCCCCATTTAACTGCCAATACCCACAACCACAACAGAATCGCCCTTCCACCTGCGGTTCGAATGATTCCTCGTTAAAACCAAACTTTCTTCTCAACACATCTGCCTCGCGCAAAGGACCCGCAATGTCCAGCCCCGATGCGCTCGACCTACTGCGCGAGTCCATCCGTGCCTCCCGTCCCGCAACGCTGCGCACCGCTGCGGGGGAGCCGACTGACGCGCTCACGTCCGCCGCCTCTCTCGCTTTCCCGTCCGCCGACGCCGCGCAGCCGCCCACCGTCGTGCTCAAGGATGCGCCAACGCGGTACCTACGCAGCGCAGATGCAGGAGAGGGAGACTCGTACACGGTCGGCCAGCTGTGGTTGGCATGGACGGAGCGCGACACGGGTATCCGTGACTACCTTGTCAAGGGTCAGGCGGCGGGAGGCTTCGTCGCCATCACAGACAGGCGTGATGTTGTGTTGTTCCTTCAGGGCGCGTCGGATGGTGGCGCACGTGTTGTGGGTAAGGGAGAGGAAGGTAAGTGATGATGCTTGGGGGACGATACCGGTGGGGCGATCGCGCAACGTAAGAGGGATGGGTACTGACGGCCTACAGCCAAGGCGACAGCGCCAGTAGTTACGCCTGCGGCAGGAACACCGGCTACCGAAGCCGGACCATCACGCGCCGCGACGGCCGCGCCGAAGCGCAAGTACGAGGTAGACGTGGCGGACCGAGAGTTCTGCAAGAGGGTTTGTGTTACGTATGCGGCATGGAGAGGTTTCTGACACATCGCAGCTGCGAGCAGAAGAGGTTGAGCTTGACGATCGCAACACTGTGCTGCGTCGATCTGGCGGTGGCAAGGTCAACGTACGTCTCAATATATCCGTGAGCACCTCTAACTTCTCAACAGAACTTCCAGTCGTTCCTTCAGACCGTGATGAGTGAGAAGATTCGCGCATTGCGCAAGTCGTTCGAGTCGGGTGGCCGCGTGCAACCGCAGCCGCAACACGCGATGGCAGGCAGCGGGCAGCGCAAGCAGAAGGCAGCCAGTCCGATCATTCTCATCTCGTCGTCGCCCACCGCGCTAGTCACAATGTGGAACATTAAGAAGCTGCTGGAGCAGGGAATGTGAGTATGGAGAGAAGAAGTCTCCCTGCTGACATTTAGTTTCGAGCCGTCGGATGTCGCACGCCACAATGCCGTACAGCAGGGAAACACGCGTGCGGAGGACGTCATCCGCATCGAGCGGAAACGGAGTGGGCCGAGTGGTGGGTGATACTGGGCGAGACAAGTCGCTGATCGACCTCAGGCGACATGACATCGAGCTACTACGTTGTGGACAGTGTTGAGGCCCTGCAGAAGTTTGGTGCAGAAGCTTGGTAAGTGTCCGCACCGTCCTCAATAGCTGCAATCTGACAGACAGGGACCGTGTCATCTGTGTAATCACAACGGGCCAGGCGTGGCAGTTCAAGCCGTACAAGTGGATGGACCCCAAAGTGCTCTTCCGCAACGGTCAGTATGCGCGCGCGTGCATGCGTTTCTGACCTCTGCAGTCAAGGGTTTCTACTTCCAGTGGCAGAACGAGCCAGTCAACCCCGCCGTCCGCGAATGGAACGTTACCGAGATGAGGGTGAGCGCGGGCGAGAATTCTGTGAGGAAGTGATGCTGACTTCCAGGTCGACCGTTCAAAGCGCCACACGGACCGCCAGGTAGTCGCCGAGTTCTGGCGAGTGCTGGACGCTTCGAGGCGGCGATAGAAAGACCCATCGGACTAGAGGGGGACGTCGAGCGCAAGGCGGAGTGAGAAAGGGTGCATCGTTTAGTAGCAGCCTGAGAATTTGCGTTGGTCAGGTGCAGTCCACGTCGGTATCTCAGACGACTTATCCATATACTTGTCCTATGAGCTGGCTATTGCTATATTCTCATGTTCAGCAGCTATGTTGTGTACGCATTTGGCATGCACCGCACATTGCCGTGGCTGTCCTGCTATGTGTTGGACAGGGTTGTGTCATGGAGCCCCGCCCCCATTGGGAAGAACGGGTTCGCCCCACATGCGGTCGGTGCTGTCCGCACGGACCGTGTCTCTCACATTTCGTTCCCCTTGCAGCAGTCGCACGGCGAGACACGTTTGAAAGCAGGCCGTGCGAGAAGAAAACACTCAGAATAACGACTGTTCTTGTCTGCCTCGCCCTCAACGCCCGTGCACCGCCCGCTCGTGCCCCCTGCTTCGCCCCGGATCCGCCCGTACCCAGGCTTACCGGCTCCTATCTCTGCTCCACCACACCCTATCGGTGGCACCATACACCGCAGCGCGACGAGCCACAAGCGACGACTCCTCACGAGTCCTCTTCCACGCCCACAAAACCCAAGAGCAGCCGACCTCACCATGACCGCATCCCTTTTCACGACCACCCAGCACCCACAGCGACCCTCGCACGGCATGTCGGTCATCGGCTTCATCGTCAACGGTGTCCGACACGGCTGCTACATTGCCCCCGAGTGGTGGCCCGATGCTGGCATGACCATGTGGATGTTCGTCTCCGGCCTCACGAGCGATGACATCGAGATAATGGCGCGCAGACTCAAGAATGTCCAGTGGTAGGTCCAAGGAAGGCGAAGGAACGGGAAGGCGTGCATGGAGGCTGACGGGCAGGATCGAGGACGAGGGACGGGCGACGCTACGCCGCCCGCTCGACGCGCTGCGCGGCGTGCTCGATGGGAGCGTCGCCGCAATGCCGGAGCACGCCTGGCGTCTGTGGAATGGCCCCCCACGCTGGGCGTACTTTGTGGTGGGTGGCAAACGTCTCGCCGCTGGGCCACAGGCCGTGCATGGTGGACCAGTTGTGCACGCTGGTGCGGTGTTCGGCAAATGGGGGCTGCTGCCTGGGCGCTAGCCGCCTGGCATCTTGACAGAGCGGCAGTGGCAATGACGTATCATCGCCGAGTGGTGTTGCAAACGTACCACGTGAACGAGTCCACAATCGGACCACCACCATCAGCTTAGCGGAGAGCAGTACCGGTGTTGGTGGATGCTACCTGGGCCAGGTGCGGCGGTCGGTGGCTCTCCAAATGGCGCCGCGACCTTCCCTCCGAGCTCCGCTTTGCACCTTCCCACTCTGACTCTAGAACCAACACTCACACCGCAGGACTTTGACAACGAGGAATATGAGATTTGGCGCTACGGTGCGCACGAGATGTGCTCAGGGCGGACAAGCTTCACGGACCTGACATGGGAGGGGTGGTGTACGCTGCGTCAGCGCATGCTCGATGCCGAGGCCAACCAACCAGTGAGTGTGAGACAGTAGCGAAGGACCGGTCGCCTGAAGGAAGGCCTGCGATCTCCGCGTCGGACGGTCCTCCAGACTGCCACCGTGCTACTATGTGAAGTTGGAGATCATGCTGACCTCAGATCGTGGCCGACATGGTCGACCCCATGGCGCTCACGCACGCGCTCGCGCGCATCCAGATCTCGTCCGACATGGAGATGGCATAAGGCTCCCTACGACCGGGTAACCTGGGCACACTCCACGCCTCGCCAACATCCCGGACATGGCCCACCCTGGCCCCCCTCTACCAGCCAACAGGCAACTTCGGATACGAGTTACGGCTTACGACTTTGGCCAGACGGAAACGATCCTATTCCTGCCCTAATTACACCACCTCTGCCTGCGCCCGACATCCACACGCATACCCTACCCCGCAATTCCTACTCGTGACGGCCGAATAGACAGAACTAGCTCCCACATACTAATCAACCGAACGTGATGACATGACGATGATAGCGAGATCGTAGGTGCGGCGGGCCAAACACAGCATGCCAGCCCCTAAGCGATCCCACGAGTCGGCGACATCCCTTGACTGTCACCAACTGGCCACATGTGTCCACCCTCCTCCAATGGTTCTCGTGTCTTAGCATTGTTCAGCGCCTTCACTATGCGTCGAGTGCTTACACTTCATGCCTGCAAGGCGTGTCGTCCCCAGCGAGAGTCAACACTCGTCCAGGAGGGTAGACAAAAGAAGGAAACGCCTACGGTAAGGGGTGTAACGGACGCGGACAGACAGGACACAGCCGAAGCCCCGTCGAACTGTCGAGTCAGCAGCTACTTCCCGTTCCTCTGTGCCCAGCACTGAGTTGCGGTAGTCGAATGTGTGAGGATACTTTGTTGTAGGCGCCTTCTCACGTCCTGTCTCCTTACCACCCGAATGGAGCGTACAACTTATAAGCAACTTACCAGCAACCTATAGCCACTTTCCGAATTATGAACACCTACCATATCATGCTCCGGCGCCTACCTGTCTTCCTCGGCCTCGACCATTTCGAAGCGGACCAAGCCTTAGGACCGCGCTATAAATGTGCCAAATCGCAACAAAGGAATAACACCTGATCCTGATACCCCAGACGACTACGGCCGACGATAAGGCCGGGAATGCGATTGCGGCGGACACTGGTGGGCGCGACAACCAGGTGAGTTGACAGGCAGTGGGTTGCGAGACAGGAAACTAGCTGGGCTGGAACCCGTAGAATGCTGCCAGTCGGTGGTTGCAGGACCCTGCATTCGCTGAAGGATGAGATGAGTAAGGGCTAAGGCCGACGTTCTGGACCACCAGTCCTGCCCTAACCACTACAACTAATTGTGCCAGGGCAAGCTTAAAGAAGCCATGTAGCGCATGGGCTATGTTATCCCCGACGCAACTGGTACGCAATCCAGCGGACGACGAAACGGGAAAGAGAGCCAGGCCTTGGAGCGCTGGTATCAGTGGAACAGTAAAGGATCGTCAAGACAGACGGGACGGGCATACCGCGATTGTAAGAGATGATGCGATGGCAAGAGATTGCGTACATGCTGTTAGGGTCTGTTCTCGCTGTTCTCGCCGGTGGGGTTGAAATATCAGCTTGGACTGTCAATGGGTATAAAGAATTCCAGCGGGCACCTGATGAGTGTGCAAGACAAAGACGAACAAGGTAATAGCCGCCAGCTACGTTGTCGCACAGAGTCCCGTATATCGAACACTTTGGGGACGTTCGCGATGCCTAGGTGAGCACCCATGCCGTGGTGGCATCTGCTGGCTGTCGGCCGATAATGAGAACTGGCATAGGAGCTAAGGCGTGGGGGGTTGACAGCGCGCAGTTATGCCAGAACCGCTACTCCCAGTAGAACACACACAGGGAAAAGCTCCAGGACGCCATTCAGGTTGTCCAGGACACCGGCTAAACCCCACTGCCGCGACAACCGTCAGCCAGCAGACTAAGGCCACGCGCACCGAGCAAGCGACGAGATGGAACGACGTCAGATGTTTGGAAGAATAAGTGGATCAGCGACTTGTGCATTGTGACAGCAACAAAAGTGATCGATGTGGGCAATGCAGATGAGTGATGTTCAGGTGGTCGGAAGCAGGCGCACCGTCCGCGACCTCTGGATAATGGTAAACATCATCTGCGCCGACCCTGTGTTTGGTGGCGCTCGACTGGGCTAATGACGCCAGAGGAGTATTAATCAAGGCGATCAACAAACCCAGTGCGCGCAACCTTGACCTAAAAGTGTGAGGACACAACAAAGCCCCGCAGCTCGGCCTCACTTCGTGAAGGATCCATCGCGCACGTTAGGTGAATCAGGTGATGGGACAATTGGCGCGAGGCGCGAGGCGGCGGACGGTGTCACAATGCTCAAAAGCAATACTGGCCATAACGCGGTCTCGGACGAGTGGAGTACATCCACCACCAAGCGGTGCAGAGTGTTGCAGTCTTTGAGGCCGCGGGCCTCGGGCCTCGGGCAAGCCATCGCTGTGAGGCTGGTGGGGCACGAGTACACACAACTGCTGAACAAGTCGTAACGCTGTGCCCGCGAGCACGTTGAATGCAGCTGATGTCGCATGCTGGTGTCTGGGAAACTGCGCCGCCATCTTGCATCCAAACAGGGGCCTTGGCGGGCCTTGTCCACTGGCCACTGGCATGCTGGTCGCCCAACAAAACCTGTGGTAACACGACGCCACTGTGCACACAAGACGCGCGCGTACCAAGGCACGGCGCGTGGACTGTTTGGCAACCAACCGACGCGTTACTCGACGCGCCACCTGCTGGGTAATGCGTGGCCAGATTGTCGGATGATGTCCGCGGTGATGTGTCGCAAGCTCGTCCCCTGCCGAGTGCGCAGCGCCGCCAGCGGCGTGGGAACTAGAGAGACAGACGATCACAGATCTCGGAGCGAATGCCGCATAATTGCGTGTCCCGCACACTGACTGGTATTGAGCCAGTGCAAGCGTTCTTTGGCGGCTTGGCACCTAGAGTTGCAGACTAGCCGATACCACCAGAGTCCACCGCCAAATGAATGGGATGAATGAACACGCGGTTGGCGGCAAAGCACGCGGTTCAGTCGGTGGGGGTTTGGGTTCCGTTGATGGTTAGCACGTACGCGGCTCCGTTGCATCTGATAGGCAGGCCTGGGGTGTTGGCTGCTCATCTCCTGTTCAGCTATCTGCTAGCGGTCCCACGCCAGTTCTCCAGGTCTCCGCCCTCTCCACGCCTCGACCAGCGAGGCGACAATGGTAAATGGACGAGAATTTATCGACTGCAGTTCTCTGACGGCCACGACATCCCACAAAGCTTGAAGACAGCCGCCGCCAGCACTAGCGCCATATTACATGAGCGCCGCGCGGCCACTGTGCCTGCCACGCTGCCTGTGCGTCACGCACCACAGCTTGAGCTTGTCAAGTGGATGTCGGACTGGCCAGTCCGCTGTTGCGAGGCGAGGATGCTAACCTTCCCCACTGTCGCTGCAGTCCCGAGCCTGCCGACGCGGTGCAACAACTGCGGGAGGAACCCTTTGTGCGGTGTATCGATCAGCACTGATCGGACGCGCTCCAACGGCGCGCAAGTGGCGGCCAGCTGGATGAACCTTGTACTTTCAGCGACCGGTTCTGGGGCAACCAGAGAGTGCTCGTAACCGGGAACTGGACCGACGAGGACTATTGGCTGCCAACCGTAGGGCAGGGCAGGGTGGGAGCTGGGAGACAAGGCTGCAACACATGACAGTTGATGCAGCTGTTGGAATGCGAGCATGGAAGAGAGACAGACCAATGCCAGCGGCGGCGGCGGGAACGAGCAGCCACCGGTCATATTGACATTCGGGTCGCATGACGTTTTGCCACATACCACATGTCACGGCCGCGTAGCACCCAGGAGGGAAACACGTCGGTGCTCATCGCTCTGCTCGCACAAAGTGCACGTCAGTAGGGAGACGACACGAGGAAACGGAGAGTGACATGGCGGTGACACCTGATATCATGTTGCCATGTTGCCATGTCGCCATCATCACCGCCATCGTACATTGGGGCCGTGCACACATGACCACACGATCACATGCGTGCGCCCCTTGTGCGACACACTGGTTGCGCAGAGGATGACATGGTTGCTGTGCTACACGCGTCAAGGCATACGAGACGACGACGGATGCCGAGCACTGTTGTGGTCTGCTGGGGCAGGCAGGACAGGGGCGGCGCGGTGGGGGCTCCAGCAAATGGCCCGATGCCGTTACATTGACCCAAAAGTAAACAGACCGACGAGGTACCCCACGGCAGCAGGCCCTGAGATCCCCAGGTTCCTGGTCGACGCCGACTGGCACGCGTCGGTCGGCCTGGCCTCTGGTGCTGTGCGCTGTGCGTGAGTGCAGGAACCAGATTTGAGCTAGGGAAGCGCGAAAAGGCCCTTTTTGGCTTTTATTTTGTTTTGATTTTATATTTTTTTCCTGCGACTGGGGGGGGGGCGAAGCAAGGGTGACGACTTCTGTTGGGTATACGCGCGCGCGCGCGCTTGTTGACATGGACACCAGTGAGTCAGTCGCTGCAAGCGAGAAGCGAGGCCGACGCAAAAGAGTTAAGCATGTCGGATCTCTTGTCGCGCCCAGAAAGTCATCCTTTAGCTTTCATCTCATCGCCTTCTACTCGGCCCCCTCGACCCGACTCGACTCTCCTTCAACCAACCTTCTGTCCCCCACTTCATCCTGCTTGTCCACTGCTCGCTCCCCTTGCCTGTTCCCTCCCCACCGTCCACACACCCCACTGGCTCACATTTTGCCAGTCGTTTCCACCAACTTGGGAGAACGCGGGGCGTCTCCACTTTTTTGTCAGCTCGCCTCCACCATGTCCTCTCCGTCACCGAGCCCCATACCGCATATCACGGAGCTCCCTGTCTCTGTGATTCCCGTGTCGCACCAGGCCCCCACCGCCTCCCTCGGCACCATCGCTGAGGCCGCGTCCTCTGTCGACCTCCTTGCCCTCGCCGACCTGATCGATTGCGGCGCGCCGACATCAGGACAATACGCGAAGAGCGGCTTTTGGGACGACGACAGCGATTCCGACAATGACGGCGGCAAGGACAAGGCTTCCGGCAGAGACAGTCTTAGCGGTGACGCGAGCGAAGTGTCTTCTACTGCTCGTAGCTGGCGACAACGCCTCAGCACGACCTCAGTCAAGGGTGGCAGGCGATCGCGAGCAGGAACATTGCCAGGTCCTGCCTCCCCAGCAGTGGTCTCCGAGGGTGGTTGGTCCTGGCATCTCAACAAGCTGTCCTTCTCTGCCAATCCGAGCGCACCTCCGCCTCTCACCTCACCTCCGCTCGTCTCGCCAGGCATCAAGCACGACGGCGCACTAGTAGCGTCACCAGCCCTTGAGCTCCCAACAATGCCGTCGCCTGCTGTTCCTGCCGCGGCATCGACCGGGATGGTTATCTCCTCCCCAAGCCTTCCCGACTCTCAGCCCAACACCCCTGCTCGACCCTCCATGTCGCTGTCGGATGCTGCCTCCAGCAGTCATGCGCCGCCGCCAATCTTGCAGCCTGCCGTTGAGGGCCCTACGCTCAAGTCCTCCAAGAGCCGCTCCCGACTTCGGAGTCTTGGCATGGGGAACAGATCGAAACTTCCGCCTGACGCGCTCAAAAAGGGGGACAGGAAAGTCGACGCAGAAGCGGAGGTGAGTCGCAGCGTATGCTGAAGTCTAGTTCTCAACTGACGCCCCCAAAGCTCAAGTCGCCCACCGCCGATCCACGATCTCCATTGACCCCGGTCGAGTTCAACAGCATGTCCACTGAGCAAACTCGCACTGGCAAACCTTCATTCCCTGGCAAAACCAAAGTGGACAAGAGATCGGTTCGTGAAGACCCCAAACAGAAATCAGTCTGGAAGCGTGGCGTCGAGCGTTTGTGGCGTTCCAAAAGCACATCGGGTTTGCGCGACTCGTTTCCTCATCAGCAGCACCCTTTCGACAGCCCTGCCCCACCAGTCCCCGAGCTGCCGCCCATGCATATACTGGGGGCAATGAGCGGAACACCTAAACCGCCAAGGGATCCCAATCGGGATATCACAAAGGTGATCAGTGCACCACATGCCCGGGAGAACAACCACCCGATCATGACGGATCTGGACAAGAGATATCCCTCATTTCCGGTCCAAGCGTCCCCAGGGCGCTCACCTCTTCTGACGGACGAGGAGGTGTTCGATTCAGATCCGTTTGCAAGCGTGGTCGACTACGCCGCCTCACCGCGACCGGCAAGCAGGATCAGCTGCATCGACAGCCGCTCGCCAGCTCGCGACTTTTCGACCCTACCATCAACACAGCCCGAGCTCTCTCGCCGGGCCTCCTTCAAAGCGGGTTTGATGCCGCGACTGAGGAAGAGCAAGAGCATGATGAACAGTCGCCCAACGTCCATTGTTGGCTTCTTTGATCGCAAGAAGACGTTTCACAGTCCACATCTCCATCCTTTCGATTCTGATGCGCCTGTCAAGCAGCGGATTGCCATGAACGAATTGGTTGCTACGTCTGCGATAATGACAGGTGACCTCGAGCCTCCCAAGCCACGGTTCTACGACTCGTTCGATATTCCGAGGAGTGAGGAGGATGTCACCACCAGCAACGACAATCGGCCTACTGGGATCATCAAAGGGTTGGAGCATTTTGACGATTCGGCTCCCTGCTCTCCGTCTGCAGCAAGCTCCCAACCTCCCTTTCTTGCGAGTGTTACTCCAGAGCTGATTTTGGAGACTGCGACCCTGTCTGGCCACTCTGCAGAATACATTGCCACCCCCATAGCAACTTCGGCTCCAGCTCACGTGACTTCGTATGCCGACCTCGACCGCAGAGCCATATACCCTGATGACCGACTCTGCGACCAGACAAACCGGAACTCTGGTGACTCGTTGTACTCGTTTCCACTTGCATCCATCCACCACGTCCATCCTCATCATCGCCACCATTCGCATCATCATTGCTCTACGTCGCGCTCTTCGGCGTCATCGCACTCGCATTCCCACTCGCACTCGTTGTCCTCGCAACGGGACAGCGCGTCATTCCAGGATTTTTACCAACAGCTTGGTATCTGGCCGGAGCAGGCAGAGACGTCGCTTGGACAGCTCCCTGACCATCCGCCCTCTTCACCAACCGCGGAGCCCATAACCGATGACCCTGCGCGAGACGATCAAAGCGCTTGTGATCCGTCTCCCCTCACGACACCTGGTGCAAACTGGGAACCTCGAGTTCGGGGATTTTCCACCGTCGACGACTTTGTTCTTCCCCCATCATCCATCCCTACAGAAGACGCCTCCACCCCGTCATACCACTCTGCGCAAGAGTTTCCCGACATTCTAGACGACATCCTCAACATGGACGCGTTTAAGAATATTTCGGCAAATGTACGCGATAGTTTTCGCTCCGGCTCCGGGCGCGACGCGAGCCGTTCCACGTCGCACAACCCACCCAATTGTGAATCCGAGTACCGCACCGCCATGACCGGCAAGGAAGCATGGCATGACGCCTCTCTGGAGAATAACAGCAGCTCTAGTGATTCCAATCGTGAACGCCGTCGCCGCGCTGCGCCGGCGGAAGGCGGCTGGTCCATGGACTCGGACACTTCGGATGGGGAGAATGATGACGTGCCTCTCTCCAAGCTCCACCCTGCCGCCGGTGCTGCACAGCAGCAGCGGTTAGCGGACGCTGCGCGTCGCCGCGAAGCTCGCCGTGCGGAGCGAGAACGCAAACTCCGCCACAGCAAGAGCCAGCTCTTGGATCGTGAGCGCGAGCGAAGCATTGCAATCCGCGAACGTGAGCAGCGTGACCTCCACCGCGGCGTTAGCATGCGTGAGCCGCGACGCTCGCGCAACGCGTTACCCGAGTGGAATGGCGAAGGCGGTGTCCCTGCGGACATGCTTGCTGGTCGTCTTGAGCGAGTAGCGGTGTCATCACCTACAAAATCGTCATCGCAACCCCAACAACGTTCAGTCTCTGCTGGTGTGTCCCGGGCGCCAACGCGCAAGCTCCCTTCCGGCGGTGTACCTCCTCTCCCCAACTTGTCTCGTCCCAACCGCGATGACTCGTTCCCAGGCACTCCGACAACGCCTAGTGCTTCCATGAGCCGCACTCCCACTGCTGGTGCCACCAGCAGCCAGAATCCGTCCCATTCGAGAGAGCAACACCCATACGACCTCAGCCGCGGTGCTCCCTCGTCCCTTTCGACTTCACGGATCGCCAACTCTGCTGATGCGACTGGCACTTCCGTATCACGGTCCAACACTGCGTCGCGCCGCCGCGCGCTCTCCAATGCCCGTGAACTACCGTCCTCGACTGAGGCGCCTCCCCCGGTTCCTCGCCGCGGTGTACCTGTCCGCTGCAGCGTGGTCTTTTCAGGCAAGGAGTCATCTCTTCCCGTTGAGATCTTCCCGGAGACCACCACGCGTGACGTTCTCTCGAAGGCCCGTGAAACCTTCCAGCTCGTCGACGGCACAAACGGTCCTACGAGTGGCTGGGTTGTGTGCGAGATGTTTGCTGAGTTGGGCCTTGAGCGCCAGCTGCGCGAGTACGAGGTCATTTCGAACGTGATGCGTGGCTGGGACGCGCAGGGGAGCAGCCGTAACTGCCTCCTCATCCGTGAGAGCCATCACGCGAACCAGACTCTAGCCAAGGTGAGTGATACCCGTTCATGAAGATACCGTACTAACACACAGTCTATCGGAGACTCAGCACCATTCGTCGGTGGCTGGGTGCAGCTGGAGACCAAACCCGGCAAGTGGAACAAACGCTGGCTCGAGACCCGCGGCGGCCATGTCTTCCTCTCGAAGAACGAGAAGGGCAAGGATGAGATCCAGATCAACACCCTGTTCTCCGACACCTACACCCCATGTAAAGGTTACCCAGGTCCCCAGCGATACGTGTTTGCCCTCAAGAGGCGTAAGTCACTCAACGTCTTTGCACGGTCTAACAGCTCAGTTGAGCCCCTCGCCTCATTTGAGAATCCGACCGAACACATTCACTTCATCTCGACGGACGACGCGACGGGCTGGAAGCTGTCGACTGCGTCGTACACGGCGCGCAGCTTCACGCTCGTCTCCACGCAGAAGACTGCGCAGGTGTCACACAGCGGCCCCTCGCTGAATCCCACGCCCTCACTCGTGCGTGGCCCATCCCATGGCCACTCATCAGGCACTGCTCCTTCCCACAGCCACCATACGGAGCACAATGGCCATACCCGAGGTGCACGCCATGTGTCCGGCGGGCCCCAGCCTCCCTCTGAGCCCCTCATCGATCTCAAGGTTGGCACTGGCCCCTCCCGCCAGCCCACCACTCGCCGCAACCTTGGTCTCACCTCCAACGACGGGTTCACTGGCAAGGGTCTGTTGGGTAGAATTTAAACAACACATCTTTAGAACAAGAGCAAGCACATCCTAACGACCACCCTGCCTTGAAGGGCATGCCAAGGGACGCAACGTGCAACACGCCGTAGTAACGTTCAGCAGTTCAATAATTCGCATATATATTACCTGTACTGTAGGAGTTCGTCACACTTGTAATACGTACGTTCACGTCCTTGTCTACTTTACATGTCGATGCAAGAAAGTATATGATGATGCTGGCCGTTACGGACGAGCTGGGTGTACCCTCTCCTTGCTTCAACTACGCACTGAACGGCCATGAATTTGGTACTCCCACGCCCTGGGGTGATGAGTACTGAACTGTCGTATTTACGCGATGCTATCTGCTTTGGCACCTTGATCACAGTGTACGCACTGCAGCACTTTTGATACCACACTTCCCGATCACGTGACAAATCGCGTCCCGTGTCGTCACTTCCACCTTGTCGTGTCACCCAGTACGTGTCCTTGCTTGTTGTTGTTCCAATCGCACGACCCACCGCGCTCTGCACATCTGCACAATGAGCACGCTCAGCGACATCTGGGCAACACTCTCATCGTACCGGCAGCTTCTCGGCCTGCTGGCCATGTTTTTTGGCCCGGCGCTGCTCGGCAAGGTTGTGCGATTCGCGCAACGCCGCAACTCGCCCCCAACGCGCCCACCCGCACCTCCCACGTCCAAGACGCTCATCGCCATCGTTCTCCTGCACGCGCTGTACGCCGCCTATTCGCTCCTGCTGCCACCATACGACGTCTTCAGCTCACATGGGCTACGCATCCGCACGCCCTCCGACCGCCTGCGGCCCATCGTGCTACGCGACGCGGGGCTGACCCTCGCTGACGTCGACGCCAGCGCACTCGACGCGCACCCGCTCATCGGGCTATTACTCATGCGCCTCACGTCGCTCGATGCGCGCTATGCGTACGTCCGCTGGGGTCATGCGACCTTCCTCCGCTGCACTTGGTGCCGTGGCAATGCCGATTATGCACTCGCCGCCGTGCCACATCTACTGACTCCGTATGTCGCGCAAGCGCTGCTTGTCGGCGCGATGGGGTGGCAGGCCATCGCGGGCGTGGGAGCAACGGAGCGCAAGGTGCGCTTCCGCTCCATCGCGGGATGGGCGCTCGGGACGATGCTGGCTGTCGATGTCGGATTGCGCTGGTTGCTCGACATCCGTGCTGGCCCGGACGGCGACTGCGTTCACGTATGTCTGACTGAGCAGGTACTGACATGAAGTCTAGCTGACACATTCTAGCTCGACACATCCCTCCACCAAATTCGCACCGTCACCCTCTTCCTCGTCACCGCCGCGTACGCCTTCTGGCCTGTGCCCGACGATGCGCGCGCAGCTGAGACAACGCTGCTGGCGACCCTCACCGCCGCGTTACACACACTGCGTCTGTCGTCGCTGGCACGTACCGCCGTCGCACGCTCCCCGGCACTGAACCGAATAACGACGGAGATGCGCGAACGCAGGGCACGCGCCGAAGACGCCGCCCGCGCAGACTCCACCGTCATCGGAGCGGCGCAGGGCGTGGGCGTCATGGACGGAGGCGAATACTCGGCGCGTGCGCGCGGGAACGCCCAGGAGTGGATTGATGCGCAATGGGCCCGCACCGTGCGGCCCTCGACTGCCTGAGCTCTGTATACTGTTAGATGAGATCTCACCTGTATAGCATTGCTGACCTTGAATAGAACTGTCACTGGTGGTTGTGTTCATCTCCATGGACACCTCACGAGTATCCTCAGCCAGTAGCGCATGGATGGCTCCGATGTCCGGACGTTAACGTTAATAACGAACTGCAGAGCGGCCTCACTGAGACTGTTATAGCACTGAAGGTCGACTACCACCTGGTAGGTGGTGCTACTCACTCACCGAGCACGCCGCTACCTCGTCTCCGCGTCTCTCATATGCATCGTCCCATCCACTTCTCCTGGTCGTGACTTCGGGCTCTGTAAACACATGACTATTGCCAGCTGTAGTCGGTCACTGGTTTGTTGTTCAAGAAAGGGCTTCATGCGTGCCTGGACGTTGAACTCGATGTCAAGTCATACCACACTCTCGGCCGTATCGTTTCGAGCGGGCACGCCATCACTCACCAGTTGCCTCCAAACAGGCGCAGTGGAGCACGCCGATGTCACAATCTCGTGTAGATAACCGATGCGCTCCTATCTTCTGGGACGGCATGGGGCGGCGACCGGAGGCTGCGAGGGTCTTTTGCTAGCTCCTGCTCCGAGCTCATCATATGACACCCATCCTCGTCCTCATAATCGACGCCTCCGCTCTGAAACCATATAACCACTAACGTCGACTCACACACCGCCCCTCCTGATCCTGATCGACCCGTGTCCTCGAGACCTGGTTGCCAGACGATGGGGTGGAAAGGGCCCATGTTCCAGGCCCCACAACAGCTGCAGCCGGCGGCACTAATACCATTAATGGAAGCAGCTTTCGGCCTCAACCGAGACGTATCTGGTGATTGTTCGTCACCAACGCCCTGCCTACTCGCAGGATAGTGTGTGATGTCAGATATCAAAAGAGGGCGGTGCGTTTCCGCCCACAAACATACCATGAGGCCCCACACCCATCAAGTCCTCTCCTACTCTGCGGATAAGGACTCCTCTGAGATCACGCACAACGAAACGCCTCTGTTGACAAGGTCGAAGGGGCCACCGCTGCCGCGACTTCGACAACGACTCATGCGCAAGTTCGACTGAGTCCTCCTCCTGGCCCTGAGTCACACGTAGCGAGTCGCGATTAGGACCGGACTACCTGGGTCACCGCGCGCGCCCTAAACAACAGCTATATGAATGAGCACCTGTGATCCTTCATCCCCTCTGCTATTCGTAAGTTCTGCCGCTCGCGGTGCGGGAGGGGTTGAGGACGTGAAGACTGAAGGCGGTCGGTGGCGGTGCCACTGCTTCCGATCTCGTGACATGATTGGGGTCAACATGGTTTGATGCTTCAGAACGGACACGTTTCCCACATCGGCATCCGTAAGCTTGGAACTCGTCTCTGGCTCAGAAGGGGTGTGCTGCTGTGGGTGGTGAGTGATTTAGACTGCCGTAACTGGACGCTACGGCCAGCGCACCGTACCCATCTGAATGCTCGCCCACTTGCTCCAAAGCACATCCAACGAACATAGGTCACGGTCTGCATGTGTTTCGCGCCCTCGTGGGACGTCTGGGGTACCTCATGCCCTGCTCGGCCTTTCTGAGTAGGGCCTCCTCGGCGGTAGGTCGGCCTCACCCTTTTCCCGTTGACCCCTCCTTACAGGTGGGTCTACCTTATCCGCTGCTTGTGCTTGCTCCGCTACATGGAGCAGTGTAGTGTCATTTTCTACTTTGCGGCTACCATAGGGGGACCGTTAAGCTCTTTGGCTACCTCTTCTCCCCGTTGCACCCTCGCGGCGGCCCGGAGAGGTGGGAGGGGATGTTTATCTTGTTTGGGTTGGTCACGATCGTCCTCGCGTTTATCGGGTATGCACTGATTGTGGAATCCTGGACTTGGGCAAGTTTGTGAGCCTTGCCCGAGGAGTGCTGAACTGTAGCTGACTCTCCAGTCGACGAGCCAGTCTTGCGACATGGTGCTGACGTGCATTAAGCTGGAATGTGCCCACTCAAAACTTGACTTGCGTACTGTCGTTGCTGGCTAAGTTGGCGGTGTTGTTGGATCGACCGTCTTCATAGAGAAGGAGGCCGAGCAGGAGTACCCTGCGGGTAAGTGGCGAGGAGTTTGGGCTAACAATGCCCGCCACTAACTGGATGGGAATCTGGACGCCGGTCGCAATCAACCTTACGTCGGCTGCCATTGCGTTCAGCATGCCTGGACATTACTACTCCACGAACAAGAAGGTACAACGCAGAAACGTCGTTCTCCACTGCACGACGACTGGCGCTATCTGCTGGCCTTCTCGGGCTCAGGCCCTTGGGGTACGAGGTCGTCGTTACTTTTGCTCTCGTGTTCCTTGGAGCTTGCAGGCGGGGAGAGACAAGAACTGCAGATCAGGAAGGGAGCACCTCACAACGTTGTAGAATGCAGATCATGGGAAGCACTGGTGTGCATGCAGGCATCCTTGGCAGCATGTAAGAAACTAGTTTGCACGCCGTAAGTTTGACCACATGCCGTTTCGCCCCATACAAATGACAGCCTTCGGTGGGGCGAGTCATCATACCTTTCATGCCTCGGAAGCTGGACCATGTCCGCATGCTAGTTCTTCCAGCATCACTCGATGCATGCCAGATGGCGCGAGGCGAGCCCAGGATGAGGAGGTGATGGGAAGAAATACGAGCTTGCAAACTCGACATACAGCCAGCGGCCAGGTCCGCGCGGCCTTGGGTCGAATTTGCTGGGTGGGGTAGTCTGGCAGTCACTTTTTTTTTTTGTTGCCGCCATCCATCGCGGCTAGGGCCACACGACCGACATTGCAAAGCATGCGGAGCGTCCAAAGCATCCACCGCTCTCTACTCAATCAACATCCATTTCCTCAATCCACTACCACCCTCCCTCGCCTACCACACACGCCCCGTCGCCCTCCTCACGCAAAGGCACGGCTGACCACATCTATCCCCGCAGATTGCTATCGTGGAACAACGAGGAACGGAAGCATCAAGTCTGTGCATATCGCGACACATCAGAGCTGTCGTGTTTTACATCAGCAGCATCGCAATCTTTGGACTCTTGTTTTTGTTTTGCATTCCACATTGCATCAACGTCAAGCATTCGACCGGCCGCGCACCGTTATCGCGAGCACGCATTCTCCCTCTCGGGCCTCCCACCTCCTTCCCATTCTTCTTCACCGTGGACCGGACTCGAAATAGCCCTATCTCTCTCCCATCGCGATGACCGCATCAATGTCCTCCGACCCCGACGCATGGATCGAGCATGTGAGCGCACTGTGTGTGGGATGCCGGAATGGGATACCGACGTATAGCGGGCTATCGCCGGCAAGCCGTGCCCGACCTAGTTGGAACACAGTCTGCTGACGCGGCTCCTGACTGTGCGAATGGGATCGAGCGCTTCCGCGTCTCGACTCGTCCCTCGCGCCTTTCAATTGATGCTCTCGGTCTCCCTTCTGCGCTCCACATCTCCGATTTTGCTTTCTACTGACACTGCCCGCAGATTCGGAAATGCAAGCATCTGCCGGAACGCCAGATGAAGGCGCTTTGCGCCCGTGTCGCAGAGTTGCTCCTCGAGGAGAGCAACGTGCACCTAGTCCAGTCGCCCGTCACCGTATGCGGAGATATCCACGGCCAGTTCTGGGACGTGCTTGAGATCTTTCGGCAGGGTGGCGAGGCGCCGGAAACGAGCTACATCTTCATGGTGCGTTCGATTGGGGAGTGGGGGGTGGTGATTGGACGTGTCCGAAGTCACTTGTCACCGACACCGTAAGCTGACTTTGCAGGGAGACTTTGTGGACCGAGGGTACTATTCGCTGGAGACGCTGTCTCTCTTGTTGGCTCTCAAGGCGCGGTTAGTGTTGCCGCTTCCTTCACGCAGAGGTTGTTCCTAATGGTGCAGGTATCCTGACCGAATCACACTTATCCGAGGAAACCACGAGTCTCGGCAAATTACGCAGGTGTACGGCTTCTACGACGAGTGCATGCAGAAGTACGGCAACCCTAGCGTCTGGCGCGCGTGCTGTACCGTGTTCGATCACTTGAATCTGGCTGCGGTGAGTAGCGGATGTGCGATACTTGGTCGACTGCGCAATGGTCATCGCGTCCGACGCGCGTGTCTGCAGGACGAGGCCGCGTAGGCTCCAACACCGAAGCATAACGGATTAGGATTTGCGAGCCCGAGTCCGGCTCCCCCTTGACTGTGAGCTTGACTGACCCTGCAGATCATCGACTCATCCATCCTCTGCGTCCACGGCGGGCTGTCACCTGATATCCGTACACTGGACCAGGTGCGAACAATATCGCGAGCACAAGAGGTGCCCCACGAGGGGCCGTTCTGTGGTGAGTAACCCGTCAAGAGAGTGCTCTATTGTCCTCACATGCTCACTGTAGATCTCATGTGGTCCGATCCCGACGACGTCGAGACATGGGCAGTGTCTCCGCGTGGAGCTGGCTGGCTATTCGGTGCCAAGGTCACTGGAGAGGTACATTCACAGCAGTGTTTTTTGTCCCCGCTGACCCCAGTTCACCCACGTTAACGACATCACGCTGATCGCGCGAGCGCACCAGCTCGTGCAGGAGGGGTACAAGCACATGTTTGACGACAAGCTCGTGACTGTGTGGTCGGCACCAAATTACTGCTATCGGTGCGGCAACTCTGCGAGCATCTTGCAGGTCGACGGCAAGGGCGCGACTAGCTTCAAGGTATATGAGGCGGCTATTGAGAATCAGACCGACCAGCGCAACCCCGCCATGCGTCGGGCGGCCGCGCCGAGTTACTTCGTTTAGACGTAACTGGGGTGGTAACGCTAGCTGTAGCGTAGTCTATCTAGTCCCGCACAACAGCAAGTGGCGGGGAAGGTTGTACAACATGCATCTCCACAAGCCTAGAGCGCCCTGAGTGAAGCGGCATGTCCGTAGCCGCTACTATGCTGGCACCAAGAGCGAATCGAAACCGAGGGAACACAGATCTCACGCGTCCTCCTTGTGCTTGCGCTTCTTCCGCCGCTCCTCGACGGTCGGCGCCGCGGCCTCGGGTGGTGCGATAAACTGCTCTTCGCGCCGGGCGCGGCGCGCTTCGGTCGCGGCCGCGTGCCGCTCCTCGCGCTCCTGGTTCTTGGCTGCCTCCTTCTCGGAAGCCTTGAGGAAGTACTCTCCCGACTGGAGTTGCTTGTCGAGCTTGGACAGCTGGGGTGCGGGCGGGAACGGTGTGTAGACCTTCTTCTTCTTCTTGGCCGGGCCCTCGACTGGGGCCGCAGCAGCGGCTGCAACTGCAGCGGTGCCGCTGCCCTCGCCGAGCGGGGTGACGTTGGCGTCGGCGTTCAAGCCCTTTGTGGCGGCCGCGTTCTTGCGCGCCGTCTTCTCTGAGGTAGAGAGGTGCTTCTTCTGGAACTCTGTCAAGGTCAGCATATAGCAGCTTCCATCCACACTCACTCGGCAGGAAGCGGTCCCACGACTCGTTGGCGAGCTTGGGGTCTTTTGCGAGCTCACGACGGATCATGAGTTCCTTGATGCGGTAGATGGGGTGGATGTTGTTCATGCAGTCGATAATAATGCGGCGCACCTCCTTGAGGCCCTTGTACGAGCCCATGGCCGACACCGTGTTACCCTGCACTAGGACATAGCAGTCTGTGAGCAGCTCGATGGCCTTGAGCGTCGACCCGTTCGGCCCGACGATGCGCTGGCGGCGCTTGACAAAGCGCTCCTTGTTGCGCACCAGCCCACCAATCTTGATGACATCGCACGCAATGCCATCCTGCAGCACCTTGAGCGCCTGGGGTGCGTTCACACCACGCGCCAACAGCTTGAGCAGGTCGCGACCCTTGAGCACGACATAGGGGTCCCACGTCTTACGCGTCGTCCGCACAGTCATGCGGCCTTGCACGAGGTCCAGCTCACACGCCAGGCCATAGCTGTCGAGTGCTGAGGTGACAGCACCCCATACCGAGCGCAGGTACGGCTCGCGGTATTTAGGAAAGAGAAGCGCAAAGGACGACTCCTCGAGGAAGGGTTTGTGTTCGCCAGCAGCCGGTGCGTCGAACGCATCGATCTTCCAGCTGGCAAGTTAGTCACACTGCACATCAGAAAGCATCATTCAGAACGCACTGGTCAATGTCGTCCGTGTCCCAAGCTGCGGTGCCGTTAGCAACGCAAACCGGGCATCTCTTCAAAACTCGTTACATTGTCACTCACGCTTGTCCTTCCTGTGGCGCTTGTTCTTGTTGACCTGCTCCTGGGGATCACTGCCCTCAGCGGGAGCCGATGCGGCAGTCTTGCTCTTCTTGCTCTTCTTGGAGGATGACGGCTCGCTCATGGCGATAAGCTAGGGGTGGTGTGAGGTGGTGTGGGCGACAGTCAGTGACATCTGTGAAGCTACGGCCATCTTGAAATTTCAAGCGCTCGCCCAGGGTGAGGTCAAGAGACATAATAACACGTGGATTTGCTTCCGCCCACAACAATCGTCGATGCCAGGAGGCATGGTGGGTCCAAGGCATATCAGTGGCAAACCCTTGTGAGCTATGAGCCAAAGTGTGCATGCATCGCTCTCCTGCGTTGCTGCACCGCAACCTGTACATCTCTTCAATGTGCATTTAGGATGCAGGTTTGCCCAATGCATTGACTCACGATTCGACCACAAGGCAGCTCTGCGTTTGACTCGATTCCATAACAGGGAGGACTCAATAAAATATTTGATTTCTACGACGATCTTTGATTGCGGTGGTGTTTTTTTGGTCCGAGCTCGTTGTTCAGGCCGTTGTGCACGCCAGACGGCAGGGGACCGCCAGCTCAACACAACATGCATCTCTCGATTCGTTTCTCTATCCTGCACTACTACTAGACACACTCTTCCGAAATGATTGACCTTATCCACTGTAAGTATCATTACAGCAATACTGGAGCAATGAGGTGGAAGGGTTGTCGTGGCCCCCGAGCTCAACGTCCGGAACACGACCTCGCGGCGTGGCAAAACCTGAAGCGCGCCATCCCCCTTCCGTTCACCCGGAGGACTGCTCCGTCATCCATGGCTACCGCCTCTGCGAACCAAAGGCATAGAATGCTGACTCCACGCAGTCCAGACCGACAAGGGTGGAAACCCCGAGGTTGTGCGCGAGTCGCAGCGCAAGCGTGGCGCTCCCGTCGAGCTCGTCGACGAGGTCGTGGAGATCTTTGCGCAGCACAAGGCTGGTAAGTGTTGGCGGAGGTATTGTGGTTCCTACAGCGGGGAAGTACAAGATGCTGACATCATTTCCCTCCGTCTCTCTTTCGTCTTGCGATCGCTTCCTGTGACCTTCTCGTCCAACGGTGTCTTGTGGTCTGCTGCTGGTATGACTGACCCTTCATGAACTATTCTGTTGGATGACCTTATGTGGTGGAAATTTGTCTCGCAATGCACGTCCCTGGCGTGTGACCCTATCCGCTCCGTCAACGCGCTCTCGCCCAACAGCTCAGTACGAGATGGAGAATGAGCGCCGCGCCCTCAACGCGATCCAGAATGAGATTAAGCCGATCATGAAGGCAAAGGGCGATGCGTCTGAGCTGCTGCTCAAGAAGGCTGCCCATGACAAGAGGATTGCCGAGCTTACCGCCAAGGCGGCAGAGCTGGCCAAACTGCGCGACTCGAAGGCGAGCCGGATAGGAAACCTTGTCGACCCCACCTGCCACGTCTCCCTGACTGAGGTGAGTAACGTTGGAAGAAGGTGCAGGTGGAGCTCTCCTGTTGCCTTGCCCGCGGCGGATCGCCGTCTTACCCCCCTAACATTTCCTAACTCTCAGGATGACAACCCTGTCAAGCGCGTCTGGCACCCGGAACCCAACCACAAAGGCAACTCGGAGCAGCTCACCGTCGAGGACAAGCGCACGGACATTCTTCCGCACCATGAGGTCCTCTACCGTCTCGAGGCCTTTGACACTGAGCGCGGTAAGTGTTGGCCTGTGTGCGTGTCATTCCGTGCTCATCCTCCAGGGGCCAAGATTAACGGCCACCGTGGCTACTTCCTCACCAACGATGGTGTCGATCTCAACCAGGCCCTGATCAACTACGGTCTAGACTTCCTCCGCCGCAAGCAGTACAAGAAGATCCAGGCGCCGTTCATGATGCGCAAGGAGATTATGGCCCAGACCGCCCAGCTCGAGGAGTTCGACGAGGCCCTGTACAAGGTGTGCAACGCGCTGACTCTGACTGAGCGCTCAAAGCTGACTCCTCAGGTCTCGGCCAACGACGGCAACGAGGAGAATGACCGTTACCTTATCGCCACCTCGGAACAGCCCATCTCAGGAATGCACTGCGACGAGAACATTGACCCTAAGTCGCTTCCTATCCGGTGAGTCTTGGCCGTTTCGTCTACGGACACCTCATTAACACGTGTGACAGCTATGCCGGCTACTCCACCTGCTTCAGGAAAGAGGCTGGCTCGCACGGTCGCGACACCTGGGGCATCTTCCGTGTCCACCAGTTCGAGAAGGTCGAGCAGGTGGGTACAAATCCCGGTGACTCGACCTGACCCCAGTTCATTGTCTGCGACCCCGAGTCGTCGCCGGCGATGCTCGATTCGATGGTCGATGTTGCGCGCGAGTTCTATGAGTCGCTCGAGATCCCGTACCGTATCGTCAACATCGTGTCGGGTGCGCTGAACAACGCCGCGTCGATCAAGTACGACCTCGAGGCATGGTTCCCCTTCCAGGGCGAGTACAAGGAGCTGGTTTCGTGCTCCAACTGCACCGACTACCAGTCGCGCTCGCTCAACGTCCGTCTCGGCTTCAAGAAGAGCGCCACGGAGAAGGCCGGTTTCGTTCACATGCTCAACGGTACCCTCTGCGCAACTGAGCGCGCCATGTGCTGCCTTGTTGAGAACTACCAGACTCCTGAGGTGAGTGGCGTCGGGGTGCCTGCCTGTGACGTGGTGATGTGGCGCGTTGCATGCATGCCCGATGGGCTGGGGGCCCATGGTCCACAGCCACGGCGGATTCTCCTCCGCGACCCGCGATGATTTGTGCATTGACCAATACCACAGGGCCTCCGCATTCCCAAGGTGCTTCAGCCATACATGCAGGGCCGCGAGTTTATCCCTTACTCTGTCGAATTGCCGCCCGCCAAGGTCGACAAGAAGGCCGCTTCTAAGAAGAAGTAAAAGCACACCAGACTATAGCTGCGACATCGTTTTGTTAGCAGCCTGTCTGGTGGCAGAGTGGGCATAGGAGAGGTAGACCACCTGTGTATGGATCCATTGTGGTACACAGGCAACATCGGAACCTGCCCCAGTGGGCTCGGCGCCGAGGTGACTGCCCGGCTGACATTCGGGGTTATTCACCGCCGTTCACCGCACCTGCTGTTGCTGTCCTATAGGTGCCGAGAGCATGCCGAGATTGTTGGATATTTTTCAGACTTGCTTCCCCTTTTTGCCCCTTTGGGCTGCGGAGATTGACTGGGGCATGCACGATTAGATTTGCTGTGGCTAATAAGCCAATACGGTCATAAGCAATCGTTTCTAATAGGCGGGGGCTGCGGCCCAGTCCCGCCACGGCCGAAAAAAGTGACTCCTTGAGCCATCCTCAGTGCGGCTTGCTTTCTCATCATCCTTTCCTCCCATCCTCCTGATCGTCGTATCGGTCTGCGCTTCATTCTTCATTTCACTGCCAACCTTTTGATTCGACACTCTTGTCCTCTGGATAGCCACGAATCGTCCGTGTCAACCAAAGAAGCTAGCAATATACTCTAGAGAAAAAACACACACACACACGCAAAGCACCAAACAACCCGCATCGTTCAGGTACTTTACTCGTCGGTTCTTTCTTTGGGGTCGATCCGTTTGAGCCGATAATCTCCAATCGCCATCAGATAAGTTTCAACTTTTGTTCTTCCTGGCCTTCTCGCCTTTCGTCCCTCTCGTTTAGCCGCGTTCTCTGTACTTGAGGCCGTATTCGCCGCTCCTCTCCTTTCCAATCCCCGAGTCGCCACCCGCAATCACCATGAATCCTCTCCGCCTGCGCGCCCTCACCGCGCCCCTGCGCGCTGCCCGCCGCGCGCCCGTCGCCACCGCCCGCCGCACCCTTGTCACCCCCACCACGCCGTCCACCGCGAGCGTGAGCGACAAGCACGTCGACGTCGAGGAGGCTGGTGAGTGTCTACACGAGGTTCGAATGCTCTGCCGGTGCACCGGTTGTCTCCAAGGCGTCCGAGGTTATTTTCCCCGCCCGCCGTGTGTGGCAACAACCCTTCTATTTGCACGGCAAGCTCAACCTTGTGACCCGTGTCCAGAACGCCTACTGACACCCAGATCTCCCCGGCTTCAAGGTCGTCACCCGCCAGTCGTCGGGCTCTCGACCCATCTACCTTGACGCGCAGGCGACGACCCCCATGGACCCCCGCGTCCTCGACCGCATGATGCCCCTGTTCACCGAGCAATACGGCAACCCCCACAGCCGCACGCACGCGTACGGCTGGGAGGCCGAGGAACTCGTCGAGGAGGCGCGCTCCCATGTTGCCTCCCTCATTGGCGCTGGTCCCAAGGACATTGTTTTCACCTCAGGCGCCACCGAGAGCAACAACATGATCGTCAAGGGCATCGCCAATTTCCACAAGAACAAGAAGAAGCACATCATCACCACCCAGACTGTAAGTGTTATTGGTGAAGGGAGTGAACGTTATACCGGAAGATTGTGATAGGAGGGGAGGAAGGCCGAGTGCGAAAGTGAAACGCAAAGATTGGCCCTCCACTCTCCCCTTCGGGCGATTCAAACAATGGGGCAGCAAGCTGATATTCCGCAGGAGCACAAGTGTGTCCTCGATTCGTGCCGTTTCCTCTCCACCCAGGACTTTGAGGTCACCTACCTCCCCGTAGGACCGACAGGTCTGGTCTCCCTCGAGGAACTCAAGGCAGCCCTCCGTCCCGACACCTCGCTTGTCTCGATCATGGCCGTCAACAACGAGATTGGTGTCATCCAACCCCTGGCCGAGATCTCTCGTGTGATCAAGGAGTACGCCAAGGAGCAGGGCGTCACCAAGCCGCTGTTCCACACGGACGCTGCCCAAGCCGTCGGCAAGATCCCCATCGACGTTGAGGCGATGGGTATCGACGCCATGTCGATCTCTGGACACAAGATCTACGGTCCTAAGGGTGTCGGTGCGGCCTATGTTCGCCGTCGCCCCCGTGTCCGTCTCGAGCCCCTCATCCACGGTGGTGGCCAGGAGCGTGGTCTCCGCTCCGGCACTGTCCCTGCACCCATTGTTGTGGGTCTGGGCGAGGCAGCCCGCATCGCTAAGGTCGAGATGGCTGCCGACCACGCTCACGTCGCACGTCTCTCCCAGCGCCTCATTGACGGTATCACGTCGCAGGTCGACTGCGTCGTCCGCAATGGTGACCCCGAGCACGGCTACCCCGGCTGCGTCAACCTCTCGTTTGCGTACGTCGAGGGTGAATCGCTTCTTATGGCCCTCAAGGACATTGCCCTTTCGTCCGGCTCGGCATGCACGTCCGCTTCGCTTGAGCCGTCGTACGTCCTTCGTGCGCTTGGTGCAAGCGACGACATGGCACATTCGTCGTTGCGCTTCGGCATTGGCCGCTTCACCACTGAGGCCGAGATCGACTTTGTCGTCAACCGCATCGTCGCGGTCGTGGGCAAGCTTAGGGATATGAGCCCGCTTTGGGAGGTTAGTGTTCTGCTACTGCACTTGGGATTTGACACTGACGTGACGCAGATGGTCCAAGACGGTATTGACTTGTCAAAGATCGAGTGGGCTGCGTGAGTACCTGTTGGGCTGATAGGGGTGACAGTCGTGGCTGGAGCCGATGTGCAGATCATCTGTTTGTGGTGTGCCTGTGGCGTTCAACAGTGATTCACCTGCACACGAGCCATCAGTCAGGCGTGTTGGAAGTTGGTCGCATTAGACCCTTTTACTGACAGCGACAGCCATTAGTTGTTAGGATGGAGTTCGGCAGAGGGTTCGGAAGACAAGTGTACAACCTTGATTCGCATGCACAGTACGGTTGATACCGATTTGGTGTCCAATGTGGAACGAAGCCAAAAGGGAGGGGCGTCGAGTTGTCGCACCAGGCCATGGACGAGGGTCCGGGGGAGTGTCCGGGGGAGACAATCGAGGGCACGGCGAAGGAGTGGACGGATGGTGAGGCGTTGAGAGCGCCACGAGTGATTACTGAAGGACGAGGGCACATTCATCAAAGAAGACACTACCTCACTCCCCGTCCGGACAACTTCCACACTCTTCACACCACACTCCGCTGAAGCGTGGTCGAGACTGTATGTAACAAGCGACACGCTCGGCGTGAGGCGGCGTTCGTGATCCGAATGCCATTCTTCTCTCTTGCCTGCCGCACGCAGCTACTGGGTCGTCCCCGAATATGCTAAACCAACCACACGGGATCCGGGGACTGTCTGCTCCTAGCATGGACGCTAAGCGCCCCGCTGATCTAGCCGCTCGGGATTTATAGCCGTCGCAACAGTGACAGGGTCAGCATCGGCTCTGTTGGACAGAAATATACGGGCCGTGCCCCGTTTGTGCAAAGTCAATCCATAGCAGGGTGGAGATGTACAACAGGTGCGAAGTATATAAAAGCGCCATGCGGAGCCTGGGGAAGGATTGGGAATCGGGGCTGAGAGTAGAAAGGAAGGACGTGGGATCGAGGAGATGGTGGCAGGCCAAAGCAAGGACGGCGGCGGTGAGCTAGGTCGATTGCTTGCGGACGCTCAATCGCGAGATGGAGCATCGTGTTCGTTGGCAACCTACGCGCGCTCAACCTCGCGCTCGAGAACGGCCTCGATCTCGCGGACGACGGCCTCGCGGACCTGCTGACTGACGAGATCTGGGCTTGTCAGCAGGCAGGAAGTACGTGGTGGGTGGGATGCGGGAGCTGCGAGTAGCAAGCCGCGAGTCCTCCAAACCACCTGGCGAGACGAGGGGACTTGGCCAGAACCTATCCTTCCTCTCTAACGCCATGGACCAGTCTCGCCGACAAGAGAGTAATTGAAGGTAGGCGGCTCACCATTGACTGCAGGGGTGATGTCAGCGACGAGCTTGGACAGGCTCGGAGCGCCTTGCTTGCGGGCGTTTTCTATCCGCGTCAGCATCGGAAACATGGTTGTCACCAGAGAGAAGACCTATGGGCGTCTTATGGCCGCGCCAGACCGGGAACTCCGATGGCATGAAGCCGTAGACGAAGTCGCGGCTGCATGCGAAGCAGCAATCCAGCGGTCGCAACAAATCGTCGCCGCACGGCAGCAGAGGTGTGACTCACCCTTAGCGAGGTCCTTGAGCTCGTCGTCAAACCCGCTCTCCTCGAGCTGCGCTCGCAGAAGACGCGATATCCTAATGTGGGTCAGCGGGGCCGGGAGAAAGATCAAGAGGGGCAGGAGGGGAGCGTCGTGTTGACGGTGACGATTGACAATGGCGGACAGGAGGGATCAGCATGGCCAACACGAGGTCACCGCTTCGGCCTGGGACCTAATATCTCGATACAGAGGACAGATACCAGTGGCAGATACTGACGGAGTTGCAGCGCCTGCTATCCGAATCGTCGTGCCTGCAGTAGCATCTGCAGTTCTCAGATTGGAGAGCACGCTGCCATCCGCCAGCAGCCATGCACAGACGTCGACATATCGCCCATCCCAGAATAAACGGAATATAGCTATCGTGATTCTCAGCAGTAACGGAGGAGCGTTCACTATGGGTGATGCAGCTCCACACGCTCTGCCGTCGCCATTGTCCGCGACGGCCCTAGTCCTCCAGTCGCAGCTGTACTCCCATCTACGACCACGCGGCGCACGTACCGCTCCCAGTCGCCTGTCTCGAGCATGCGCTTCCGGATGGCGTCTAGCGTGGCCTCGTCGGACATGGTTATGGTGTTGGCGTAGGACAGAAGAGTTGTGTGACAACTTGCGAATGACGAGTTGAGGAAGACACAACAAGGAGGCTCGATGAAACTCGGCAATCAGTCACCAATCTTGGTTTTCACGACGACCCCAAGATGGATCCACCACACATTTCACTCCCGGCCCGGCCGGCCCCGTAATGGGACATGTACATACATTACAAACAGACCCTAGCATCTAAACATCAGACTACTACAGCTGTTTCTAACTACACATAGAACATAAACACCCCGAGTCATTGCTGTACACAAACATCTCGCACCTCCCTGCCAAGTCTGCTATTCCTGAACCGCGACAGGCCGTCGAGCAACTCGCGATCCTCTGGCCCAAGGTCTTCTCCCACCGACCCCTGGGGACCCTGCGCGACTCTGCTGCCAGTAGAGGATAGTGGCATGTTGACACCGATACCGCTTGTTGCTTGCCGCTTGGCCCCAGGATCAGGACCCGGGCCCGGCTCTGGACCGAGCAGCTGGAGCTTGCGTTTCAGCAACGACGTAAACGGATGTGTCGGATCGGAGGGTGTGGGATGGGAAATGAGCGCAAAAGGGAACATGTCAGAAGTGCGGATGCCGTTGCGTCCCTTCTCCATGGCGTCCCGACGCTCCAACCCGCGAATGACGAACCGGCCGTTGTCGTCGACCACAGCGTCAGTGCCAGGAAAGGTCATTCGCACAAGCGCGATCAGCTCGACGGGGTTCAGAAGACGGTTTTCTCTCGGAGGAAGTGGAGGGGTGCTGTCGCCTGTCGCAGCCGCGTGCGGTGTCCCATTGCATGCTCTAATGTCTTGCGGAGTGTCAGGCTCGGTGTTGGATTGAGAATCGTCCTCTGGTGCCGAGGGGAGGAAGGAGTTGATTTCGTCCATCCCCCCGTCATCTGCCTCCATATTGGCCTCAAACTCTTTTAATTCGGCGTCGGCTTCAGCGTCAGAACCGGGGTGGGCTTCCGGGGCGGCTTCGGGGGTAAGACTTGAGAACCGAGCAGCATATGCTGAGTATAGATCCGTTTGGGAAACGCTCGGTGAGGCAGACAGGTCCGATTGGTGCTGATACGTTGAGAGCAGCCTCGGGGTTAGTGATTTATCGTATGACCTCCAGTTGGAACATACCAAGATGTACCCCTCAATGGCTCCACCAAAGCATTGACTTCACGATCCCACTCCGACTCCACCTCCTGCTCTTCCTTTTCTTGTAACCCACGCAGGACATAGTCGCCCTCGTCCCTCGCCATCTCGCACCCGGGATACGTCGCACAGGCAAGCTGAATGAGCTCCTGGCCGGCCAGTAACGGGGCAGTCGTGGCGTATGGGTCAAAGCGAGCCTTGTACGCGCTGTACAGTGCCAGCTGCGAAACGACGGCGGTTGACGGTCCGGGGCGATACGTGACTTGCAGCCTGGAGTCAGTCAACATCCAGAATGAGACGACGACACTCACCATCCTGAAGCCCGCCCGGGTTCCTCCATAGTCTCCAGATCGGCCAACCCACGAAGCTTGTTCCTCCGTTGCCTGAAGTACTCTCGAATCTTCGCCCACGGTCGCCCGGTTTTCTCGGCCAGCAGCTCAAGCTCCTTCCTTCCCGGGTTCGGGTTCCTTGCATACGCCTCCCTCAGTACCGCGAGCTGTTCCGAGTTGGTCAGGGGGCTATCCGGTGCTTGTCGGTGTGGGGGGCCAAACGGGAACGGAGGGGGCACAATGTTGCGTTGACGGCGACAGGTAGGGACCTCCAGCGATGCGCCTTGCGGAGGCAGCGCGATGAAGGGCTGTGGTGCGCGTTCGAGGGAGTCCGCTGCGACTACCCCCTCGGCTATTGACAGAGGATGATGATGTTGGAGTGAATCTTGATGCTGATCCTCGCTGGACTCAACTTCTTCCTCTGCAGCCGCCGCTGCTGCTGCTGCCGCTGCTTGAGTGATCGCAGCTGCAACGGCTTCCTCGGTCGCCGCTTGGTTGGCCAACTCAGACGACAGGTCCATTGCGCCGACGTCGACCTCTGGCGACGGGTAATCGTTCCCATTAAGCATTCTCTTGTATCTCCTCCTCTAATAGGAAAGCCCGGGTCGCCCGTCTCGTGTTTCGTGATGATGTTGCCCAAATCTCACTGCTGTCGAGAGGTGTTAGGACTCGCTAGCAGAACAACGGCCGAAAGTGGAGGTCCCCCTTCGTTATCAGAGTGGCAAATAATGAAGCTATGTTTAGTTGCCCCCCCCCTTTAAGCTACCCCCCCCCCCCGATTCTCTGTTTCTGTATATCTCTCATGCAACCACTTCCATCATGATCTGGGGCGAAGCTAGTAAATAGCACGCCGAGGTAGAGCGGCAAGACCGACGCCGAGGCCGTCGCTCCGACTTTCGGGATCAAATTCTATCAGGGAATCCAAAATGACGTGTATGTTTCTTGCCGATCTTCCCTCGTGCCTGGCTGCAGAAAGTTGAATGTTTTTCTGCTCGCAAGGCGACCAAGATATGGGTCTGCAACACCCAACCCGTCTTCATCACACAAAATGGCAACCAAACTCCCCCCTCCCAAGCGACAAAAGTCCAACTATGCGAAGTCAATTGCCCCGGCAGTGGCCCCAGCGCCTGAGATCCCCGTCCCGTCAATTGTCGTGCAGTTCAAGAACGCCGAGACGGGCGCCGACCTTGGTCCCGCGATTAACCTCCCGGCCGACACGGGGCGCGATGCGCTCCAGATGCTTGTAAACAAGCTCAAGGGCGAGGTGCGTCTCGTTTATGCAATCACAATTTGTCTTGAAGACTGACATGTTATTCAGGATGAGGACCCGATGCCGTACGCATTCCACCTAGTGCCGCGCGGCGAGTCGGCCACTGCGCGCGTCGCAATCAACGAGTCGATCCAGGCCGACGCGCTCAAACCCGCCTCGTCCTCGACTGCTCCATCCTTCTCTCCCGAAGATGTGTTTGAGGTGTGGTGCGAGCCACAAGCCGTCTTTCGCGTCCGCGGTGTCGGCCGCTGCTCCGCTACCCTCTCCGGTCATGGCTCGCCAATTCTCTGTTGTGCGCAGTCGCCAACTGGTCGGTACGCGGCGACAGGCGCGGGCGATGCGACAGCGAGGATATGGGACATGGAGACGCAGACCCCCAAGCACACGCTTGCGGGACACAAGGGATGGGTGCTGTGCGTGGAGTGGGACGCGCGGGAAAAGATGCTGGCGACCGGTGGCCACGACGGACAGATCCGGTTGTGGGATCCCAAGACCGGCCAGCAGGCCGGTCAGCCGCTACTCGGCCACTCCAAATGGATCACCAGTCTGGCGTTTGAGCCGCTCCATCTGGCCAAGGGCCAGACGCAGCGCCTGGCCTCGGCGTCCAAGGACGGTACCATCCGTATCTGGAACACCTCGACCCGCAAGCTCGAGATGGTCCTGTCCGGCCATGCTGCCAGTGTCAACGTTGTCCGCTGGGGCGGCGAAAATGTTATCTACACCGGGAGCTCGGACCGCACTGTCAAGGTCTGGAGCGGCGTTGATGTAAGTACAGGTGTCACCATTAGAGTTACAATCGTCTGACCTTGGCTTGCAGGGCAAGCTCATTCGTACTCTGAGCGAGCACGCTCACTGGGTCAATACCATGGCACTCTCGACTGACTTTGTTCTGCGTACTGGCCCCTTCGACCACACCGGTAAGCCGCCGGCCGACGAAGAAGAAGGTTAGTATGACCAGTGGCACCATTCCATCCGGCCAATTGCTGACCAGCGCAGCCAAAGCCAAGGCTTTGGCACGGTACAGGGAGCGTGTCGCGACGCACCCCGAAACGCTCATCACCGGCTCGGACGACCACACGCTCTTCCTCTGGGCCGATCAGGCTGGCGGCAGCTTCGTCTCGACCGCTACACCGAAAAAACCCGTTGCGCGCCTGACTGGCCACCAGAAACAGGTCAACCACGTTGCCTTCTCCCCTGACGGCCGGTTCGTCGCCAGCGCTGGCTATGACAATGCCGTCAAACTGTGGGACGGCAAAACGGGCAAGTTTATTGCGAGCCTGCGCGGGCACGTTGGCGCCGTGTACCGCGTCGCATGGAGTGCGGACTCGCGCATGCTTGTCAGTGCCAGCAAAGACTCGACGTTGAAGGTAAGTCGACCCCCTGTGGCTGGGCAGTTCCCCGTCAACTATCTGGCATGTTAACTGACTTTCCTCCAGCTTTGGAACCTCAAGACCTTCAAGATCAAGAACGACCTGCCAGGTCATACCGACGAGGTATACTGTGTTGACTTTGTGGCGGACAAGGTCGTTAGCGGTGGCCGCGACAAGACCGTCAAGATGTGAGTTCAGCGCGTCAACAAGGTCCATTGTAGTCTCTTGCTGACAGTCAAAGCTGGCGTCATTGAGAGGGAGGGAGATATAGAAAGGGGACCCACGAGGCGGTTGTGTGCTGTTGAGATAGTTCACTTCGACTAGTCCGGACGTATATATATATATACCCTCACATGTACACTGCTACCATCTCAAGACTTCTCCCATACGTCTGTTCTCTTGTAACCTCCATCCCCTTGCAGCTCTACTTTGTCAATCACAGACTCGTTGATGCAAACATGCATGGCATGCAGTCTATAACGTTCCTACTCAAGGGAATGCGTAGCGAGGTTCGTGTCAAGGTCCATGAATCCAGGTATTGGTCGTTGTGGGGGGAGGGAGACAGGCAGGAGGGTGAGAGAAGATGGAACAGGAATCGTGTTTTATATCTGCAGTTTCATTTACTCTGTTGCCCGTTAGCCTAGGCTCTCGTCTGCAGGCCATCAGGATAAACTTACCGGCCAGAACGGTTTCAATGAGACGGTTGATAATGTCCTTGCGGTGCGTGAGACTCGTGCCAAACTCGGACTCGAGCTGCTTGCGCACGCCCTTCTTAGTCAGAGTGTCGAGATCGGCTCCGTCGCAGATGCGGCGGATGGCAATCTCGAGCTGCGCGTCCGTGATGCCGTCGTCGCCGTGGCTGTCGGCGCTGCGCGCCGGCTGCAGTGTGTTGCCGCCATAGTTGCTCGTCACGGGCTGCAGCGGCGGCTGGCCGTAGAAGCTTGGAGCGTACAGGCTGTTGGCGTCGGCGGCTGTCGTATCGCCGCGCGGGGCCGTGTCGTAGAACGTGCCGCGTGCGGGCGGGGCATAGAAGGAGCCGGTGTGCGAACCACCACGCGACGCTGCACGGCCTTCGTACGAACCCACTGGCGAGTGTGCGCGGAGACCGCCACCGCCGTACTGCGACTCGGGGTACAGCGAGTCACGTGCTGCGTAGGCCGACTCAGGGCCCAGCATCGACTGGTACATGGAGCCAGCACGCGAGTCCATGTACTCGGACTTGTGTGGAGGAGCCCAGCCGCTACCGTACGAGTGGTTGGACTCCTGGTCCCAGAGCTCGTTCTCATAGTCATTCCAACTCTTGAGGGGGATGGATTTGGGGTCGAACTTGCCCTCGTCGTGGATAACTTTCTTCTGTCCATTGTCGCCGACGACCAGACGCGTCGAACCCCACGAGAAGTCGTCCATGCGCCAGAACGAGTAGAGTGGCAGCCAGAAAGAGAAGACGGGGATGGCAAGAATGTAGAAAACCATCCAAGCGATCATATCCCAGCGCAGACGGAAGATGAAGACGAGCGCCTGCAGTCCGTAAATAGCAGCCAGCATACAGATGGAGAGAATCGGAATGCCGTTGCCCGACGTGACGACGATATAGATGAGATAACCGATCTGGACAGTCAGCGAAGGCAGGGTCTGACGACTCCTCCCACACTCACATAAGCAACGGTGACCGGCGCAATAATTGTCGAAATAAGATCAATGAGCACAATAAAGCGCATCGAGAAACAGCAGAAACCACAGAGGTTGTCCTGGAAGATGAGCTCGGCCATATTGTGGACCGTAGAGTTGATCCAACGACGACGCTGCGAGAACAGAACCTTGCTCGAATCGGGCGCAACCGTCTGCGCTTGAGCATCACGAACGAACTTGGTCTTATACGTGGGGAAGTGCTTGAGAACCAGGGTCGTCAGGTAACGATCTTCACCGAGGTGGAGAAGGTTCTTCATGTGGAGCGTGTCGACACGGTTCTCAGAATAGTCGTGGATGATCGAGTTGGCAATGAACAGAGGTTTGTGTGTGTCGGGCGTGCGCAGGCGGTACATGGTGAAACAACCAGGCAAACACGTGATTGAGCCAAACAAGCTCTCGAATGCCTTGGCGAGGTGGTGAGAGATGAAGTACTCGTACACCTGCGACATTGTGACAATAGACTGCTTGGCGTTGGAGATGGACGTCTCACCACAAATACCGATAATCTTCTTGTCGTGCATACACGCGGACACGAGACGGTTGAGCGAGAGTTCCTGGACGGTGGTATCCGCATCGATCATGAAGAGGTACTCGTAAAAGCTAGGATTGACACCAATGACGTTCTTGATCTGGTGGTACATTTCCAGCTCGAGAGGGTTCATGGGCGAGCTGAAGTGAACCTGATGTTGTCAGATGTGACATGACTTTCATCGACTCACCTTGTTCAGGAAGTGCATGAGGAGCATCTGCGAGTCACGCTTGCCACGGTTTCCAGGCTTGGGACGTTCAGTAGGCTTGCCCACCTTGACAACGACGACGTAGGGAACGACATGACCAGAACACTCGTAGAGACCAGCGTAGACCTTGCCCATGTTGTGTTGCTTAGCACCTTCACCCAGTGACTGGAAAGAAAGTGGCTCGGGGTCCAGGTTGGGGTCGACACCCAGAATGTCGAGCACAATCGCAGGCGTCGGCTTGTCGTTACCGTAACCTTTGATATTGCCGTCACAGATGATGAAGAGAAGCTTGCGCTTATCGTCGTAGCGGAGCTTGACGAGCGAGTCGATGGTACGGCGGAGCGACTCTTCACCTTCAGTGTAACAGGGCACCTGGCATATGACAAACTTGTCATGGTTTTCCGGTGCACGTGAGTGCCCAAAGTGGATCGAAGCGATAAACTTGAAACCGATAACAGCGACCATCATACACGACAGGGCCAAAAGGATGTACGTCGAGAATTGGCACTGGACTGAGTCTCGAGTGTCGACCTTCCCAATCAAGAAGAGGTTCCGGAGACAGTCGGTTTGCCAAGCCAGGACATCGGAGCCAATGTTGCTGCTTAACTGGCTCATCAACTCAGTGACGTCCTTGCCGTTATTGTACTGGAAAGTGGACACGACAGCCGGGTGCATGAACTTCCTGTCGGTTGTAGCCGCCCCAATCTGATCTGCGGGCGTGTTGGACGCAACACCACCGCCTTCCTGATTGATATAGTCGGTCATTTCGTATACCAGGTCGCCAATAATGGCGACAACGCGGCCTTGGTCGGCCATATACTTGACATCCTTCTTCGTGTAACCCATGAATCCAACACGCCAGCGCGAACGAAGGGTCTCCATCTGCTCCCTGTACCAGTCGGGGCGCGAGTCGTTAGTAAAAGCGCGGAAGTCGTGGTACTTCGTGTTTGGGTCTGTGGTGTTTGTCGAGTCCAAAGTGACATAGGGGCTGATTCCACCTCTGGTGCCGCTGCACAGGGCAGAGACCTGGACAGGGAAGAGAACAGTAACGTCCTTGCCACCGTACGGTTTCATCGCAGTGTCACGGTCAATGACGGGAACAACAGTGAAGTGGGTGGACCAATACGTGGAAAAGTCAAACACTTCTCCGCGAATGGCAACAAAGGTCGAATCCGGCTTATCCTTGTAGTTATGCGAGTTGAGTTCGGCTTGGGTGTAAACGTGCTGCCGGGGACAGATAATGAGACCAAGGATAGCGATGACGAAAACAGTGCAACCACAAATGAACCAGATAATGAGGTTGATGGCAAGCTTTTCACGCCACGCCTGTCGGATGTCCTGACGCTTCATGCGACCCAGTTTGGAAATGAGGAAGTCGGGGCACCACCAGGTAAGAAGGCGGCAGAGCCACACCCAGCGGCGACGTGCCGCCGTCTCCTTGTACACCTCGACCACCTCGCCATCATCGGGCAGGTTGTCAAGCACGTCCTTTTCGGCGGGCTTCTCCATGTCGCGGAACATGTTACGCGACGGGGCATACGACTCGGAACCGAAGTTGGAATGCGTGTCCGCACCCCAGGGGCTCGTGCCCTGGCTGGGGGCAAAGCCACGAGTGTCGTCATCGATCGACGAGGGCGAGTCGCGGGGGACAGGCTGCGCGTTGGCGACTAGTGGTAGAGCCATAGCCGAGTCGTTGCCGCCGTGGTAGTCAAACATGGCCTGCGCCTCAGGAGAAGACGCACGCTGGCCAGGGGCGAAGGGGTCAACACGGTCACGCGCATCCAGTGGCGGTCTCTGCTGCTCCCCATCCTGTTCGCGGACACGGTCTTCAAAGCGGTGGAACGCGTTATGCGAGAGGAAGACACGATTGTGACCAATAGCCATTTGCGAGTCGTTGAGTTGAAGAACGCGCTTCAGGTCACGCAGCTGATCGGCTGTGGAACCACCAGAAATTGCGCGTTCTGCAAACTCCTCGTGGTAACGCTCGGTAAACTCGTCGTGTGTCATGCGCACCTCATAGTCGGTGCGCAGACGGAGGGCGATCTCGGTCAAGCCCAAGCTGCGGAGCTGCGCCTTGACAGAACGGGTCTCGATCTGAGCTGGGAGCTGCGAGTCATTGGGTCGCAGACAGAAGGTGTACCACGGCTGCGTATGGTCAAAGGTGGTGAAGAGGGTCTGCAGCGCCTGCCAGTGCTGGCCAGCGACACACTGTAGTCCTGCGCCAGCGTTCTCTAGGTCGTTACCACCGCCAACTTCGTCATCGGCATCTTCCTCAGCCACCGACGTAAGCTTGCTGCGCTGCTTGCGCCGCACTGAAGGTGTGCGCATAGGACGAACAGGCTGCTGAGCAGCGACGATGGTGTCGTCGTTGCGAGGGTGGGCCTGGGTGGCGATGGAGCGAGTGGAGAAGAGACTGCGGATGAAGGGGTTATTGGAGCCCTGGTGGTCAGGCACGTTGGTAATACCCGTCGAGGTACCACGCAGGAGACGAAGGAGGTCTGCACTGGTCTCGTTGGCGTTGCGCTCGACAAACGAGTCGCTAGAGTACGAGACAGGGCCGCCGTAGTGGTTGACGGTGAACGATGCAGAGCCGTTGCGGTCCATGTTTCCGGCCTGGAATGACGAGTGACCGGCATAGCGCTTCGCCATTTGGTCGAGCATATTCTGGTCAGACTTCTTCCGCTTGGCCTGGTCGTCGGCGATCGCGATGAGACCAGCCTTCGGTTCCGAAAGCATCTTGAGGCACTCTGTATTGTCAAAGTACGGGATGCGCTCCATTGGCAGCTGGTCGGCCGCCGCCTCTGAGATGGGAACTTCGTGGATGCGGTGAAGAATCCAGTTCTGCACCTTCTCGTTGGCAAAGTTGAAGCAGAACTGGTCAACCGAGTTGACGCCGAGGGTTGGCCCAGCATTGTTCTGAAGACCGGGCAAGTCGACGAGAGCAATGAACGATCCAAATGAGTCCTTACAGAGCTTCTGGTTTAGGTGCTCGTTAAGCCACGAAAACAAGAGCGAGTAAAGCGTGCGAGCAAGCTCGTCACGGACCAGTTCGGCCTGCTCGGGGTCAAGGAAAGTGGTGCAGACCTCTCGGCGAACAAGAACCGTCTTGAATGAGAAGAGCTCAGCCAAGGCGTCGTTGGACACGCCGAGGAATTCTGAGACAATCTGGAGAGTGGCGGGATTTGTGCAGATCGCGCCCTCGTGCATGCCATGGTCCTCAGTAAACTCGAGGTTGCCGATGTGGAGGATCGCGGCAAGAAGCTGGCAGAGCTGGGCGACGAGACGAGTGCTGAGGCCGACTGTGCGGAATGCAGCCTTGAGCTGGTGGAAGCGCTCCTTATCGCTGGGTCCAGAACGCCGAGCGCGGCTCTGCAAGTAGCGGTACTCGGAGACATTACCAAGCTGCAGGTGATGCCTCTCCTCACCGTCAACACCCGAGACAAGATAGTAGAAGACGTGGAAGTTGCGCTCGCCACTCGCGGGAGGCTGAGAAACGCGAGACCGCTCAAAGTAGTAGTCGATTGTCTTGACACCCTCGAGACGACCGCGGTCTGTGAACTGAAGCTCCGTGTAACTGCCGTACCGCGAAGCGTTCTCGTTGCTGATTGTGTGGGCGTTCCCAAACGACTCCAAGATGAACTACAAGTTAGAAATAAATGCGATGCAGATGAGGCCGGTCGCGGATGAAGTATTACGTGCTGCTTACCTCTGCGTTGGAGATCTGGGCTCCGACTTTATAACCCTTTTTGCCTTGGGGAGCCACAGCGACCTCCGAAATAGCCTTGATGGACAGCCTACGCATCTCACTCTTGCCGGACCCAGTTGCGCCGCTGCGCCGGTCAGAACATTGTCCCAACGTTCCATCACTCACGTCATGATCATAAGCTGGTCCTGGCCTGTGCGGCGCATGTTGTAGTATGCCGCAAGAGCCTGACGGAAGATATGGGGGCCAAGACTGAACTCGGACAGAGGGGGGTTGTTGATATTGTCGTCGCCCGTGGACCGATAGTACTCTGTGACATAGTCCTGGAGGCTCGCGTCGCCATTGAGGGGAAGGTAGGTGAGAGGGTTAATGGAGACGATTGCCGACGACCCTACATCAGTGTAGGGCTGGGAGTTGACGTAGCGTTCGCGGAGCGTGGCAAGGATACTGTCCTCGGCGATCGATGGCAACGAGCTGGGAGCCGGTCAGTATAAATGTGCGTTGTTGGCCACCCAGAGGGTCCAAAACTCACCAAAGGTCCGTAATGCCTTCGAAGCGCGTGAAACGCTTTGGCGCCGCTGCTGCCGGCTGCTGCCCCGGCGGTTGCAAAGCCATGGCGCTGGTGGTGGGTCAGACAGACGTGGGATGGGGAGAGGAAGAGAGGAGCAATCCTGTCGAGCTGGAGTTGGCTGGCCTCCAGGGCCTGACGTTTTATGGGGGAAGCACGAGAGGGACTCGGGGAGGGCGAGGGCGGATGTGCGGGCCGGGGATATGTCTACGGCGGCTGCGGCGACGAGCGTTCCGAGCGTGTCTTGTACACAGTAGCCGGCGGCGGCGCAGAGAGGGGGGGAGAGAAAGGAGGGAAGGAAGAAGTGAAAACACCAAGCCTCAACAAGAGCAAAGCAAAGCGGTGAAAACCAGACGACGGTGTGCACGTCGAATGTGCGTGTGTGTGTTGGTGTCGTCGCTCCTGCGCGCTAGCTTGGTCGTCGTCGACTGTTGTGCCTGAGAAAAATCAAGGGCAGGGAAGGGCGCCTCGGTGTGAATTCGGCTCAAATCTGTTCGTTTGCTCCTCTTGTCTAATACATCCTAATACAGCTCTAATGGCTTGCAACTGCGCAGCAGTGTTAAGTAAGGGACACCCAGTCAGTGCTGTGCCAAGAATCTAATGGCAGATCTCAGATATCACACAGATCGGCCACTATTACTGGTAATTATGTAATGTTACCTCTTATATATCCCTCTCATGTAAAATTTGATGCCGCCGACTCCCCAATGTATGCGCGTACTTAATCATCACCAGTGGCTCGGTCGCCATCACTTGGACTCACCCGAGTCTTGTTGGTCATCTCTCCTTTGTTCATTCATCCACACTAACTGTTTTAAAAACGCAGCGCCATCATGGTGAGCATGCCAAAACGACCATATTGAACGCTAAACAATATTGGCTGACACTCTGCAGAACAGGACGTGAGTGCACTTCGTCATTAGAGAGTGTGGTCGCGAGAGCAAACTGACTGTTCAACAGTGTTCTCTACGTCACCGGATTCTCTGCCAACCTTCGCGCACGCGACCTTGCGTACGAGTTTGAGCGCTTTGGTCGCCTCGTCCGCTGCGACATTCCTGCTCTCAAGTCTGCTTCGTCGAGCCGTGAGTATCAGATCGTGTTTTTTTCCCTTCCTCCCTTCTTCCCATCGGCCTGTGGTCTAGATGTGGATGATACTTTCTGTGGCAGTACCTATCTTCCCATCTCTTAATCCATCTCTTAATACCGCCTCCAACAACCCTTCCTTGCGTCCACTTCCACGCCTGTGCTTCTTTGCTATCTGGCACGCAGTAGGGTTGATTGGATCGCCTTTCTCCTCTTTCCTGTTCTTGCCGCCCCTAGTTCCTCCCCTCATGCCTCGCTCGTAGCGCGGTGAGAACACCGTACTCGACCGCCACGCCGTAACCCGGAACCTCTGGCTTTGACCAAGTTCGAGTTGGGACCGAGCGATTATCATCGTCGATCCTGGCGCAACGCGAGTGCAAACGGCGCACATTACCACCCACCTCCCGCGCCCATCACCGAGTCGAGACTCCGTGTCGATTATCAACGCTGGTGTAAGGCGAACCAGTCGAATGCCGCCGAGCTTGAGAGCGCGTGCCCGTGTGCCCACAGAAGACGAACGCCACCAAATTGCGCGAGCCACTTCGTCGAGCATTGAGGCCTCCATGTTGAGAGCTGAGCGTGTCGAATCGACGATACGGCAAGGCGAGCGAAAAGCGCGCGCTGTGGCGAATCGACCCAAGACGCACCGCGCTGTCCGTCCATGGAAACGCTGTCATGATGGTAAATCCACATACTTACTCTTCCCTAGCCTTCGCGTTTGTTGAGTTCCGCCGTGAGGATGACGCCGAGGACGCCTATTATGACATGCACGGCCGCATGATTGACGGTCGCCGCATCACTGTCCAGTGGGCCAAGCGTCCCCCGAGCGCTGCCTGGCGCCACGAGGAGTGAGTTTTGTGGATTGAGGGGCGCACGGTGACACTGTTGGCTGACAGGTTAGCTTCCGCCGTGACCAAGGTGGTCGCGACGGAGGCCGCGACGACCGTTACTCTAATTCGAGTGGCCGCCGCTCGCCTCCCCGCAGGCGCTCCCCCTCTCCTCGCCGTGACCGCGATCGTGACGAGCCCCGTCGCGACCGCGACTACGAGCGCAGCACCGATCGCGAGGGTGGTGACCGCGACGCCGACCGCGATGGTGACCGCCGCGATGACCGTGACGACGACCGCCGCCGCTCGCCCTCACCCGCCCCTCGCAACGGCGGCGACGCTGCCGACGACGCTCCAGCCCCTCCCCCCGAGGACCAGGACGAGCGCGACAGGCGCGATGACTAGGCGACGAGGTAAGAGTCCCAACTGCCCTCTCGTTCGTACAATCATCAGTAGGGTTTGTCTGTGAGGAGTGGTGATGTGACCAAAGTAAAATAAATCAATAAATAAAAACAACCAAAGAAAGCGAGTAGAAACACTCTCCCCACAGGAATACTCGTTGACTCGTTGGTGTGTCTTCGTTTAGCAAGCTGGTATTATGCAGCGTTTCCTCTCTTTAAACCGGGAGGAGGGACAACATTGACAGCTCCTTTTGCTTTGGGTATGCTCGTCGCTGCAGATGTTTGACACTTTGACGGCTTTGACGGTTGACGATGACTAGTTGACAGTGGCGATCACGCGTAGTACCATTGCATTCTGTTGTGTCATTGGAGCAGACATATACACCACACCGGAGGCCTCCAATAATTCTCATCCTTCGCGGCTAGTGTCAGCTGGGTTGAGGACGAACGGGTGGACAGCGAAACCGTTTAAGGGGGTTGTAGGGGGTGGGGCTCAACGACAGCGGCAGCTGCCGTCTCGTGGTACGTTTCGCGTTTCGTGTGAAACGCGTACCACTATCTTATCCTTCCTCCCTGGGCCCAGCGTTTCACCCTCGCCACCCCACTCCCTGTATTCACTTGGACAGACCCTACGTAGAGTCCCACAGCGGACTGTTCGTCGGTAGCCATCAACCGCCGCCTTCACTGCTGTCGAGTTGTCTTTTTGACCCTGCAATGTCTTCGCTTCTTTAATCGCGGTTGTCACTCTGTGCAGGAAAAAACCATGAGCAAAACATCGGGTATCACATGTATCGGCTCAAGTACTCGCTATTAGACTACTATAGAAACAGGCCTCCAGGGGGATGCACAGCACCCGGCCCCACGGCCCCGACGACGGATAGAGGATCCACCAAAGGTGAGGAGGAGTGTGGGCAGGCGCAGTGGGTGAAGCTGCAAGCACGCAGGTGGGAATTGTGGAACAGGGTATGCGATTTGGTGCGTGATCGGCCCGATCGGGGCGCCAGCGCCAAGATGGAATGGAAGTGGTCGATGTCCAAGTCACAGCAGGTATCATCTGGCAGTCGGGTCGGTGAGCGGATGATGTGTTAAAATAAAGTGTTCTGGTCTCTTCTCTCAGTATGATGGATGTATCATATAATGAATGAGTCGGTCCTGCGCCCTGTTGCTTGCCTCGGCTGCTTATCGCTCTGCTATCTCCTAGTGATATCCTGTCCGCCGTTCCACATGTGGTGATTAATGGCCGCCGCCCGGTCCCTGCAGTGATGGGTCGAGGGTGGCCGTGTTGTCGATCGACGACCCGGTGCTGCCCATCAGGCTCGGCTCAGGGACCGGCGTCCAGCTCGTAGGGCCATTGCCCGAAGGCTGCACAAAGCCAGCGTAGCTACTTGACGTCGTGGCGGTGTGTGTGTCGGTGTAGATGGGGTACGGCACGGACGGCGGCGCGACATTGAGGCCTTGCGGCATCATGCCCTGTGCAGGCGGGGGAGGAGGTGGCATCGAGCCATACGAGTAGCCAGACGGTGCCATCTGTGGGGTGGCGGACCGGAAGCGCATGGGCGGCTGGGGGACGGGGGAGAAGGAAGGGTGCGCTGCGACGGCCTGTGGAGGTGTCGACCATGGAGCGTTAGGAGGCATGGACAGCCAGTCCGGAGGAACAGTCGTGGAACGGTAGCCGCCTACACCGCCATAGCTGGGAACCGTGTTGTATTGGGTGTTCTGGCTGGGCAGGTTAGCAAGAGGACATAGACGCAACTCACGGTGGCGGTGCGCTCAGGCGGTCCTCGGCCACGTCGTTGGCGCGAGGGGGGTCATCCTTGCGGTGCAGACGCAGGTGCTGGAGGAGATTGTCCTGACGACTGAACGCACGGGAGCAGAGCTTGCAAGGGAACGGCCTCTCCTGAGTATGGGTACGAATGTGACGCTTCAAGTGCTCGAGGCGCTTAAAAGGTCGCCGACAAAACTCAAAGACGCAAACAAACGACTTTTCATCAGTGGCGCCCGATGGGGTTCCAGTGCTTCCCTCCGGGACAGCGGTACTAGACCGCGAGGTGAGCTTGCGCTTCTTGTCCTCGGACACGACACTGCCATCACGCTCCGCTCTATCCTCCTCCTCGCCCTTGGGTTCAACCGACTTGTCCGGGGATGAGCGCTTTGAACGAACACGCTTGCGCTTGTACGCCGAGCTGCCCTCAAACATGGTCACGGTGAACTGGGGGAGGCCTCCAGGTCCGGCCTGATATGGGTGCTCGCCGGTGTTCGGAAAAAACTCCTGCTGGCCCGGTGGGGGTGGGACTTGACTGTCCATCATAGGTGGTTGGCTGTGGCCCCAGGGGGGCGGGTGGTCGACTCGGCCGCCATCGTACGCACCAAGGCTGGGGTCCACACTAGACTGGCGCGAACCGTTCATCGGCATCATGGCGCCGCCGGGGGCTAGTCGTGCCTGGAGAGGATAGACCTGATCCTGGAATGGGTTAGGGCACACTGGCCACTCGCGGTGATCAGTTACCCACCAAGATCGCAGCCTCCATTCCGCGGTTGCTTCCCATAAATTGCTCGTACAGTCCACGACGAGGATCGTACTTGAAGGAGCGGGCAGGTTCGCCGACAACAATTGAGGTGGGCTCCTGGCCTGCCTTTTCACGCTTCAGATCGCGCTCCAGGGCATCAAGGAAGAGACGGTCATGAGGGACCGAAAACCAGTAAAAGACCTTTTGCTGTTACGTGTGAGTCGCGGCGCGCATACCGTCCTTCAAACACGAAACTTCGCCACTTACCTTCTTCTGGGTGCGGATGCAACCGTTGCGGAACAGAAAGTCGAGGAACGCCGACCTGGAATGTGAGTTTTGTGCGACATAGGAAGGAATCTGGTACCTACTTTGGCTCCTCTAGGCAAGCATCAACACCTGGCTTGAGGTTGCGAAGGTCAGAGAAGACGCCCTCTTCCCACTTCTTGGTGTGCTTGACTGGACGGCCAAAGGCCTCGAAGCGGAAAAGGAGTGCACGGACTGAGCAAGACGTTAGCCGAATGAAACCCTTTGGGCTGCAAAGGAAACGCACCGATGTCGGTCCCTGTAATGTGGTATAAGCCGTTCCATAGCACACACGCGACATCCTCGCCGTTGGGAAGCCTAAACTTTGACAGGTCGGGAAGATGCTGACGAGTGAGCGGGCAGTCAAAAGGACAGGGTGCTGGTTGCCTAGCCTCCCGTTTTGAAACTCACGCTCGTAGGTAGGGAGGACCACTTGGTAGGTGCAGTGGCAAGGAACTGGAAGGATACGTCAGCGACATCCATGTCATGACATGATCGGGGCAACGCACGAAAAGTAGGCGGCAGAGGAGGTCGACGCGGGCACTCTCGGCGTCAGTGAGACGGCGAGGAGCGACATCCGCGGGCGGCGGGAGCGGGTAAAGGATGGCCTCCTCCATTCCGGGACCCCTGTGGAGCATCAGTATCGATGGACGGGCGCAATGTTGGCGTGGAGGAGGTGCGGTGGGTGTCTGCCAGTTTTCGCGCCTGGCGGCAATGCAAACGTACTCTTTGTAAGGAGCGTGATAAACCTCGACCTCTGTGGGGCCACCAATCATTGTATGTTAGAAAGGTGGTAGTCACTGTACTAGGACCAGGCGGTGTCCCAGACGTCGTGCAAACCAGTGTTTGGTTCCAGATGGGACCTGGCAGGTTGAGGGAAGGAACGAGATAACGGTCAGACGTGGATGGCGAGACTAAAGGGGGTGGTACTGGGCGGGTGTGTGCAGAGGTCGTTTCAGAGATGATAGGTGGGTGAATTGTGTCACTGTGTCCAAGACCTAGCCCTTGGTTGACTCAAACGTTGGGGACTGCGACAGGGGAATGCAAAATAGTTCGACAAGAGGCTGCACGATATGCGTCGGGCGAAGGGTTAGGTGCAGACGGGTTGGTTGTTTGAGGGAGCTGCGGTGGTGGCAAGTGGTGGCTGCAGAGCGTGTTCGGGGTGGCGGGATGGTGAGGAGGGTGTTGCAGACGGGCCCGCAGCGGTGCGACTTGAGAGCCGATAGGGGAAGGGGGGGACGCGGGACCGGGGGGATGGAGTAGGACAGGTTGAGACAAGGGTGAGACGGAGGTGAGATGGATGGAGAGGAGGATGGAGAAGAGACGATGCGGTGGGGGGATGTGGTACAGGAGGGATAAAGCAAAAAGGGGGAAGGAACGGATGATGGAGGAAGAAGAAAGAGGAAACGTCGAAAAAGGGAGCGGAGGGTGGGTTTCTTGTTACAAACGGAAGGGATCACACAAGAGGGGGAAATCCTGCAGAACAGTCATGCCATACCCACACCGTCTCACGTCCAGGCTAGCGTTTTCTAATGGGGCATTAGAAAGAGAGTCCTAATGCTCTCCGATGTTTCCTTTGCGTCCTGTTATCGGGTCCGGTGCACAGATCTACCTTAAAATGCTTCCCCTGCTCCCTTGCCTGTGCCCACTTGCCTTGGCGTTTCTGCCTGCAGAGCTCTCCCCGGGTGCCTTGACCTGCAGGGTAACGCAAAGGGCCCAAGGGTCGATGGCGAGGGAAAATAGGGTTCCCCCGTACAGACCTCGAGGCCTTGATCCTCGGAGCCTGTCGCGAACTCTGTGACATCCAACGCGTTCGAGTTCTTTCACAAGGATGTTGGGAGATCATTTGCAGATCATTTACACTGCTCATCCATCCATTGCTCAACACAACACATCCAGCACCAAAGCGACTAAGAGGTTCTCACCATAGCAGGACCTGCACTGTCACTCTCCCCGTGTGTGCATCTCAGGATCCCATAATGAACGCCACGTACCTATTGGCGGGCAGGACAACCCGGACCCTGAGACAAGACTCCACCAATCTCGCAATAACCTCGTAATACCGCCCGGCGTTACCATTAGAAAGCAAATGCTTCCGCTGATATTTTCCAGTACAGGGCAGGGGCAATCCAGGGCCCGAGGGGGGTAAGGGGACAATGTGTCATAAAACAGATGAGACGAAGCGGTGATGGGCAGCGGTGCGCTGCGGATCTGCTAGATACCTCTGTCACGATGTGCAACTGAACGCGTCAAGCACGCGTTGCGCGCCATGGAGTGGGCATTCTACATGGCTACGTACTTCCACTGCTCCCTAGCCCCTTTGGATCCTCCCCCATGATCTTCCCACGTCGACAACGGAGCACCTGGAGCTGATCAATGCGTTGCCTAGGCTCCTTGGTCTGACTGACTGGGCTCTACTGGAATCTCCAACATACGATCCGACGACTCATGTCAATCCTTTGCATGGCGAAGGGGAGGAAGGGGGGGGGGGGGGACAGTGCTGATCGCTGATCCCTGGAGAGTGCTCGGGCCACTTGGCGCTGATCTTGCCTGGCCCTTTCCAAACGGCCTGAAAAGCCGTCGTGGCGTCCAGGCAGGTCGGCAAGTTCCCGTCGCGGTGCATATGAGAGTCTGAAGGGCTGGAGTCATCGGGCTGTGAGGTCCTCACCGTCCCCTTGTGACCCGCGTTTCACTTTTGGCCGTAGGATTCACTCAAATCACAGCCTCGGGCCTCAGGTCAGTGGTAGCGCGGCCAGGCGAGGAACGGCAACGTAACAGCCCTTCTCCCCACACGCAAAACGTGCGTAGCTATCTATCTCCCCGCCCCAGCGTGGTGGCCACCACGCATTGCTGCCCGGAGCGGCGCACGGGACGCGATATATGAGATCTGTCGTGCATGTGGGTAACGCTGGCGGGTGAAGCTGGTGCCCGTTGGAGCGGTTGATGACCTATTCGGCCTCGCGAGCTGCACGGTAACGTCCTCCCGGATAATATCACACTCCAGAGTCTAAATCCGCGCCGCCGCCTCACCCACGCTTGTGGCTTCACTCTGGGCACCCGCCGGTGGCTCGAAACGGCGCTGCAGACCTTGCGCCATTGCAGCATATGCAACACGAGGCAGTCCAGCAGCTCAAATCCCAGTCTCCCGCAGTCCTGACAGCTGCTTTGGCTTCGCCGTATGTGACTGGGCGTTGGAGAGGACGGTGCCAATTGCCAACCTTGGACCGTCTACAAAGCGACGAGCGGAATCGTGACTCCGCATCAGCTCTTGGCGCATGTGTGCAGCATTGCAGTGGTTCGATGCACGCAGCGTCGAACGTTTCCGTAGACGAGCAACTGTGTCCACGTCTTCCCTGCTGACTTATCATGATTTATCCCCCAATGGCCGGCCGCCCTGGAAGCCTCCGTCGCCCGGTTGTCTGTATATACTAGGTCATGGGTCATCTGGCAAGACAAAAAAACCACCTGACAACAGCGACCTGAACTGTTCCATCAGCTGGCCAGGCTCTATGTTTCCGAGTCGGTAGTTGACCTTCGACGCCATCCCATGGTGGGCAGGGTCTGATAACGGCAGGGGTGCGAGACCGCCCTTTCCTAAGGCCGAGAACCCAAATGTCAGACGACCCGTGCGAGACCCGGAGCCGGAACCCGGATGGGAGCGCCTAGGCGACCAGACAGATCATGACAGAAGCGGGGAATCACGTAACTGTGGGGTGTGCGGCCGCGGGTTTCCGGTTTCGATCTTCTGACGACAATTCGCCACTCGACGCCTATCTGTTGGGTACAGGATGATGATGAAACGATTGCGAAACGCTCGGATCACCGATCCCCCTCATGTCATGCGGTCAGAAGGGTGACAGATTGACGTTGAACAACGGCTCCAGCGCGTTCCAGTGTGCCATCAGTAAGACTACCATGCCCAAAGCCAACCACGAGTCCATTCAAATGCTCAGTGATGTTGCCGTACTTCATTACTACCACAAGATAACTAACGAGTACCAGATCGATCATGTGAGGGTAAGTGGTCCGTGACTGATACCAGCAACTGCATATCATTTGAGCCCCGACGGTCGGATCTCAGATCCCTGGCGGTCCGCAGCGGAGCGCAGCTCAGTTTGGTCATGCAAGTTGCAATCGGTTCTGCGACCATTACACTCTCTCATAATTAGGATCTGTGTCAAATGCAGACGACTGCGGTATGGCTGCGGGTAACCAAGCTACCGAACGTGCGACTGTTTAAATGAGCCGCCGTTGACTACCACCGATTCGCCACCGGCAGGTGCCACTTTGTGACATGGTCATTGGCTGAACTCCGCCACTCCACCCACAACGGCGACCGATGACGCTGTGCGCGAGACTGCGGGAACGAGTTGTAGCACACGTTCATCTCCATCCAGCATCCACGATTCACATCTCTCCTACACCCCCCAGAAGCGAGCCAATAACTGGTCACAAACGGGACTCACGCACGAACGTTATCTCCGCACACACAGGCGCGCGCAAAGGGTGCTAACGCTTCTCTTAAACTTGCGTGCAAACCTCACCATCTGGAAGCCCCCCATGTCCAACATGCCGCCTCCGCGACCACCACGATCACCACCCAGAGTACCCAGAGGTCCGGGTGTCGGCGCGACAAGACCGGCCCAGCGTCGCCCTGTACCGCCCGCGGACCCCCACCCAACACACATGTACGAGTACGAGGAGCGCGCCCACACGCGCACGCGCACCCATACGCGGATTGTGCAGCACGCATCCTCCATCTCGTCATTCACGTCCACGACCGCCACAACGTCGTCATCTTCCTTCAGCTCGTACCTCGGCACGACGGCGGGGTTTGCGTCCAAGGCGCGTGCGGCGCTGTCGACCGCGGGCAGCTACGTCGCATCGGGAGTTGCGGCGGCGGCTACCTCGGCCTCGGCGGCCTCGGCGGCATCGGAGCGGAGTGCCGACGGCGTACTTGGAGAGCGCAAGCAAACGTGGGAGGAGTGGGCGCGTGACTGGCGCGAGGGCAGGCGCGCAGCGATCAAGGGGACGGACACGTTGTACGTCGTGCCCGGGTGGGCCGTAAAGCGGCCCCGGACAGATGGTGTCGAGGACGGTGAGTCCAGAGAGATGCGCGTCCATCTGACACAGCACAGCCTTCGATCTGCACGTCTCGGTGTCCGGTTTCTGCAACTTCGTCCGAGATCCGGAGAGTGTGTCGCGTACGCAGAGAGCTATTATGAGTATTGCCAAGCGTATGTTTCACGGTGACGCGCCCTACACGTTCCTGACACACCACCCAGGATTTGCTGCTCTCCCTGCACCGCCAATTGTTCAGGCAGCTGTCATGGCAGGAGAGTTTGCAGAGTCACCAATCGAAGCTGAGGAGTTTGAGAAGCTGCAGCTGAGCGACAAGGGACGCACACCGAATGGTAAAGATCAAGAGGAACTTTCGGAACGGCCACCACCCCCGCAGCGCACCACAACGGCGGACATCTTCCGCGATCCAGAGCAGCTCAAGGCTGCCCGCGAGTTTATGGACATGAGGCTGGCCCCGTTCTGGTCCAGCGTATTGGCGTACCGCCGCGTCGCCATCAGCATGTATCCGATCCCCCTTAAGCCGGATTCGCCACCTCCGCACCCAGACACGGAGCTGTTCGGCCAGGAGCCGCTGATGCGCACGACATTTACTACCAACGCGCAGGGACACTTCTCGCACAACGTCGTCGTGCCCTGGGAGCGCATCTGTACGCACCCCAACTCGCTACCGATGGCGTTTGCCGACGACCCGGCCAACGACCGCACTGACTGGGGCATTGTCGTTCGCGCGCAACTGTTGTCGGAGGAGGGCCCCAACAGCCTGCGGCAGAGCTCCGGCGCAACTGATGCGTTTGGCCCCGCGGATACGCTTATCCGGAGCACACGCAGTGTGCAGGGCGTGTCGGGCGCAGCTTCGAGGGTGTCGCAGGGTGACGTGAGCGAACCACTGCCGTATGTGCCGCGCCGGATACAGGGCGCGAACGCTTTCTTCTCGGCGGCAGAGGAGCCGAACCGTAACGATGGTGATGGCCAGACAGAAATGGGCCTCATGGGCCTTGGGCGCTCACTCATCGAGAGCTGGACCGTCGCCGCCGTCTCGCGCCCTGGAGGTATCCGTATCATTTCTGATTTGGTGCGTGTAGAACCACGGGGTCCGTGCTGATACGACAGGACGACACGGTCAAGCACACAGACATTCTGTCAGGACCGCGAGAAGTGTTCCGCAACGTCTTCTGTCGCAGCCTCCACGACACATGTGTTCCCGGCATGGACTCTCTGTACTCGGCGCTGCAGAAGCTTGGTCTCAGTGGCCTGCACTTTGTTGTGAGTAGGACGAGCGCACTGGGGATACGGGCTGACACGAACCAGTCCAACTCGCCGTTTGAGCTCTTCCCCGTGGTGTCCGAGTTCCTCCGCACACACAAGTTCCCATCGTACTACAGCCTCCGACTCAAGTTCTACGGCGGTCGCTCCATCGTGTCCTCCCTCTTTGAGCCGGCAGGAGAACGCAAGCGCCCAAGCGTACTCGAGATCATGAACGAGTTCTACGACTCGCAGTTCATCCTCATTGGCGACTCGGGCGAGCAGGATCTTGAGCTGTACTCGGCCATCGCACACGAACGCCCACAGCAGGTTGCAGCGATCTTCATTCGCGACGTGACGTCGGGCCGTGTGGACGAGCTCCGTACTAACATCCAGGTCTCAGACTACTCGGACCAGATTGGGGCCAGCACGCCACGGTTTACAGGCAGCGGGCGCAACTCACCGCCCACTGGGGCATCCACGCCGATTTCTCGCAGTAGCACTCGCAGCAACACGCTCGAGGACCTTTTACAAACGGAACAGGAGTTGCAGCAGCTTTCCGCCGCCGAGACCAAGATCCTGCGCCGCGCAGCAGAGTGGGAGGCGCGCACAGCTCGCGCGTACGACGAGGTACCACCCAGCGTGCGCCTCGTCTTCTTCGAGCATGTCGACGAGATCGAGGGTCTCGCAAAGGAGCTCGTCGAGGAAGGTGTCAAATCGACTGTACATGCCGTGCCACCACACCACCTCGCGGCAACACTGCCGCCAGATGAGGACGAGGTCACGGGACAGTGCCGAGTACCAGAGCAACAGCAGCCACAGCCGGTGCGATAACAGTGCCGAATGCAAAAGCAACACGACGAGATAAGGCGAAAGACTATTTGTGTGACCATTCGGGCGTGCACTAGTGCCGTTATGTTCCTTATCAGATGCACAACAATACCTTTTTTACTGGGGAGGGTTTTTTGGGGGTTTTTTTTTTTTTGTCTAGCCGGTGCTTGTAGCCACTGTTGGGTGTGTCATCGGGGGATCGCCGAGACCGCAATCTTGCACGCGGTCCCGAATTCCCTCTTGCTGCGAGGTGCTCTGGAGGGCATGTGGTGCCCGGCTCGCTTGGCACATGGAACGAGATCAATAACATGTGGGGGGCATGGACAGAGTGCGAGATTATACCATGGTGGGCCGTGGGAAAGCAATGACGAAGCAAGGATTTCGCCATCAGTGCAGATGACATGGCAGTCTCCACACGCTGTGACACCATCGCCGCAAACGTGTGTTGCGTGCCAGGTCGCTAGCTGTTTTGGATTTCGGTTCCCAGGGTGACTGCTGCTGCTCTACAGTCTTCTTGTCTTTTCTCACTTTTCTTCTCCCTACTATCGTCGTCTCACACTTTCCCATCCCCGCCTCAAGTCACGCGCAATGCTCTCGGCAGCCACCGACGCTGTTCCGAGTGAGTCGACAGTCACCTCGACGCCTTTGCAAACCGCTGACCCTTGTAGTCAAAACTCTCCTCTTCACCGTCTTCCAGGTACGCGCGTCTTTTCCGACCCCACTTCAGCCCTCGCGCGCATGCGTGCAGAACGGCCGTCTCCGTCTCTCACTGCTCCCTTATTACTCTATGCGTCCATCCATGCGCGATGCATAAGTGGTCGCGTCGGCATATTCACACGACCGTCACACGAAATATCGGCCCAAACGCCAGGACGCCAAACCCAAAACTGACCACCTCAGTCAATCACTGAAGTCTTCCTGCTATGTGTCGCAGGTTACACCCTCGCCTACGCCGGCGTGACAGATAAGGCGACACAGCGCAAGCTCAACATCATCAATGTCTCGCTCTTCACCCCCGCCCTGCTCTTCAGCAAGGTGAGTAGACGCCAGATGCGCCCGCGGATGTGTGAGGTCGGTTGGAGCGGGCGCCGAGATACGGAAGCGCCATCTCCGACTGGTTTTGGCGGCCGCGGCGGCGTCACCCAGGCCGACGCCGATCATTGTCCTCTGTGGCTCATGGCGCCGCCGCAATCACACTGAATTTTCGCCGCGCGGAGATATTGGCGGAGCGGCGTCGGTGACGTAGTTGTGCCGACGCGGTACCTGGCCTGGTCACTGGCCAGACCTGCCGGTCCCACCTCCGTCGACCCACGCGACACATGCGACACATGAGTTGCCGCCCGACGGAGGCGGCTACTCATGTCTTTGAGATGCCCGCTAGACACTACTGCCGTTGCCACTGCCTCGGTCCCGCTGCCTGTCCCATGTCGGCGATGAAGATCATGCAGCTACTTCTCCTCTTCCTATGTGCTAACCCCAGGTCGCTTTCTCCCTTACCCCGGCCAAGCTCATGGAGATGTGGATCATCCCGCTGAGCTTCGTCGTCATCACCGGTGTATCTGCCGCCGTTGCGTGGTTTCTCTCCAAGGTCTTCAACCTCAGCCGCGGGCAGCGGTAAGCCGCTTTCCTTGGCTTGGACGCTGACTGTGCCCAGCGCCTTCGCAATCTGCGCGGCCATGTTCCAAAACTCAAACTCGCTCCCCATTGCGCTTGTTCAGTCACTCGCTCCAGATATTCCTGGCTTGAAGTGGGGCGATGACGACACCAAGGACCAGATGCTTGGTCGTGCACTCGCATACCTGGTCGTCTACTCGACCCTCGGCATGATTGTGAGTGTGGCAACTCGTATGTCGCTGACCTTAGCTCCGCTGGTCGTATGGAGTCCAACTACTTGCTTCTGCCGACGAGGAGGAGCATGGAAAGATTTCGGACGACTCCGCGGACGTCTTCAGCTTGCATGGAAATGGAAATGGAAACAGCAACGGAAACGGACACGCACACGGACACGCACACGCACAGGATCACGCACACGGCCACGCACACGCACAGGATCACGCACACGGCCACGCACACGCACACGGGCATGAAGACGCACACGCTCATGGACACGAACACGCATACACCCACGCACACGAGTCTGTGACGGGTGCTGCCGTTCTTGAATCGCCTGTTCAGCTCGCTCATGTCCTATCCCCCGCACCGCTCCACTCCGGCTCCAACCCTTTCGACGACCCTCCGGCTCGTCGCCGTCCCGCGTCGATCGTAAGCGAGCACCCTGGGATGGCAGGCTATACCACACCGCCAAACGTACGCTCCCCTTCGCCTTCTCTTCCCATCTCGGCTAGCGTATCTGCCCGTGCCCTGTATGAGGCTGGGGTCACGCACGGTCGACGACCCATCATTCGTCGCGCGTCAACGTCGTCTCGTCGTGCGCACACCCCATCTCGCGCCGACTCTGGACGCGACTTCCTCGGCCTTCCCGACGCCCCGCACCATTCCCGTCTCATGGACCTTACCGAGGATAGCTCCGAGTCTGAGGCCGAGACTGAAGACGAGTGGGGCGCTGAGCTCCCTCTCCTCCGCCGCCGTAGGTCGCCTCCTCGCGAGGGCCTCCGCGCTGCCTGGTACAACGTAAAGATCAAGATTATTTCCGCTTGGAGGGCATTTTACGATTTTATGACGGTTCCCACCTGGGCTGCACTCCTCTCGATTATCATCGCCCTTATCCCTCCTCTCCAGGCGAGGATTGCAGACGTCAAGCCCTTTGTGGCGGCTGTCAAGTCGGCCGGTCAATGCTCCGTCCCGGTGACCCTTGTCGTCCTCGGGGCGTTCTTCTACTCGCCGCCACCGGCCATCGAGTTGCAGCCTGACGAGGATGACGACCAGCCGCTGTCTATCAAGGGCTACTTCGAGCGCAAGATCCGCGCCCTCAAGCAGGGGGGAGAGCAGCAATCACTCTACCCTGGCGAGGGCCGTACCGTGTTTGTCGCGTGCGTCAGCCGAATGATCATTGTGCCACTCATCTTCCTCCCCGTCATTGCGATGATTGCCCGCTACGACTTCTTCGCCGTCGCCGAGGACCCGATCTTCATTCTCTGTGTCGTGCTACTTGTGAGCAGTCCCACGGCACTCACACTCGCGCAGATCACGCAAGCAGCGTCAGGAGATGCTTTTGAGCGCCTCATCTCCAAGACGATTAGCATCCAGTACGCCATCCTCACCCCGCCGCTCACGATTGTGTATGTTGTCGTTGGTCTCTTCTTCACCAAATTATAAGTAGTAGACCTCTGGACTTCACCTCGGGCCTCTGCAAAGTGCCGCTTCTACCTAATACTCGAAAATCAACGAAACAGAGTAGAACGACCAACTGTTACGAAGCGCCGCTACTTCGCAATACACCAAAATCAACAAAAACAGAGCAGAGCGACCATGTTGATGAGAACCCGGACCCTCGTTCCGCTGTTCGTCCGCTATTCCATCCAATAATATATCCATACCCCCTACCATTATAGCATTTTCCTTGTTCTTCTTCGTCCAGGCACACGATGTATCCCATGTTCCTCAGTGCACTTCTCTGGGCCCTGGGACGCGGTAGAATTCGCAGGTGATAGCACGTAAACATGGACATGGTGGAGAACGAAAGAAGGATCTGGACAAGGTGCACGAACGTCGTCTACCGCCGCACGCCACCTGGCCCGTACCCGCTGCTTTGCACATGGCCCCACCGCCCACCAGCTGCGCTCGTTGGCCGGCTTCCGCTCCCACTCGCTCCGGTTCCTGCCGTCGGCCTCGTATTGCGGGTCGGGATGCCTGTGGACTGCGGCCTGGCAATACGCGAACCACCACGCGACCCGCCACGCGCGCTGCTATGAGCAATACCAGACGACATGCCTCCCCGACCCCCCACACTGCCCCGGGTACCTCCTCGACCACGGGCCGCAGCAGTGCGCGCCGCAACGGCAACCGCCTCGGCCTCGGCCTCGTCCTCGGCGCGGGCTCGTTCCTCGTCTGCCAGACGCTCCGCCTCACGATGCGCTTCCTCGGCCGCCCGTTCCTCGGCCTTTTTGACGGCTTCCTCGTCCTGGGGTGCAATGTCAGCCAGTGTCTTCGGGTTGGTTAGAACCTGTACTTCCGCCAACTTACCCCCTTGGAGCCCGTCCATCTCGGGTTCAGAATGAGATTCCGCGTGTGCAGTGTCTGAGCGTGAAACTCAATGTACTTGTCCAACAGCGCGTTTGTCTCCTGTACGCGAGCAACAAGACGCTGAAAGTGTGAAGCCGAACGTTCAGGGAAAACATGTTGAAAGAGTAAGGTGTCAGTAACACCAGGATGTATGCACGCAATGTGACCCACCTCGTTGTGGCCCTGCGCGTCGCTGAGCGCGTCGTAAAACCCCCCAAACACCTTGTTAAACTTGCGCAGCTCAACAAGGCTCGCGCGCAGCCGCTCCTCGCGCGCTGTCTTCGTATCCGCGGGATCCGGCTGCGCAGGCGGGCCTTCCGGTCCCTTCTCGTCGTGCGCGTGCTCTCCCTCTGCGTCATCCCCTTGATGCCCGTGGCGCACTGTCTCGTCCCCCTCCTCATGGTCGTCACAGACGTGCGCATCCTCACGCTCCTTCTCCTCACCCAGGCCCTGGAGGCCATGGGGCTTCCCAAAGCCCCGCCCGACGCTCACGCTTCCGGAACCACTAGTGCTGCCAGCGGCGCCAGGAGCGAACAATGAGAAACGGGGGCGCGCGGTGCGTCCAGCTCCAGCCATAGGCGGAGGCGGCTGCCCAAACGCAGACGCCTGACCGTTCGGTACACCGTAATCACCGTTGGTGGACGCGTGGGAGCGGGACGACGACGCGGAGGCCGAGCGCGAGTGGGACTGAAACTGGATCTGAGGTTGTGGTGCCTGCTTGTGGGACAGCGCCTCGGGGTAGTCCCCACACGAGCTCTTCGAGTTCGAGGCCGAATGAGACATTAAGCCGGGCGCCGGGAGTCGTGGCTGGGGCATGCCGAGGGGATGGCGGTGCGGGAGCGCGCCCATAGTCGGCGGACACGCAAAGGTCGTGTCCCCCTCGTCGTCGGGGGCGAGGGACAGGTCTGCAAGCAGCGAAGCATCGTCCAGTCGCGGGAGGAACGACATTTCGGGCTTGCGAATACTGAGGGTCTGCTGGTTGGGATGTGGCCAGAGTATCTGTCTATTTAAGGTAGGATAGGTCGTGACAATGGTTGGCAAGAATGTGAGTGGCAACACGCGGAAACGCGAATCAGTGCGCAGCGTTGTTTACATCATTTTTCAGTGGCTCATCACCCGGCTCATCCAAGGCCTGCCTAGCCTAACCATCCCACACATCGTCTCCGCGGCGTTCATCTCATGGTGCATGCATGCTCAAACGCGGTAAACGAACGTCTAAACGTATGCAGGGCAATGAGAGACGTATGAAAGGATAAAAATAAAAAATAAAAGTAGAAAACACTATGATACATGTGGATGAAGGTGCAGGGTGCAATCCTCTTGCTCGAGTGGTGGTGAATGAAAAGGTCGGCGGGCGGCGGCGTCCGCCTCGTCATAGGTGCTGATGTATGCAAATGCGTGCCAGAGTATCAAGAGTATGCGCAGATGGTCGAGTACAACAGTCGACAGGTACCGAGTCGTTCGCGCGTCGATGAGTGGGAGCTTGTAGGGGAATTGTGGCGCGTGCGCCATGCTGCCAAACGCTGTGACCTGCCGGAAGGTCACTGACGTGACGAGATCACTGCTGGTGCTCGCGAGCCCGATGATCGGTTACCGCTTGCTGCGGCCCCTTGCGCCGAGGCCGCCAAACTCCTCACGTGCCACGAGCCACATGGCAGTGACCGAGACAATGTCTTTGATGTTTTCTTCGGTGAGCGCCACCTCCTCGCGGATGCGCGAGGCAGCATTGGGAGTCGCAACCCTAGCTGTACTGGTGGCTGGGGTAAACAGGCCATCCGAGCGGGCGGGGGCAGTGGCAGAGCGAGAAGGTGTGACGGAGCGAGTGGTCGAAGCAGATGGCATCACCGAGGGGGTCTCGGCCGGTTGTTTGCTCCCAAGGTCAGTCAAGGCGATGCTCCGCACGCCAGAGGGGATGCGGAGCACACCGATGACCTTGGGGTGGTGGGGCGCGGGAGTAAGGGTAGCGATGAGCTGGCGCTGCCCAGTGCACTTTACCCAGACAGAACACTGCCAGGGTGTCTCACTGTCTTCGGGGTCCGAGTCGTATCCCTCGTCAAAAACAGAGGACGCCTGCGTCCGTCGTCCCTCGTCGTCTACCGAACCAGGTGACCCAGATCGGGTTGAGGACGCCGGCTTCTTTCTCTCGCCGTCGACGAGGAAAATCTCAGGTGGCATATCCTTGCTGTTGCTGCGAAGTGCGAGGGACGTCCGACGAAAGATTTTGGACTTGGCTGCAGCCGCGGGGATTGGTGGGACTGGTGGGACGTCATTGTCCATGGTCGGACGACGGTTCAGGTTGGTGCGTGAACCAGCTGGCGAACGCGTAGATGTGGCGCTAAGGGGGACGCGCCCTTTGCGGCAGAGGTCGATCTGATCGCCAACAATGTGGTTCTTGAGCACAGCCTCAGAGCTGGGACCGTTGGGCGACACGCGGAGCTTGACCCACTCAAAGACAACGTCGTCCTCCATTTCTCCTGGCAATGATCCACCGGCAATATCGAGACCGGCCGCGGCCGCTGCCACGATGTGCGCTGCCCAGCCGTCCGTGTTCTTCTTGGCCCACCGGCGAACTGTCCAGGTGTAGCCCACAGGGCGTCCACTGCGCAGAAGGGACACTGTCGTGTTGTTGGCCTGGTCCGGCATTTGGTCGGCCGCGAGACCAACAATCGCACCGGACTGGTCAAGCGCAGCTTCACTCTGGCGCCTTGTAAAAATGCTGGGCGACAATCCAAATGTCGGGTGGCCGAGCTGAGCACCGCTTACAGCGGCCTGTTCGCCTGGAAAGTGAACCTGATGCGTCGACAGTTGCGGCGAACCTGGAATGGCCGACAGCACCTGTAACGATGTGTGTTCTGGTTCAAGGAATAAGCTGCTTCTCGAGCCGGGGCCCAAAGTGTTCCTCGTCGGCGTCTTGAGCCTCTGCCCCTCGGCCAGCGGGTCCTGGTTGCCACGCTTGCGGAAGATCTTGTTGAAGAACTTCTTTGCGCCGTCCTCCTGTGGAGCAACCACGCTGAGATCAACAGTCGACCGCAACTTTGGGTCCTCGATGCGAGAAGAGGCGGGCGTCAAGCTGGACGTTGAAATCATAGACGCAGGACGGCCTCGCAGCTGCGGATCCATCGAAGGTCGCGGGGACCCCGCAACATGACCAGCATAGGGAAGCCAGATCTCTGCAGGTTCCAAAATACCAACGCCGGCGATGTCTAGCTGTCGCTTGGAGAACTGAGTGTTAAGGTAACGCTTGTTGGGCACGTCACGGTCTCGTTCCATATCGATCGACTCACCCTGGCGACCCGGCTATCTGTCCCCGCGTCCGTCACAATGGTCGGTTGAACAACATTGTGCACCGCTAGGTTGTATAGCGGAACAATCCGTTTCCCGCTGGTACTCGTGTTCGAGACGCCAGAGACCGCAGATGCGGCCAGGCTGCCCTCAGAGGAAACAGAGTTTGAGCGCTTGACGCCGCCTGTTGGACCTTCTGCGGACTTCTCTGCTGGGATGGACTTGACTGCGGACGACTTCTCGGCCGACGCCTTGGGCGTCTTCTCCGCAGCTGTCTTGGCCGCCTTGTCTGTCGGTGCTTTCTCGGGCACCTTGCCTGTCGACACTGCCGCCAACGCAACAGCTACGTCCGCGCCGGCAGGGCCGTTGGGCGACTGCTGCACAATGTCCTCCATCTCGTACGATTGTCGTTGAGGTGTGCTGGGCACAGAGCTCTGCTCGCCATTCGATTGTACGGCGCGGGAAACAGCCTCAGATCCCCGTCGATTTCGTGTGCGCTTCTCAGGTATCACAAGCTGGACCTGAAGGTTGAGGGGGTTCTTCGCTGTTGTAGGTGGCGGCTTCACCAATACAAATGTCTGAGCGGGGACGTGTCAGTCAGACATTTCAAAGTGACAGAGAGCGGGAACGGACGACTCACCTCGACACGGGTCTTCCGCCTGTTCGTGCGCCCTATAGAGTCGCCGGTAGCGCCAGAAAAGGCGCTCACCGAACTCAGCCCTCTCGGACGACCTTTAAGATCAGAGGATAGTCCTGTGCGACAAGTATCAGAGTCGGCCGTGTCCGACTCGGCAATGACGATTGACGTATTTGAGGGCTTGCGTGTTTGGGACGTTCGCTCGCCTCCGCTTTCGAGGATTGGTGTCGGCTTGGACGGACCTGCTTGGGGCGACGAACTGGATTGTCCCGATGGCGAGTCCGCTCCTGATGACGTGTCATCCCCGTTGAAGAGGTTGAGGGGGCTCGGCAGAGACGAGAGGACGGGTATGTTGGAGAAGAAGCCTGGCGCCATTGTGAAATGGACAGAGAAGAAGGGGGCAGGCGAAAGAGGGTGTCAATGACTACGGTGGTCAAATAGTACGAGACTTGGCAGTTCCGCCGATGAGCATCGTCTAAGGGGAAGGTGAGGAATGTTCGCGGACCGTGAGACGATGAGGAAGACGATGATGGATGTGGGGTAGTCACAACGGTGCTGCGCGCAGGCGATGGTGGCCCGAGAGGTCGGTGCGCGGAGACGAGACGAGGAACAAGAGGCGAGAGGACGAGGAGGCTTCGGGGAATGTGGGGATCCGCTGTTGGATGCAGGTAATATGGTGGCGCCCTGCTTCTGAGCGAGCGGGAGGATGCAGGGCTAGTGCAATCAATGTTGAGGATGATGGTAATGGTGGTGCCAGGTGGAGATGGTGGCGATGTGAGGAGAGGGGATGGATTGTGTCGGCGGTGTCCGTGGCGAGGATGAAAGTTGGAAAGGGGTGGCACGACTGCCGATGGCGCACACGAAAAGAGGAGCAGGCCGAGCGAGGAATCGATATCTGCCCAGCCTATTTTTTTGCCTCGTTCTTCGTCTTGTCGCCCGTGGGGATGTTCCGAGTTTGAGTTTGTTGACGAAGGACGGACAGGAGCAGCGGTACGTATGGGCACAACAGCGGTACAGCGGCGGCCGTCGAGAGGGTGGAGCTCGCAGGGGATATGGGGCTCACGCGCCAGTGGGATGGTGGAGCTGGATGTTTTACGGCGGCCTGATGGCGGGAGGCGTCGGGGAGGCGGTCAGGTGGAATGGGTCGATGTCGGTGAATCCGAGGGTGTGACCGCACTTTCCGGTAGAGGAAGGGTGGGACGATGGTTGGAGTCAGGGCAGCTCAATATTGTGTTCTGCAAGTCTCAGTCTCGAAGAACGACTGCGATCAAAGTTATGAAGAAAGAGAGAGGGAGGGAGAGATATATAGACAGAGACAAAGACAGAGCGGAGGAAAGTGGGGGTAAGAAGACTGCAGACGCCGCCGACACTAGTAGATCGGTGTCGGTGCTGATGCATGCCGGGATGTTTCTGCCAGAGTCATGGTGATGATGACGTCGGGAAGCGGCTCCGGCGGACGATGATCCCGGACCAGCCAGTGTGTTGTATTTTCTGACTGCCCCTCGGCCACCGATCCGTCACCATTCCACAGTCCACAAGCCGGCGGCCAGCCAGGTACTGCTGCACTCCAGGGTACGGTGGGACCAGATTCGTACCCTGCCTCATCCACGCCGGGCACCAACTCGAACAGACACACCGGCCGCCGGTGCCAACCACCACAGGCGCTTTATACATGATTGCAGCCAACAAGCAGCTTTGCGTGACGATCAGGTCCTGCTCGGCAAAGGCAATACTGGCCACCCAGCCACCGAAAAGAACCAAACAGCGGCGGCCGTCCACGCGACGGCAACCCCCCATGCAACTTACCCTATTTTCCGATATACCCCATGTAGTGGCGGCCTGTAGCTGCGAGAGAACAAGTCAGAAGGTGAACAAACACGTGGGAACGGATCAAGTCACTCGACGTGTGTGACAGTCGGAGCAACCGTTATCGGTCTATATCTCTAATGCTGCTTCTGCTCTCAACGGGCTCGTACGACTTTGCGCCTATCTCTGTAGGCGTTTCAGGCATGTGATGGGTTCCAGCGCGTCCAGCACAATGGGACGATGCGGGCCACCAAATCCGCCCACGACTGATCAGCCTCTGGCACCAGTGGCAAAAACAACACCACGCCCCAGCCGCGAACAAGCCACTCCTAATGAAAAAGAGGGGGTGAGCGGAGCCTTGTACCTTGCTTTTAATTACCCGGACTGTTTACCAATTACCATGGTTGGCAGAGCGCGACAGTGCCGACGAGCCTGCCGACGGGCCCGACCCGCAGATGCAGAGGGCGACGAGCCAACGGGCACACGAGCAAAGCAAACACGCACGCGTGGCAGACGAATGACGTACGCACCGATGGACACGGGCCTGGAAGCCCGAGCGGTCCTCGCCTCTTCGGCTCTAAGGGCTGCGGGACGGAGATTCCTGAGGATGATGTCGGAGGCGGCGGACTGCGAACGTCAGGCCTCGAGCAGTGCTATAGAGCGCGTTAGCGAGTGGCGGGCTGGGATGGTGGCGGCCAGGCTGAAAGCAGGAGTGCACAACAGAAGATCGAGGCGCTGGTGGAACCCTGAGTGCCCGCCTGCCAAGACAGCAGCAGCGATGGCCGAGCGGTTCGGCAACTCAGGATATCAGGATCCTGGCAAGGCACAAGGGGGACACGCCCACAGGCGAGGCTCCACGATTACGAAAGCGTGAGACTCACGATTACGAAAGCGACGAGGCCGAAGGGTTAGGCGGGGATGGTCAAGATGCCCGACGGCGGCGCCCAGTATCGCCGTGTTCGCTTTCGCGTACTGCTCCGGAGTCCGGACTCGTACGAATACGCGAGTGCTCTGCGTGTTGGTCAGATGCTACCAAGGATGACATTCTTTTTTTGTCCACAGGCCTCGCAATATGCGTTAGACCCCAGGATGGCACTTGCCGTGAACACACGTTGTCCGTGGCGATTGGCTGCCTGCTCCCGTCGTCGGGTCGGGTGAAAAGAGGGCACGGAGTCTGGTCCGGCCTTGGTAGCGCAACGAAAAGCTTACTCAGATTATCAGTTATCAGGTGTCCCAGACGACGCTGAGGCGATTGGGTGGCACTCAGGTGTACTGAGTGGCGGGCGACTCGCAGGCTGGCGATTCCAAAGCTGGTGGACGTGTGCCGCGTCCTAGTCGGTGAATTGGGGCACGTGAATGCTGACAAGCTTTCGGTCAAGTACGGTTGGATGAGACCGATGGAGATTGAGCGTAGTAGACCAGTCTGGCGGAAGCTCGGATAGGGATGGACTGCTGGAATAGAAATGGACGTTGGAATATGATGGAGGATGGGATGGACAGGGGCAAGGTCGTCGCCGATTGTCGATCTATCTGGTTATCGTCCCCGGCGGCTGCCACACAACTTGGCACATGCACATGCACCTGTCTCTCACCCCAAGACTACCTTAAATACTCCAATATAGAGTGCTGTGACCTGGTATCTGCTGACGCGGACGTGGACGCTTACCTGTCGAGTTCAGCGTGCACCCAACTTCAGTCAGATCTCCTTCCACACAGGAGTCCAATGGGCCTGGGCAACAGTTTCGGCAGCGTCGCAAGATTCCGGGCAACCCCGGATCCCAATTGAGGACAGTGATGGCACGTTCCATCCGCTGTACCACTCCTGAGAAGCGTGCCCCGTCTGACGGCTCCGAGGTGCGGCCAGTGGGGTGCCATGGACGCCAGCGGACCACGACAGACATCAGGGTAGAGCACCGCCTGCTACAGAGTCCCCGACGGCGACAGACTCGGAGACCATACAGCCGGAAGTACGGCGACGTCTCCATTGCATGCTAATCGGGCCGACAGCCGCTCACCAGATTCCCAGACGCGCACATCATCCCCCAAACACGCTGATACGGATCCGCGCCCACATGTGGAGTGGCACTGTGGCACTACTGATGCGGTGCTGGACGCTGCGCGCTGTGCGTCATGTGCTGTGCAACCTTCCACATTTTGTTGGCGCTCCCGTGCTCCTTCGTTATCGCACATTTAACTCTCGTTGGGGGCAAACACTGGCCGGACATTTTCTCCCCAGTTCATCTGTCACTGGGCGCCAGGGACAGGGCTGGTAAACTGACAGCTTCAGTACCCGCGTCGGCACCATCGGCAACACATTGTCACAGAAGTCATGTTGCAAGGTGGGCAGACTCAGGTAGGCCAGACATTGTGTTGGGAGAGCTATTGTCATTCGCAAGCCACTCACTCAGGATCTTGAGGTACATACAGAATAGCTGGCGCCTCCGATGTTGTACATACAAGGCTCACGCATCTGTTCCTGCTGAGCTGTTTCTATCTCCTGTCTAACGACAATGGTATTGTTATCGTTGACGCCGTGCATTACCGTCAGCATCGAGCACCTCGACCGCAACAACCATCTAGTTGTTGTGGCTATTCACCGCCTTCTGCTTGAGGCACACGCCAAGCATCTACTTTCGCTCGAGCCCGCCGCTCCACGTGTCTAACAGCCCACCAAGTGCGTGGGTAAACCTCAGCACCTCCGCTCCGGTCGGAAGTGGGCACTCAGCAGCGCTGCAGAGAGGTCGCGAGAGGGGCACCCCACGAGACCAAGTACCGCCGCACGCGAGGTCTCACGCCACTCGTACGCGACTCCCTCGGCGCCAAGGCGCGTGGTGCGCTGCACCTGACGCGTCGTCGCCGGCGTGAGCCGCCAAACGATCGACTTCAAGAGCGACGGAACCTGATGTCAGATGTCAGTCTGGTCGAACGTCCGTCCTCCACCGCGTACTGCGTGTAGGCAGCCACCGTGGGGGTTCCACAATGGATACACCATGGGTGTGCCTCACAACAGATACACCCCCATACAATGTGCGGATCGATATCTGGGGTGCAGAGCCGCGACGTTGCAATCTGTCTGCTCCGCCCGCATCACCCCAACTCGCGTTAGACGTACACAGTGGTCTATTCCCCATCACATTGCGGCGTTTCCATAGACTGGGCCTTCCGTTAGGGCCAGTTATGTATCGATCAATCACGCTTTTAGCAGTCCTCCGAGCGTCCTGACTCATCCTCAGCCTTAATCTAGGTGTCCTGCTCCCCTTCACGGTCCCCTCCACGGTCCTCTCGTCGTCGTCCTCGTTGTCCAATCCCTCGCACACTATGGGCTCCGTCCTCTGTCCGCCTCGTCGTTCCGCCAAAACCTCCCCCCACCCCCTCCCCCCCCCCGGTGATTCCAGAGGTGGTGGTAGCCGTGATCCCATTATTTGCCTTGGGCGTTTCCTGGAGGCAGCCTGCGCGTCCTGGATCTTGGCATGCGTCTTGGCGTGCGCAGCAGAGGAGGCTGCCCAGTCGTAGCCTTCGCCCCAGGTCCACATTGCAGATCACTGTTCCCCAATCTGATGGCTAGTACCCCAGTCTGATGAATAGGTCCAGAGGCCTTCCCCGAGCAGCTGTGGACGTCGGCACGCCAAACCCTCTTGGTGTCTGGAAACGTACATGTCCGCACGATCTGTGCATGGTGGGATCAGAGCCTGGGACAGAAGCGTCGGCACGTACGTCGCACCGCCTCTGCTCCGCCAAGTCTCAGAAGGATTGGAAAAGCAGCCGTCACATGCCACAGAACCTCGTGTTCGCCTTCGATCGTTATCGGTATGATCCAGTTGTCCGAACCCGATAGCTATGGGCGGTGCTGCATGTCGACGCCATCCGCTCCGCGTCTTCAACTCGCTATGATGACCCCAGATCCTGGTGATGCTCTTCCGCTGCGGGACGTCATAAACAGCCGACATGCGACCCCCTGTTCGGAAGCGATATGTTGCCCAGTGCTCCGATGTGGCATGGTTGTATACATAAAGGGGACATCTCGGTTTCCTATGCTGCGCAGACCTCTCGGACAGCTGTCTGTATAGCCCGGCCACCTTCGCACCGTAATGAAGCTCCCCACACTCCTCGCCACCTGGCTGCTGCTCCTCCTGGCTGCCGCCACGGCCCACCAGACCACGTCCAACAACGTCCGCTGCCGCAAGGGCACGAACACGAACACCACCCCCTTGCGCCAGCTACAGATATCGGACCGATTCACGGTCCGCTGCTACGCGCCCGGCGAGACGATCAGCGGCAACCCATGGTGGTGTTGGATTCCTGCCTACGCATGTTACTTCTCGTGCTCGTTCTTAAAGTATGCGCCAGGAAGCTCGATCCCCTCGTGCTAGTTAGCGTCGCCTCCGGTGCACTACCGGAACCCCAAAGGACCTTTGCACCACCACTCAGATGAGCTCACTGGGTTTCCCCTGTCCCCTATCCTAGTGACCCCTCCCTGTCTTCATATTCCCAGAGTCCGGACTTCACCAAGTTTTTTTTTTTTTTTTTTTTTTTTTTTTTTTTTTTTTTTTTTTTTTTTTTTTTTTTTTTTTTTTTTTTTTTTTTTTTTTTCAATCCTCCTCTCGTCGCCACATTCCCGATGATATCTTGAGATCAAGACGGACATCGACATTTTGATCCTTGTACTGCAGGAATAAAGAATAAAGAATGATGTATGGATACGGGCCGCAAAGGACTTGTACATAGAAAGGAGAAAGGAGAAACTATCTTGGACGTAGCCGAGGTCAGCGTTCCAAGCTGCATATGCCGTCTGGCTTTCATCGGCGACGAGTACCGCAGTGACATGACTTCATCGCTCCCTCAGTATTGCCTGGTCTGCTCTCCCACATTCGTATGTGAGGGCCATACTAGGTCGCATTAAGATGAGCGGCATACTAAGCTGTCAAACACCTTACTCCCAACATTCACACACCAAAGAGGTCGCTACGCTCTCGCCCACTTCTCTGTAAAGTCCAGGATTGGCTCGATGTATCTTCCCCAGCCGCTTGATTCCGGGCCCTTTGGTGTTGGTCAGCAATCTATGGAGAAGGACGGGCTTGTGAGGTTGACAGAGGCAAGGGAAAGAAGAAAGAAGAAGAAGGAGAAAAGGAAGAAAAAACCACATAAGCACAAAAGAAGAGAGGAAGAGGGACCGAGAGAGCAAAAGGAGTTACTCACCTGGAACTGCCAGTCAAAGACATGCCCCTCACCGGGCTTGTACACCTCGAGGACTGGAACGCCGAGCTCACGCAAGCGTGCGGCCATGCTCTGCGATTGCGCGAGGGGAACATCCGCGTCCGCCTCTCCATGTAGGAACGCCGTAGGGGGGAAGTCCCGCTGTTGTCCTTCACTCGCCTTGGTGATCGTTCCAAGCAAGTGCAGCGGCGACACCGCGCGCAACTTGGCCGCCGCCTCAGCCTCGCTGTCCCCATCCTCGACACCGCTGACGATATGTGTCAGCCGGTTGGTGTTGCACATCCACTTGCGCATGTCGTTCTGTAACGCCCACACCGCCAGGTCAATCTCGTAGTCGGGCACGCCCCAGATGTCCGCCACCTTGTCGAGCGGGGGAAAATCGTCGAACGGGCAGGTCGTGAGCGCTCGTGTGCCGGGCGCTGCCCGGACAGCGGCGGCAACCTCCGCCTCGCTCCAGCGGCCGGAGAGCGCCTCCCGCTCGCTCTCTGGCGTCTCGTACTTGCTCGGTTGCCAGCGCGGGGCCAGCAGGTCGACCGCGCCGTACACATCCACCAGCGCCCGAATCTCTGCGCGGTGCGCGTGAGCAAACAGCGTTGCCACCAGCGCTCCCGAGCTCTCGCCCACGACGATGCACCGGGTGGGATCCGCGCCCACCAAGTCTCCGAGGTGGCGCAGGCACCATTCGTACGCGGCGTCGACGTCGGCGAGCATGTCGCGGAGCCGCACCGCTGGCGCAAGGCGGTAGCCTGCGCTTACGACGGGGATGCCGCGCGCACGGAAGCCGGGGACAACCCAAGGATGGGGGAGGTAGTGCGCCCAGCCGGAGAAGGCGCCCCCACGAAGGTAGAGGACCCACGGTGTGCCGGAGGTGACGGCCGCGGGGGTAGGAGGAAAGAGGCGGAGCGCTAGCGGCACCCCGGCAGTTTCAGCGTAGGTGTGGTCGGAGAAGGGGCTGGGTGGCGGCATGGTAGCCAGTTATGTGACAGTGAGTCCATGGATCCATGGGGATCGTGGTGAGTTCCTATGTGATCTTAAAGAAGGATCATCGGTCGTGGTCCAGTCATCTTTATTTATCGGATGGCTACCAGCTGCCGAAAATGGACCATGCGGGACATGGCCGGCATGATCGGCCCGAGCCTTTGACCGTCCTCGACTGTCAACGTCAGGGGGTCAGGCCTCACCACCGTTGCCCCTATGCAGACCTCTCTCTGCTGAATCGACTGGAGAAGATGCTATCCTAAGCTTTTACCCAAACGTGCAACCCCTTGGGGAGAGCGGAAAGACGACTCTGTGGGCTGCAGACCACCCAAAAAATCGCAGGTGGTCGGAAGGTGACGTCATATCAACGGGTGACTAGACGACTGGGGCTGATCTGCAGCTGGTGGCGATGCGTGCGCACGGATCGTTGAGATTCAATACTCTTCCCGGGAACCGAGGATCAGGAAATGAGGGAAGGGGAGGAACAAGTCGGGGGAGATTGAAGAAAAAATGCCATAGCACGATCACACGACGTGTGCTGCGATTGTTGGGGGGAGGAGGGCAGAGGAGTCCCGATGTCGGTCATCGCGAACAGTGAGTGCACTTGGGAACTTGGGAGTCATGGTTCGCGGTGCACCAACCCCATGGTGCCAGCTTGGTGCAGCTGGTGTGCCTGCGTGATGGAAAAGCGACTTCCATGCGGTAAGGATGTTACTAATAGGCCTTGCCTCTGCCAAGTACACGCAACATACACACGCAGCCCGCGGTACCTATATGTGCCTGTACACCAGAGCTCTGCGCACTGCCGAGGATTTGCTGTGGGCATAAGGGGGAGGCCGGCCAAAGCCAAGTCCAAAGGAGGCTGCCGAGAGTGGGTGGTTCGGATAGGGCAATTGGTTCGGAGAGAGCATGATCCGGGGATTCGGTGTGCGTTGTGGTACCGACAGCGGCGAAGACACGAAGAAGCCGTGCGCGGCATAATCACCAGTCACTGGGTAGCAGGGACCACAGAGGCGAGAGGACCACAGAGGCGAGAGTGAACAACCGCGCTACATGCGAGAAGAAGAGCAGCGAGAAGAAGAACAGTCAAGCAGGAGAGAGACGCGATGCAGAAGAAGCAACGGTGCGCGCGGGGTCGTCTGACTGTGGTCGTAATTGGCAATTGAGGTTTTTTTTGCCATTCCGGTTAATTTCTCCTGGCCTCGAGTTGATTATCTGATAAAAAAATGGAGCAAGCGTGGACAGCGAGCGCCTATAGAGCTGGGCGGTACAATCAAAAGTCTGTCCCAAATTGGCTGCGAGCCGTGATCGTTTCGGCGCATGTCGGAAACCCCTCGGCGCTTCGGAGATGCGTGTCGACTGTTGCTAGCCACTCTTGGGCTGTCTCATGTTTGCCTTGTTTTAAAGGCTGCTGGTGACGGGTCACGCGGTGATGGCACTGGGGGCAGGGGCATGCCCAATGCATGTGACAGGTCAAAAGTGCTAATCGCTGGCAAACCAAGAGGGCTGCAATTCAACTCGTGGAGAGATTGCGTCTGATATCCGTCCAGAGCCAGTCACCCTCGACCCACGACGACTCTTTGCCTCTGACACCAAACAACAATAGCCTCTCTTCTACCAACACCCCTTTCCATCTTGCCCCCTCCTTCAGCACTTGTGCTTTCCTCGACACGTTTTTTCTTTTCATCCCTCCTCTCACTATAGAGATACACACACACCTCGACTGTGCTGTTTTCCAAAGCACCCAGCCACTGCCTGCCTAATGGCCACCTCAATCGCCCACTCTTTCGGCTCGGTCCGCTCTGGCGGATCGCATAGCACCAACGAGACGACAGAGTTACTCTCCAACGAGTGCAGCACGCCCCTCCGCACCTCACCGCCACCATACATCTCACCGCCCCTCGGCGCCGGCTCTGGCAAACTCGAGCCGCCGCTGCCGCCGCTGCTCGGCCCAGGCACATCCCGCCGCTCGTCGTCCAGCTTGCGCACCCCGTCGTACCTCCTCACGCCGGATCAGCTCGAGCACAACCGTCACCAGCGAATGGACCCGACGCTTGCGCGCCGCGCGTCCATGTCGCTATCGCCGGCGCACACGCGCGGGCGTCGCCTCAGCAACGCTTCGCTCGTGCGCAGTCGCAGCATCGCCGATTTCGGCGACGGAGAGGGCCGTCACCTCACCCGCGACCGCATACTGGCCCTCATATGTGTTTGTGTCCTCAGCGTCGGAAGCCATTTGTGAGTTGCCCAGTTGGGGGTGACTGCGAAGCAGCTGCACCTCCTTCGCCTTAGCGTCGTAACGCATTGCTCATATATCAGCACGTCCAACATCCTTGGCCCCATCAAGTCACAGCTGCACCGCGAGCTGGGCAGCACAAACTCGCAGTTCTCTCTCCTCATCTCAGCTCTGAGGTAAGCTGTGGCAATTGCCCGCCGCTAATCGCTCAGTCTCAACTCGACATGGACGCCGCTCGTGGGTGGCATCCTTGTGTCTCGCTTCGGCACCGCCTGGTCATCGGTTGTATGCACCGGCCTCGTGTTGGTGGGAGAGATCATCCTGTACGCCGGCATCTCCCACGGGCATCTCCCCGTCATGGCGTGCGGCTTATTCCTCTTCGGTATGGGCGTCTCGCCGCTGGCTGTCGTGCAGGAGACGCTGCTCGCGCGCCTTAGCCCTGGCGGTCATCTCGGCCTCTCGCTCGCCCTCGGCCTAGTGTCCGGCAAGACGGCGAGCTTCATCTCGGCGCTTGTCTCCAAACCCCTCGCGGAGGCAGGCGGCAGCGGGCTTCCTTTCTTTGTTGCGCTTGTCCTCTGTTCATTGAGTTTCACCGCGAACGGAGCACGACTATTGTTCCGCTGGGGTGAACCACGCAATATGGAAGGCGAGCATGTGCATCACAAACGGATCGTCAAGTGGAATGGACTGTCGCGTCTGGGTGACGTCTTTTACGTGTACATTGCTGTGTAAGTGGGATCTGCCCAAGAGGGAATCGCTCTCGCTAACCTACAGCAACATGCTTTGCGGCACTATCTGGAGCCCTTTCATGCATCTCAGCGCAAACGTATGTTGAACACACCTCCCCGATGTTGACCTTGCAGATTATCCAGGTCCGCTTCGACCTCTCCGAGGAGAAGGCCGCGATGCAGGCGTCGGTGTTGCTGTCGGGCTCCATGGTGCTGTACCCCATTGTTGGCTACATCACCGACCTTCACGGCTCAACTGGCCCGCGCACCACGTTCAAGCTCTTTCACATTACATCTATCCTCACGCTGGTCGGATTCACCGCCTTCTCGCTCCCGGTGGCAGTGGTTAAGAGCGCGTGGCCGGGCCTGATCCCCTGGGCGCTTGGTCACGGCGCCGCTCCGCTGCTACTGGTTGTCCTTGTCGCGCGCATCCTTCCGATGGACCTCGTGCCGCTCGGTCTGGGCATGCACAAGGCGCTCGAGACGGCCGCATCGACCGGTTTTCAGACCCTCGCTGGCCTGTACCTCGACTTTGCGAAGGATATGGCGAACAGCGATACGGACGGGCAGCGCGAGGATGAGGCAGCGCATTCACTGCTAATCATTTTCACCGCTCTGAACGTCCTGCAGCTCATCGGCGCGGCCGTGCTCTGGCGCTTTGAGAGCTCGCGCCGCAAGGCGCTCGCCAACCATGCCGAAGTCACCGCGGCGGACGCAGAGGAGTACGAGCGCCTGCCGCTTGCCTCGGAGGATGTTAGCCCCTTCAGCAGCCACGGGCGCGCGCAGGGCCGGGCTCTCGGCCTCGCCCTCAACGGCGATGGTACACCTGGGAGCCGCCGAGTCGACTACGACGACTACAACAGCGACAGCGATGACGAGGTCGAGTTCCCTGGCGCGGAGGTGCTGGGGGATCTTGAAGGAGACGACCAGCAGTCGCAGAGCGGGCTCGCGCGCACTGACGCGGAACGCCAACGCGGGCGCCTGTCGTTCAGGATGTGCCTCGTGTTCATTGCGTCTGTTTGGATTCTGTTCTTCGCAGTTGCGTGGAAGAGGCTCTAGAACGAGGGAGAGGCAGAGACAGAGAGAGTGGGCAAGGTATGTGTGGTGTGTGTGTGTCCCGGTGACAGTCAAGAGAACAGCCGAGTCGTGAGTGCGACCCCCAGAGGTAGCCATAACATATACCCCACTCGTCTATACAGTCGTGTAGAGTCTCCCGGGTTATCGCTGAGACGATAGGGGGCCCAGTGTCGGGTGAAAGAGTTACGAACGACGCGACGAAACGTAGCAATTGTGCAATAATGTATGCATGTACGATTTCAGCCAAGCTGCCGGTGACGACAGCACGCAACTCGTGGCGAGCATCCGGGGCGCTCCGCGCGCCCCCGTCCCTGCTCGGTTCGGATGTGCCTACTGTGTTTGTATGCCTGAGCGCCGCTGACCACGTTCGCAGGGTTTGGGGCCACGTCGCCGAAGCCATTGCATCTAATATCGAACGGTAGATTTTGGATGCCGCTGTTCAAAGAGTCACAAACGCGCAAAAGGTGCCAAGGTATTAATAGGTTTGTTTATTAATGTTGATTAGGGTTCTTCGAGGGGTTTGCCTTTGCTACGTGCCTTGTTTTTTTGCACACCCCTGGCCTGGCCGGGTGGTTTAATTTTTCCTGATGACCAAGGTGAAACACCCGCCGGACGCGATGGATGATGAGGAAGCGGGGACGTGGAAGGTGGCCCCGACTAAGGTCGACGTACATTGTAACGATCTACGAGTGCACATGATTCTTGGCGAGATGGCTATCCTCGAGGACCGCCGCCTGGGCGATAGGACAGGGGGAGGAGCCTGGTCTGTTGTTTGTGTTGTTTGTTGTTTGCTTTTTGCTGGGTGGCAGCGACGACGCCGTCGACGACGACGCGAGGATCGATCAGGGGCCGTGTTTGTACCAGGGCGCAGGAAAGGAAGGCATACGAACCCGCGCCCTGTCCCATCTTCCTTTTGCACAGTCTCCCCCTCCCCAAATCGCGCAGCCTTCTCTCATTCTCGGGTCCACTTTCCTTCTCCACTCTGTTCATTTACACCAGTCCTCCCCCTTTGCAGACACAAATAATGCACCAACGACCATAATCTTCCGACACAAGACATCTGCTCAACCACACTCCACAGCCTCGGTACACGTCCCACACCCGACAGCCCGAGCCGACCACACCCTTCGTCCGACGCACCGCGCACCCTAGCACTCCGCCACGCGTCCGCGTCCCGCACGGCTCGGCCCCCCCCCCCCCCCCCCCCCCCCCCCCCCCCCCCCCCCCCCACCCCCCCCCCCCCCCCCCGCCCCCCCCCCCCACCCCCCCCCCCCCCCCCCGGCCCCCCCCCCCCCCCCGCCCCCCCCCCCCCCCCCCCCCGCCCCCCCCCCCGCCTCCCCTCCCCCCCCGCCCCGGCCCCCCCCCGGTTTCCCCCCCCCCCCCCCCCCGGGTCATTCCCTCCCCGCGCGCGCGGTCACCGAGTATCCACAATGGCCAGCGGCTCCAACGCCCCGGTCATCACCAACGTCCTCGTCGCGTGGCCCCCGCCCCCGTCTTCAGCGCGCTTCGGCGGCGCTTCGCCCCCCAGCACCGCGCGCCACACGACGCGCTTCTCCCTTGCCGCGGCCCAGTTTGGCGCGTCCTTCCCGGTCCCGCCGCCCGCTTCGAGCCCACCGCCGCCGCCGCCGCCCGCCCCCGCGTTCCCCGGCGCAACACCGCTCGCCGGGTATGCTGCGCCGCGCGCCGAGCTGGCCGCATCGACGTCCTCGGGCTCGGGCGGAAGCACACCGGTGCGCGCGCGTTCGGTCCACAAGGCGTTGAGTCACGGCGCTGCCGATGAGGGCCCGCTGATCGCCCCGGCACCGCGGCGCGAGTATCCCCCGCCCAAGGCGCCTCTGTCGCCCGCGCAGCTCGGCCGAATCGCCCAGTCGTTTGGCATCGCCGCACCAAAGAGCCCAGCCGCGTCCCCGCGTAGCAGCCCGTCGCGGCGACACGGCCGCAACGACAGCAGCGCACGGGGGTCGCCAGTGTCCCCCTCCCCGCGGAGTCCGAGCACGTTTGTACCGCACGCTCCCGTGCAGATGGGACACGCCGCGCCGAGCCACGTCGTCGCCGTTGTACCACCGCAGCGGCTACTGGCGCGTGTGGCTGACGAGGACGCCGTAGCCGAGACGGAGCGGCGGCGGCGGTGGCGCCGCGGACGCCTGATACCGCTGCAGCCGACGCTGGGGGCCATGCTGGTCGCGATTGCGCGCGAGTTTGGGCTGCCGTCGACCATTGGCATCAGCGTGTTTCTCGGCGGCGCGGAATACAGCAGCCGCACGAGTTTGAGCAGTGTAGATGATGACACGGCCGGGCCAGAGATCACGCCAGCAACTTGGACGACACTGTTTGCGCATGCCGCCCGCAAATCCGTGTCCCCGACCGTCACGCCAGTGTCCACACCACGAAAGCGGAATGCGTCAGCCGCGACGTTTGGCGCGATCATGAACAGCAACGAGCTCGCACAGGCGGATCGCGTCAAGTCGCTGCCGAGTACCGATACTGGCGGCCCGTCATGTAGTGGCAGTTCCGCCAGCTCGTTTTCTCCGCGCACACCGGCGTCCACTACCAACATGTCCGGCGTTCTGCCCGTGTTCGGCACAATAGAATTCGACGTCGACCCGACGCAGGCGCGCTGGCTCGACGAGTGGCTGAAGTCTGGTGGCGCGTCGCGACGGAAAACGACCCCCGGTTCCGAGATTGCGGTGATGCGCGAGCTGACGCTCGTCGAGCGTCTCAAGGACCCGCGGCCCAAGTTTCTGCGGCAGATGGAGGAGGAGCGGGAACGCGCACAGAGCCTGGCGGCCGAGCAAGCGGCTGAGCGGGCGGCGTCTGATGCGCGCGAGGCCGCGCGCGTCGCGGCGGAGCGGAAGCAGGACGAGGACAGGCGTGCGCAGCAGGTGCAACTGGAGCGAGAAGAAGCGGAGCGCGAGGCTGCGCTCCAGCTTCAGCGTGAAGCGCACCAGGCCGACCTCGCGCTGCGGGCACTGTCAGGCGACGACGGGGAGACGGTGGGTGAGAGCAAGCGGGCGGAGCTACCAAGCAGCAGCCCGATCCCGTTCATCCCGACGCAGATCCAGATCGAGGACGCCGACCTTCCGGAGGGCGAGGTCTCCGCACCCCGTGCGCCATCCACCTTCTTCTCCCAGCCCGCTGCCTTCCTCTTTGGAAACATGCTGGGCGCAAACTACAACGAGAACCGCGCAAGTGGCCTCCTCATGGCTGACCAGCTAAGCTCGCTAGAGAAGAGTGAGTGTCGGCTATGTAAACCGCGTACTGACTGCCAGTGGTCCGTGATCTGTCACCGAAGGAAAGCCGGTTCACGAGCACCCGGACGCCACCGCAGCCGAGTTCGCCGCGGTCCCCAGCGCACTCCACTGCGCTGTCCGTGTCGCCCGTATACTCAACCTTTGGAGACCTTCCCCCACGAGGGTCGAGCCGTCTTCCGTACCTGTCCGACCTGGCTGCAGCAGAAGGCCGCCAGTCAACAGACTCGAGCGGCTCCGACCCGCAAACCCCAGCGACCCGTGGCGAGTGGCCAGCGGTGCCGTTCAAAGACTCGCCGACATCCCCTGGGTTGAAAGACTACTTCAAATCCTCTGAGAACGGCTCACGGCTACAGGCCGGCGAGTCGGAATACCGCACAGGTAGTTATAACGGCGGTCTTCCAGCCCTCGCCGAGCAACCACCCGCACGGCAACCGCCGCCGCGCCCCGCGCGCCCACCGACGCCCGACCTCTCCATGCCCATGCTCCACCAGCATGTCCTCCCATCCGAATTTGTCGACGCGATCAAGCACCCTGCCCCGCCGCCGTCTGCTGGCGCGGGCACGGGGCTGGGCAATCGCCTCTCCGGAGGCGGAGCGCGGCCCATGTCCATGTCGATTAAGGCTATCCGGCGGCAGACGAGCAATCACAAACTTCGCCCCAAGGACCGCGCGCACGCGTATGCCGTCGCCAACGCGCGTCCCGCCGCAGACGCCGGGCAACAGCCCCTTCCCCAGAGCAGCCACCCACGTCAGGCGAGCACGGCGACGACATCGACTTTGTCCCGCGGCGAGAGCCTGGGCTCGTACGACGACGCGCAGGCGCAGGGCTACCAGCCGTTTCCCGCGGGAGCCGCCGGCGGCGGCCCCAGTGGCGAGTTTGCCATGGCGACGGGCATGTCCCCCGTTAGCACAGAGCACGCGCTACCGCAGGCGTCGTCCCTGCCGTCGCGCAAGGAGGGCGGCTTCACCTCGCGCTTCTTCTCCTTTGGCGGACGCAAGTCAGCGCGCGAGGCGGAGGAGAACCGCATGACAATCGTGCACATTAGCTCACCGATTGCGACGAGCGTGCGGCACACGCATGTCACGCCCGCCGAGCTCGCGGCGTCCGGCGCCGCGGGCGGGCTGAGTGCCGGGCCGTTACCCGCGGCCTCAGCGCCGGCGCCGCCGAGCATCCCTGTCGCGCCCCCGCCGGCTGGCGGCACTCTTCCTTCGCCTCCCGCTTCCGGTGTCACCGCGCCCCCAGCCCCTGCAACGCCTCCGCCTGCCCCCTCAGCTGCCGGCGCCACCGGCTCGCCGTCGCCAACGTCTAAGTCCAACCTCAACGGCGCGCCGGTGTTACCGCACGCGGACGAGCGGGCGTCGCTGCCCAACTCGCCGACGTCGCTGCGCGTGCGCCGCAAGCCCGTGCCTGGCATCGAGGGCGAGGGCGACAGCCAGTACGAGGGCAGCGTGAGCAGCCTGCAGCATTAGGCGGCTCTGATGTTGTTCGACCCGTGTTTCCCCACCCACCACTTGCACTTGAGAACACTTGCACCATTACTCGGGACTCTCAGCCTGGACTCTTACACCACAGTCACAGCACCCTCCTTTGTACCACCATTCACGAACCCTACCCTACCCTACAGTCCAGTATATTGTGTATTGTATGCAGTATGCACTATGTCGCCCTTGGCTTGCTTCTCGCTTGCATGTCCTCAGCGCGCCGTGCCCAGGCCCGCCATCGGCCTCTTGGCAGCTGTTATACAGCCAGTTCCTGGATGTGCCTGAGACCCGAGAGGCGTCGTTGGGACGATCGGACATTAGAAACGCAGGTAAGGTTTCGCGCTTGACGTCGCGTTGCCAGTATCGAGGGCACCATTACGGATGAGGCTGCGGGTCGGTCGCGCATAGGGACTATGTCGGCGTTCTTGACGCATTGAGAATGTACACAAGGATCTTCGGATCCGGAGGATTGAGTCGCGGGTGCAAGGGACAGTCACTGGAAGCCTGGAAACGCCCCTGGACGTGTCTTTTTGTACACGCCTAATCCTTCGTTGCGGGCACCAGTGCAGGGAAGAAGACGCGACACGTGTTCTCCCACGCCGCGGCTGCGAGCTCTTCGACCGGCTCGCCACGCACGCCCGCTAGCACATGCGCCACGAGCACGACGTCTGCCGGCTCGTTACGCCCCTTGATGCCCCACCCTTCCTGGAACTTTTCGGGCCTTGCACGCGGGACAACGGGCTGGGCCGGGAGGAACTTGTGCGACGCATGCGTGCTCGTAATGCTGCACCATGGCGCATCTGTCTCGAGCATGAGAGCGGCGCGGGGCACGGCCTTCGCGACGGCCAGATTGTCGTCCGTCTTGAGGGAGCACCCGTTCAGCCCAATGCAGAGGCCAAGCGCAAGCAGCTCCTCCATCTCGGGGATCGTACCGGTAAACGAGTGCACGACGCCGCTGGGCCAGCTGGCATCAAAGCCGACCTCGCGCAGCGCGCGGATCAGGTCGGCGTGCGCCTCAGGATGCCGGTCGTGTAGGAACATTGGAAGGTTGAAGCGCTTTGACAGGAGGAGCAGGCGTGGGAGGTACTTGAGCTGTGTCTCTCGGGGTGCAAACTGGAGGCGGTCGTAGTCTAGGCGTTAGAGAAGAGAAGTAAGGGTGGAGAGCCGGTGAAGGCAGCTCGCCAATCCTCTCGATTAGCTCACCAAGACCGATCTCTCCTAATGCCACAATCCTCTTGTCACCCGCCTGGTCCTCAGTAATAATATTCTCCAGAGCAGTAAAGTACGCCTCTTCGCCACCGGGGAACTTGTCAATCTCGGTTGTCGATGTTGGGTGGCAGCCAGCCGTGGAGTGCACGTCTTTGGGCCGTTAGTGAGATGAGTAGAGCGAGAAGTATGATCTACAGGGGAAGCAAAGGGCCTCTCATAGTGATCCAACGTACCATACTTCTTGGCGAGGTCGAGCACAATACGGGACTCCTTCAGCGAAGTACCCGTGAGGATCTGGCCCGTTACTCCGGCCGCCTTGGCGCGCTCAAGCACAGCCTCCAGATCGTCCGGGTGTTTGCGTTTGCCGCGGTACAGACCACGGAACATGGGGTCACCGAGGTTGACCGCAATGTCTGGAAGTGTGAGTGCGCGTGGAGTCTGGATGAAGACAAGGGCCTACCGATGAACTGCATAGTAGAGGAACGGAGTCGCGAGAGGTGGCGAGCTGAAGGTAACACTTTGGAAAGAGTGTGGTTAAGACTGGGCTTCTAGTTCAGACAGTGGTCTGGTCTATGTCTGCTCTTTCGACGCGGGAGAGCAGGGTGTATGATGTCTATGGCAATGCTGTCAGAAGGAGTGTGCCAACAACCATGTAGCCGGCACCGAGCCGGATCGTCGGTCGGGTACAAGTGGAGGACCTCCACCAGCCTGAGCGATCGGGATCCCCCTATCCCCGAAACCCACGTGGTTGTGGCACTTTCTCTTGGCTGGTGAATGCTATTGACGTCGAGACATGAAAACATGACATCGCGAGCTCGAGACAAGCTGCCCTTTCATACACCTCGACCTTTACCTACACCGACGGCACGATGGCGTCGACGTCGCTGATCGCCGAGCTCGCGGCGCGGTTTCCCGTAACGGTACCGATCCCGACACCGGCGACGCACCCCGAGCTCATACGTACCGCCGACCTGGCCGTCGAGGAGGACCTGCTGCATAATCCCGACAACCTGCGCGCGTGGCTGACGCACATTGCCGCCATCGACAACAGGATACAAAAGGCGTTGCCGCCCAAGAACCATGCGCCGTCTCCTGAGGATCGGCTGCTAGGCCCGCTGGCGGCGCCGGCCGCGCGCGAGGGGTTGCAGGAGCTCGTGATGGTGTACGAACGCGCGCTTGGCGTGCTCCCCACCAGCTTCAAGCTCTGGAAACAGTACTTTCTCATGCGTCAGTCGTATGTTCTCGGAGACCTCACGCAGGATGCGCAAAAGGCGCGCATACAGCAATCTAAACGTGGGTCGGGGTATAAGACGAACGTCAAGGAGATCCTTGACGACGCGGAGGAGGCCAACATCTGGGAGGGCGGCCTGGACGGCGTGGTCGGCTACGACGAGTGGCGTGCGCTCTTCGCCGTCGGTGAGCGCATGCTCGGATGGCTTAGCCATCTGCCCGTTCCCTGGCTGCTGCATCTCAGTATGGTGCTCCACCCCAACTGCCCGGCAACATTCCGCTACACCTACGCCCGTCGAACGTTTGACCGCGCCCTGCGAACACTACCCCCGAGTCTCCACGGCCGCATCTGGGGTCTGTATCTTCGATGGGCCGAGTTTGTCGGTGGCGAAGCTGGAGAACGTGTCTGGAGGCGATACCTGAAAGTGAGTGCTACCATGAGCACCCATGCTGATGCTGATCTTAGATCGACTCGTCCCTTACGGAACGGCATATCAACTACCTACTGGAAGCGGAGCCTCCGCGCCCACTGGCCGCTGCCAAGTATCTGTTGTCCATTGCCCGGCGGGCACAGAAGAATCTCTACTCGTCTCTCGAGGGCAAGAGCCCGTACCAATTGTTCATCGACTTTTTGGAGCTCGTCGAAAAGTACGCTGACGAGGTGGGCATGGACGAGGACCAGACGCTCGAACTGCAAGCTACGAGGGCGGCGGTTCAAGAGGCTGTGGATGGTGGAGATGCTGCGCTGAGCGGAGAGGAGCCAGCGAGTGTTGCGGGGCGGTTGATGCGCATCGCTGGCCCACCGGTACCAGCGGGCACCGCTAAACTCCACAAGCCCACGAGCAGTCTCACGGGCGGAGCACAGGCAACAGCAGAAACATTACCGTACGACGAGGACACCGATCCCGCAAACCCGCGGTTGCTCGATGTCGAGGGTATCGTCCACCGGGACGGTCTTGAGATATACAAGGACCAGGCTGGCCGCCTGTGGACCGGCTTGGCGACATACTGGATCAAGCGCGGCGAGTTGGACCGCGCCGGCGAGACGTTCGAAAAGGGTCTGGAGGAGGTAGTCACCATTCGAGACTTTACCCAGATCTTTGACGCCTATGCTGAGTTCAGCGAGACGCTCGTTTCGACCTTGATGGCGGCCCTCGCCGATGAGGAGAATCTGGAGGACGAGGAGTTTGATGCCGAGGAGACCGAGGCCGACCTTGACAAGCGCATGAAGGCGTTTGAGGAGCTGATGGACCGCCGCCCGTTCCTCGTCAACGATGTCCTTCTGCGCCGTAACCCAAACGACGTTGTCGAGTGGGAGAAGCGTGTTGCGCTGCACGGCGACGACGACGCCGAGGTTGTAGCAACCTACCTGCGCGCCATCGATACGATCAACCCGCGCAAGGCCACCGGTCCGCTGTATCCCCTCTACGTGAACTTTGCGAAGTTTTACGAGGAGGGTGGCAGCGCTGATCCGGAGACGGGCGAGCCTCGCAACGAGCCGGACTTTGAGCAGGCGCGCAAGATCTTTGAAAAGGCGTCCAAGGTGCCGTTCAAGGCGGTCGACGAGCTGGCGGAGGTATGGTGCGAGTGGGCTGAGATGGAGCTGAGGAATGAGTGAGTACCCGACGTTTGTCTAAGTCCAGAAAGTACCGACACTGACATGATCAAGGAACTACGACGAGGCAGTTCGCCTCATGCAGCGCGCCACTACGGTGCCGAAGAACACCAAGGTCGACTTTTACAACGACAACCTGCCACCCCAGACGCGCCTCTTCAAGTCCCTCAAGTTGTGGTCATTCTACTCTGACCTCGAGGAATCGATCGGTACAGTGGAAACGACCAAACAGGTATACGACAAGATCATGGAGCTCAAGATCGCAAACGCCCAGACTATTGTCAATTATGCCCAGTTCCTAGAGGAGAACAAGTACTTTGAGGAGTCGTTCAAGGTGTATGAGCGCGGCATCGAGCTGTTCCACTTCCCGATCGCTTTCGAGCTCTGGAACATCTACTTGTCTAAGTTTGTCAAGCGGTATGGTGGAAGGAAGCTGGAGCGCACGCGCGACCTGTTCGAGCAGGCCCTAGAGAACTGCCCCGAAAAGTTCTGTAAACCCCTGTTTCTCATGTACGCCAAGCTCGAGGAGGAGCACGGTCTCGCCAAGCGTGCAATGGGCATCTACGACCGTGCAGCATCGACAGTCCAGGAATCGGACCGCTTCGAGATGTACACCATCTATATCGCCAAGGCGACCGCCAACTTCGGTCTCCCGGCGACACGGCCAATCTACGAACGCGCCCTCGAGTCGCTCTCGGACAGGGACACAGCGACCATGTGCCGCCGCTTTGCGCAAATGGAGCGCAAGCTGGGTGAGATTGATCGAGCGCGCGCCATCTATGCCCATGCCTCGCAATTCTGCGATCCGCGATCCACGAAGGACTTCTGGAATGAGTGGAACACGTTCGAAGTTGAGACGGGCTCCGAGGACACGTTCCGCGAGATGCTGCGCATTAAGCGCGCGGTGCAGGCGAGCTTCAACACAGACGCGTCGTTTATCAGCGCACAAAAGACTGCAGCAGCGACTGGTTCCGAGAAGCCAACAGATCTTGCAGAAGCGGCTGCCAAGGAGGCTGCAGACCCCATGGCAGCTATGGAGCGTGAGATGGGTGGTGGCGGAGGCAAAGCGGCGCCAGCGTTTGTGGCGTCCACACTCAAGCCAACTGCGCAACACGAGCAGGGTGGGGAGCAGGAACAGACAGGCGCGGGAGTGGTGAATCCCGACGCGATCAATATCGAGGACGACGAGTTTTAGTACTATTGCCAACATGCATTGATGCAGACCTAAGGGATACAAAATCGCGAGAGTGGAGGTTGTCTCAGAGGCGCGGGGAAGGTAATACGTGGCATTTGTGGCAGCCACGTCATGAGAGCAATGGTGGAAGGATGCGGGATAGTGACATCCAAACATTTCAGTCTTGATGTTGCTCTGGTTCCAAGGATCTTGCTTTCTGTCATATACTCGGTAGGACGCGCGCTTCGACACGATGAGGATCTCAAAACTCCTTCTCGGGGCTGTGTCTATGCTGGCGCCGTTTGTGGCGGCTCAAGGTGGGGCGCAGTCTGAGGAGGCAGGTGCCGAGACGTTCAAGTACGATGTGAGTACCATCACCTCCGTGATGACCGCGACGACTCTGGTCGTGAGCGCTGAGAATGGTGCTTCATGGCGTATGCATACGCGAATGCCATTTTGGCGACACTTGCGACTAACATAGATAGTCAGACATTGCTCGTCTCCGCTCGCTTGTCATTCACTCGCTCTACTCGCACAAGGACGTCTTCCTGCGCGAGCTCATCTCAAACGCCAACGACGCGCTCGAGAAGCTGCGTATCGTGTCTCTCACGGACCGATCGGTTCTAGACGCCGGTGAGGCCAATATCACCATCTCGGTGGTGCTCGACGAGGACAGCGACGGCAAGACAGGCCAGCTGATCATCCGCGACACGGGGATCGGTATGAACAAGACGGAGCTGGCGCGTAATCTCGGAACAATCGCGCGATCGGGCACGAACGAGTTCCTCAAGAAAGCGGAGGGCGAGGCCGCTGCGGGTGGCGAAGGGAACTTGATTGGGCAGTTTGGTGAGTGCTTCCTCCGAGTCTGTTGGGGAAGCGAACATCTACCAGGATGACTACGTGTCAGGAGGGGGGACAGGAATTCTGACGACTCGCAGGTCTCGGCTTTTACTCGTGCTTCCTCGTCTCGCCGACTGTTCGCGTGTCGTCGCTGCCCCCGGCGACCGAGAGTAACCCCGGCCCGCAGCAGTACACGTTCGTCTCATCTGCCAAGGGCGACACCTTCGAGGTCATCCCCGACCCCCGCGGCAATACCCTTGGACGCGGAACGGAGATTGTGTTGGACATTGGCGAAGACGATTCACAGTTCCTGACCACGCATAAACTCAAGTCTCTTATGTGAGTGTCGCTACGCCCCAGCAGCTGGTAGTCATCGTTCACACATTTACAGTGATAAGCACTCGGCCTTTGCGACCACGTTCCCGATCTATCTCCAGGAGCGCAAGTTTGACAAGGACGGCTCCGAGACGGAGGCGGTGTGGACACACGTCAATGACAAGGCTCCCATTTGGATGCGGTAGGTTGCACAAGGAACGAACGCCATTTCTACTAACTGCCCAGCGAGCCATCATCCGTCTCCAAGGACGAATACATCGAGTTCTATGGCGCGGTGAGCAAGGACGGCGACAAGGTGCCGATGGGCTGGAACCACTTCCGTGGTGACACTGCCAGGGGCGTCTCGTACCGTGCCCTCATGTACATTCCGTCGAAACTCCCTAAGGACTTTTGGGCGAAGATGGAAAGCGGCCTTAACAACGTCCGACTCATGGTCAAGCGCGTGTTTATCACCGATAACCTTGGCCACGAGTACATGCCCCGCTGGCTCAGCTTCCTTAAGGTCACTATCGACGCTGACGACCTCCCGTGAGTGTGGGTTCATTTTGGCGATTCTCTGACATTCAGTCTGAATGTCTCTCGCGAGACGCTGCAGAACAATCGCTTCCTCAAGCAACTGCAGCGCACCCTTGTTCGCAAGGCCCTCGAGCTCTTCAGCCGTATGGCCGAAGAGGAACCGGAGCAGTACCACGAGGTGTCCAAGCTCTATGGTAACGCACTGCGTATCGGCATGATTGAGTCTGCCAAGGACAAGATTAAGATTGCCAAGTTGCTGCGTTTCGAGTCGACACGGACCAACTACACCTCTCTCGAGGAGTACGTCGCAAATCGCAAGGAGGGTCAGCGTCAAATCTACTACATGGCTGGTGTCGGAGAGAAGACCGCCGACCTCGCGCGATCGCCTTTCGTAGAGAAGCTCAAGGCTCGCCAATACGAGGTGCTCCTCCTCAATCTGCCTTCGGACGAGCCTATGATGCAGGCCCTCAGCAACTTCCAGGGCATGCAGACACAGGACGTCGCCAAGAAGGGCCTCGTTTATGGCGACGAGGAGGAAAACGCTTCCGAGCAGCGCGAACTCGAGGCGCAGAAGATTGCGTTCAAGCCTCTCACCGACTGGCTCAAGATCCAGTTCAAGGGTGAGGTCAGCGATGTCGTTCTCACGAACCGTCTCGTCACTTCACCGTGTACTATTGTTGTTGGTAAGTAAAGTTGATGGCTGCGCTAAGGTCACTCTGACGCCAGACTCCATGGGGTGGTCTGCCAACATGGCCCGTCTCATGGCTGCGCAGGCGGACGCGGAGCAGGACCCCATGTACCACATGCTCAAGAACATGCCGCGTGTGCTGGAGATCAACCCTAAGTCGCCCCTCATCGAGGGCCTTCTCTCCCGCGTGCTCGACCTCCCGTCGGAGCGCAACGAGGATGATGAGCCTTCGGCCGACGAACTTGAACTCGGCGAGACAGCCCGTGTCCTCTTCGACACGACCCTGGTGCGCTCGGGCTTCGCGGTCCCCGATCCAGTCTCCTTCTTCGAGCGCATCGAGGCACTGCTCCGCTCCAACATCGGTGTGCGCCTCGATGCCACCACAGATGAGACTGTCCGTCCCGCGCCTCCCACCGCCGCTGAGCCTCTGGAGGAGCCCAAGCCAGACGAGCCCGAGGAGGAGGAGGAGGAAGAAGGGGATGAGGATGAGGCGCAGGAGAAGCCTGCTGTGGAGGACGCGAAGGCCATGCTCGAGAAGATGGGCATCAACATTGACGACCAGCCCAAGGTCAATGACGACGACTTCATCGACTGGAACACGTTCAAGAAGAGTATGGGCCGCGATGAGCTCTAGACTTCTGCGTCTTGATATCTTGACTCTAGATCTGAGGGTATCGCGCGCAGCAGTCACGTGCGCAATGTCAAGGCAACAAAACAAAACCAAGACACAAATATGAAATGCGACTGCATCTAGTTCATCTAGTATAGTCTACAACCCGAGTCGTCTTGCATGCAAGCTGTGCCTCATATCCCAACTGCTCTGGAGGTGCGTCTTGCTCAGAAAAGCTCAAGACGGTAGATCGTCACACGCTCGTGGTGGTCTGTGCTGGACTCGAGCTCGAGACGGATTGCGCTGACGTTTTGTGCGGCGGTTGGAAGTCTGAGGTCAGTGCCTTGATACTGGACGATCTGTCATGCTGTCCCGTCCCGTCTTCTCTCTTCCCTCCGCACTCACTCCAGGACCTGCCGCCGGTTCACGTCCTCGGGGAAGATCTTGCCCAGCGGCACTGCCAGATTTTCCCCGGCTTCCCCCGCCGTCGTCGCCGTCACGGTCACCGACGACGCGACGAACCCCCCTTGGAACGTAAGCGCAACGGCATGCACCGCTGCCACGGGCTCGTTCGGGGGAAACGTCAGGACAATGTGTGCCGGCACGCTTGTCGCGGTCCACGCCTCGTCGTCGTCGCGCAGCAGCGAGCGGCGCGACGTGCCGGGTGCGGTAGAGGAGACTCTGTAGGACTGTTAGTGGGAGCGGAAGGAGCGGTCTGTACGCACTGCACCTTTGTCCCTGCTGGGATCAAGTCTGCCATTGTAGTGTCGATGGATGCGTTGCCGATGTGTGATGAAGGCAGAGTCTCTGGAAACCCTTGAAAGCTGATTTTCCAGGTTAAGTCGAGCTATCCCACGATCGACCCCAGAAGCCTATTTTCCCACGGTGGTTCTTTTCTCCCATTGTTTCCAGAGCTGCCGATTTCTGACTTTTCCGGTTGTCCTCGCGATCCACCGACTCAAATCTCGATCTCGTCGACATTGCTCCGCTCCATCACATACCCTTCCCACAAAAACAATGTCGCGCGCCCTCGCCACCTCTCTGCGCTCCCTCGCTTCCGGCTCGCGCCGCCCGCAGGTCGCCCGCGGCATCCTCACCAGCGCCGCCGCGGCCCCGTCGTCGTCCTCGGATGCTGTGACGCCGAAGGGCGCGATCGGCGGCGTTGACCCTCGAATCTTTGCCGGCAACGGCGTCGAGGGCTTCATTGGCGCGACCGAGGTGAACCGTGTCAACGAATGGCAAGCGGGTCTGTGGGAGAGGTTGCAGGCTGAGGTTAGGAGTGAGTGAGAAGTCGGATGAAGGTGCCAACCTGACTAGATGCTGACGCCTGTGCTTCTCCCTTTCGCTGCGTCCATCTTCATCCATTGGAATTACCAATTGGCTCGGAAATGATCCTCTTGGATAATTGTACGACTATCTGGCACACGCGCGCACTTGTGGACTATCATCTTTCATCGGCCTAATGTTGTTGGTTTCCACCATCCGACTAATCCGTGCCTCTGCGTCTTCCGCCTTGTCATCTGTATTCTGCGCAACTCCAGACAACCCCGCGCTTGCTCCCATGAAGATCAAGTGGGATAACGACAAGCTCGACATGACCGACCTCCTGGCCTTCACCGCCCGCGAGCCATCGCTCGCGCTCGCGTTCAACTACGCGTCGACCCTGATCAATAACTCGTACTTCCTCGAGGGCATTGTGCGTACAGGACGGAAATGCGAGGGGCGGCTGTGGAGAAGACGGGGTCTGCTGTTGGAGTCGGTGTTCACAGCCCGCTCGCACTCAGACCCCTAGCCTCCAGCACAGCGAAGGAAGGTCCACACTGTTCCATCCATTCCTGGCAGCCCCTCGTCTTCCCGGGAACCATGCTGACTTCCAGAACGCCCAGGAGCCTAAGGCTGTTCCCGAGCACTTCAAGTCCCTCGAGGATCGTGTCGCTGCTTATGCCGAAGGTATCACGGGCGGTGGCTGGCTCTGGGTAAGTACAGCCATGATGGCCTGAAGCGGGTTGAAGACTGCGGCTGCACATGTGGCCGTAGCGAAGGAGTGGCCGCAGTCATCGCCCACCGCTATTACGGACGAGACTTAAGGACTGACACCTGCGCAGATCGTCAAGTCTGGTGATGCCCTCACTGACTTTGAGGTTGTCCCCACTTTCGGTGCCGGCACGCTTCTGGTCTCGATGCGCCAGCAGCGCGGAAGGCAGGACATGCTCCCCGTTTTCGGTACCCCGGCCACGACCGGCGATGTCGCTCCCGCCTCGCATGCGGCCGCCGAGGCCGCCCCTGCATCCGAGCAGGCTAGCTCAAGCGCTCCCACCCCCGCTGCCCGCACAGGCACTGCTGAGGTGACCCCCGTCGCCGTCCTCAACATTTACCAGCACGCTTACCTTGACAAGTACGGCGTGTTCGGCGCTGGTCAGTACGCTCGGGACTGGTTCAGGACTCTCGACTGGGACAAGGTCCAGAACCGCGCGGCGGCCGGAACCTTCTAAGAGTCATGATGCTGTATTGAACGATTCCTCTCCCATCTTGGCCTAGACGTAGACCATCAGTAGCCACCTCCCACCCCACCACTATCACCCCACACCACAGAAAAGCTCCAAACTCAAAAACAGTAACTACTACCCGTCGACATGTGTCGACATCTATGCATTTGCATCGCAGCTCAGGCTTGGGAGTGTCGGGACTGATGCTGGGCGTCTGGCGGCGGTTATGCTGACAGGCCTATCACCCATACTCGCCACGGAGGCCTTTGCAGTTAACCACTCCGCAGATGGAGCATCTCGATGAATCCTGTCAGGTCCGCCTCGGCAACCTCGACCACCGACGTGTCAAACATGTCATGCTTGGCTTGAGCACCTGACTCCTCGGCAGCCTGCTGGAACGCAAGGCCAAACTTGCTGTTCTCGTTAGATAATACTGATAATCCTGACTCACTTCTTGCGCACATCGCCGAACTCGGGAGCGCCCGTAACGCCGACTACGAGATACGTGTTACGATCCTCATTGAGGCATGCGACAACGAACGGGAGAGACGACGTCTTCTTGCCCTGCCGCGTGTCCGTCGCGATCCAGCGGTCGCGCGTTGCGTCAACGAGCCACAATGCCAACCGACTAAGCGGGGACGGATGGCAGAAGAGCCGCAGATCTGGGCCCTCGCGGACGCCGACGAAGCGGAATGTCCCCAGCTGGCGGATCGTGGCCTTGTCGAGGATTGCTGAGCCCTGGCGTACAATGGCGCGGTGGAGAGACTTTGCCAGCTGGAGCGATTTCCGGAGAAGCGGTACGCTGGGAGACTGTCAGAACTAGCGTCTGCCACGCACTATTGCACTCACTCATCGCACGCATCATAGGCTGTCCAAAAGTTATGCACATGCCAATTGTGCTGCTCCTTTCGGTCTTGACCTAAAGTGGTCGTTTCCGACTCGTCGGGTAGTAAACATGTGTCGTCCCCAAGAGACCACGTTCGAGTTCCGCCAAACCATTCTCCACCGCCTCTGCCTCCTTCCACGTCGACTTCCATCTTGATTCCCTTGGCCGCCTCCAAGAGGGCCCGGAGACCTTCAACCGCGTCGGCAGCGGAGAGTGTCGCGAGTTGGAAACCAAACGCCCGCACAAATGATGGATAGACGAGCTCCACAAGGCCATACTCTGGCCCGATCTCATCAAGACGCACAGGCAGATCGCGCTTGAGAACCATGTCCATATGGGCATACTCCTGCTGGCACTGCTGCAGAGAGAAACTGAACAAGTCAGCGAGAGAAGCCTGTCATCAACTCACCCCATCTTGGCAAGCAGCTGCTGCAGACGTCGCCGTCCCCTCTCTTTCCAAACGCCTAGTCGTGCTGCCACGTATGCTGAATGCAACATGGAATCGTACAGGTTCCAGTGTCGGAATAACGAGAACCGCAGCTCTTGTGAATTGGAGATGTTTCGATTGTCAGGATTCGGTCCTGTGGATTGTAATGGGTTGAGGCGAGCAACCTCGTCTTGAAGCATGCCCTCTTGCGACTCGTATTCGTCTCGATCAATCTGGGCGGCGCCGTATTGGTGGGTAAGCCCAAGAATGGCCAGCCACAGGAGGTCGTTGTCGGCGCGTTCGAGAACCGTCGCTAGAAGATACACAGTTGCAGCCACAGATGTTCCGTAGCTGGTACCAGCGTGATAATATCGGTTGACAACGTCAATGTGTGCATCTCGCACTGCTCGCGGCATGCGGCGGGGCTAGTGTCAGGGACCAAGTCAGTCCAGCGACGCACCTTGTCTCCATTTTCTTCGCGTCTTCTCTTCTTTGGTTTGAATGATCCTTCCCTCCGACGCTTCTGGCCGTTTCCATTTGCAGGCCCCTCGTCATCACCCTCCTCATATTCGCCCTCATCTTCAGGATCCGAATCGTCGTCCTCATCCTCCTCATCGTCATCGCCTTCTGAATCTGATGGCTCATACTGGGAGTGAGCACAAGCTAATCGTGCCTTAACCAACCTCGAGGGCCTCCCAACTCTTCTTGACTTGGCTCAATTGCGCCTCCCCGCCATCACCCCACACCCAGATCTTCCCCTGTCCCGTTGGGTTTCCGTTCTCGTCGACGTCCATGTCCATCCTGAAAAGGTTGTCGAGGTTCCAGGGACGGTGTGCATCGATAATATGCAGGTGGCAGCCTGACGGGAGCTCAAAGTAGTCCGCGAGATTCAGCAGTGAGCCGAGGGAGAGTAGAATGATTGTGTGGATCTTGTTTGGTCAGCGGGCCGGAGCGAAAAAAAAAAGGTAGACCTTCATACCTCTTCGGACCCAAGGGCCTCATCACGCTTTGCCTCTAGCTCAGAGTATCCCCGGATTGGAATGAGACGATACGCTATGTCGTCCTGGGAGAAGAGGGACAAGAGGATGCGTGACGCGAGCAGGCCATCCTGGGGCGTGAGCAACCTGACTTGCAGGAGGGGATACGTACGACATCTACGCTGACAAACACAACCACGCCGCATGATCGCCCTGCACCATTTCTCCGAACACGCGACACGATGGAGTTGTATCCGTCAACATAGGTGAGATCGGTGGACCGCAGGCCGGGTCCGGGCGGCTGAAGGAGAGGCATCGGACGCGACTGGCCAAGTATTATAGGGCTGTACTCGACTGTATTCGACTGTATAGGAAGTCACGTTGTATCATACACGGTGATGACTTGAGCTTGATCGAGTATCGCGTCGACTTGGTCGCTGTCGTGGGTTGATGATTGGCGTGACGGCGATGTTTGTTGTTCAGTGTCCGCCCTCCACCACTGACACTCATCTCATATCTGTGCTTTTGTCGCGTCGCGCGTCAGGAGGTTTTGCTTCCGCGACGCGTCGTGGAGGGTATTTACGTAACAAATCTGGTGCCTCGGTGCTCTGGCAAAGTCGCCTAGTCCTTCCGGGGGCAAACGGAAGCAAAAGCCCCTTGCCTCTGGGAGGCGGCTGTCGGCCCGGAGTGCCAATAACCCGAACGGGCAACGTGGCAGACCCTGAACGCCTTGTTTTGGTGCTGAGTGACCGGTTGCTGTGGGCATGTACGTCATGCGCGGCCGCAGCGGAAAGATAGCCTGTAGGCGTGTGACAGGGAAAGATCGTCGCAGAGCCATCGCCAAGTGCGAGCCGCTCCTGCCATGCCATACAAGCCACGCTCTGTGCCCGCCCTCAAACCTTCTCAACACCTTCCGTTCTTCCTCCAATTCATCTTATCTTCACATCTTCTCTCGTCATTGTCTCCATCATGGCCGAGAAGAACGCAGTCGAGAAAGGTGTCTCGGAGATTCGTTCCAAGGTTGACCGCCTCACCTCTGGCATCTCTCGCCTCGGTGTGAGTATCGTCACACCCGCGTATGTACAGAGTCCTAATAGCATCGCAGACGAGTGTCAGGACCACCTGGAACCCCAACCATCGCCACGATGAGGAACATGAGAAGGCCTTGGATGAAAAGCTGATGGCGATACGCGACTCCCATCGCTTCCACTCGTTCGCTGGCGAGAGGAATGGAAACCGCGTGAAATGGAGTGTGGATGGCCACGACTACTTCTGGGCTTTGTCTGAGCTCATCGACCGCGCCACAGAGGTTAGTTGAGACCGCTGAATGTTGATGTCAGGCGGCTTCCCAGGCCGAGGACGTGACAAGACCCATTGCAATCTCCTGACACTTCTCGCAGAGCATCATGATCTTGGACTGGTGGCTCTCCCCCGAGGTATGTCCGGCTGTTTGTCACCAACGCACAACTTCTAACTTGCAACAGCTTCAGCTTCGTCGCCCGGCTGCAGCGTACCCCGAATGGAGGCTTGACCGTCTGCTTGCCCGCAAGGCCACCGAGGGCGTTCGCATTTACATTCAAGTCTACAAGGAGGTACGTGCTGGGGTTGAGAGCAATGTGGCGCATAGCTACGGCATAGCTACCTCATAACACTGACTGGCTCTCTCTGACATGCCCAGGTTACAGCGTCCATGTCTCTGGGATCCAAGCACACCAAGGTATGTTCAATGATTCACTGCATTAACTGATCTTCGTAGCACCACCTCGAGGACATGCACGAGGTAAGCCTGGGTTCGCGTTCTTGTCTAACTTGCTTAGAATATTGCGGTCATGAGGCACCCCGATCACTCTGGAGGTATGTCGATGACGCGTCCAACTGAATCACAGCTGACGGCCTTAGGCGAGCTTGTCTACTACTTCTCGCACCACGAAAAGCTCTGTATTGTTGACAACAAGTGGGCTGCCATGGGTGGTCTCGATGCATGCTTCGGTCGCTGGGACACGCGCGACCACCCACTGGCTGATGTCCACCCCACAGATTTCTCCAAAGCCCTTTTCCCGGGCCAGGGTGAGTACCTGCCCTTAGTCGGTCATCTCACACTTAAGACTACAACAACTCGCGAATCATGGACTTCCAGACCGTGGACCAGTTTGCGTCAAACGAGCTTGCAACTCAGGACGCAGCCCGCATGCCCTGGCACGATGTGTCTCTCACGTTCGTTGGCCCCGCCGTCGTCGATCTCGTTCAGCACTTCTGCGAGCGTTGGAACTTTGTAAGTGACTTACGTCTTGCAGACAATCACGCTGATCACTAACGCTTGTAGGTCAAGAAGCTCAAGTCAGTAGTTCAGCAAATGTTCCCAATGATCGCCCAGGGCTAACCATGAAGATACAAGCATGATCATCGAATGGAATGGCTCGCACTTCCCGAACGTAAGTTCGTCTCCCATTCAAAGCTGACCTTCCAGCCTGGCACGACGTGCGCAGCATGAATGAAGTGGAGGAGAAGATCGAGGAAAATCAGTTCCGCCTTGAACATCCTCATCTTTCCGAATTCAAGGATGTAAGTTACTTAAGCCGAAACGTCTGACACCAAACAGTTTGGTCGCCGTATGACCCATCCCTATCATTTTCACCCTTCGACGGCCGCTCGTGCCGACGAGCCCGTCCCCGACGGCTCTTGTCGCGTTCAGGTGCTGCGCAGTGCCGCCGACTGGAGTCATGGAGTTTTGGTGGAGAACTCAATTCAAGGTGAGTTGCGCATTGATGAGGCTCTGATGTAGGGCTGTCTGTTATCTATCGCTCTCTCGCGATAACTGACCATATGCAGAGGCGTATATTGGTCTCATCCGCGAGGCTAATCACTCGATCTACATCGAGAACCAGTTTTGTGAGTCGAGCTGAGCTGAAAGAAAAAAAAAAAAAAAAAAAAAAAAAAAAAAAAAAAAAAAAAAAAAAAAAAAAAAAAAAAAAAAAAAAAAAAGAGATCGCAGACGGTTCGCATGTGTCGTCTACTCACACGATACCACATCCTCTCAACTATGACTTCTCACCTGCCATGGACCAAGTGTAATACGTGCCGACGCTGCGGTAGGGCCGCCAGTGTTGTGTAAGCGCCTCCATTTCCGCTGGCAAGAGGTAGACCCCTCCTCTGCGACATGTCAGATTGAGCTTCAGTATCCCCCGCTCGTCTTCCAGACTCACTTGGCCTTTTTGCCCGCGAGGCGCTGTTTGAGTATGCTCACGCTCAGTCCCTCGGGCAGCGGGGCGGCCCGGTGGGCCGCCGCATTGTCCCACTCGGATGGCGTGGCGAGGATCGAGTCTGGTGCGCTGGGCGGCAAGGTGTTGGGGTTGGTGCTCGCTGACGGTGTCAGAGGCGGTGGCGCGGGTGTAGATGCGAGTTGGATCGAGACGCTTGACAGCTTTGTTGGTGTCACGAGGACATAGGGTGACGGGGTGGGCACGTCAATTTCGGTTGCTGTGGACGGGGTGGGGCCGAGGGATGTAGCAGCTGCAGTTTCAGTTAGGGTGCCGGCTGGCGTGAGCGACGGCGTCGGCGTCAGCTGCTGCAACCCATAGTCGCTGGGTTCGTGGTCTCCTCCCTTCTTCGTCGGCGTCTTTGGCGTTTTTGGCGTCTTGGGAACTGGTGGTGGGGGCAGCGCGCCGTGCGCAGCCAGCACCCACCGCAACAGACCCTTCTGCACACCCAGATCGCCGACAGGGAGCACGTCGGGGCGCCGCAGGGTGAAGATGAGGAACATATCGACGGTCCACCGACCAATGCCACGCACGGCGATGAGGGCCTCGGCGACCTCGCTGTCGCTGCCGTTTAACAGCAGATTGTCCGTGAGACGGCCAGAAACGAAGTGCTGTGCAAGCTCGATCACTGCCACATTGTCAGAATCGGACTGAAAGGATAGAGCGGCCGCTGGACCTACAGTACTCGGCCTTGCGCGTGCTGCACCCAACACTTTTGAGGTCAGCGACCTGCGCGGCAGCTACCTGCTCCCGGGTCGGGAACGGCGACTCGGCCGGTGCGTCATACCGCTCGCTGTCCGCGTCGGGTCCGCAAAACAGCTGCACGAAGCGCTTGGTGATGCTGCGCGCGGCCATCCAAGACACCTGCTGCCCGATGATGCTTGTCACGAGCGTACGGAACGGGTCAATGTCCCCCGCGGCAGCGCCGCCCGCCGAGCTGGCGGCAGCCGAGGGTGGGGCGGTGAGAAAGGGGCGGCACGGGATGCGCTCGAAGAGTGGGCCAAAGCGCGCGTCGACGTCGCACAGATGTGAGATTGCTGTCGGGAGGTGAACAGGCGTGGGCGGCTCTGAGGGCGGGCGCGGCGGGGCTTGAGGCGGGTCAACGGCGTCAGCCTTGGCCGCCGCGGCCGCTGGACCTTTGCCTTTGGCTGAGGTGGCCATGGCCGTCCTGCGCTTCTTGCGGGGAGGCGGGTCGAAGCTAGAGGACGCAGTGGTCGCAACGGCGACGGCAGGCGCGGTGGGGACGGCGCGAGTCCGCGAGCGGGTCACTCGCGCCGCGGAGCCTGCGGTGGCGACAGCAACGGCAGCAGCCTTGGTGGGTCTGGGTGGCATTGCCGTGGGATGGATGGAGCGGGGGGGGACCACGGGGTGTTGAACAAAAAGTCGGAGGCTGACGAACGATGAAAGCAACGCCGACGAGGAAGAAAGGTGAGTCAACTTGACTCATGTGGGGCAGTGGCATTGCGTCATACCAAGATCGGCGGTGGCCGAGATCGAGATCCGCCCAATATGGCCCAGCCGAGGTGCCCCGCGCAATGTCCTCCATTGCCTCAGCCGCCCAAGACGTCGGCAGCCAGTCATGTCGAACAGTATACTACTGCTCTGCTCTATCTGCGCAGTTATCTCCCACGAATGCGTCCTCATGCGGTGCACCCTGTTGCACCACCCACGACCGACCAGAAGATGGTCCACCGTACCACGCCCGTGTGGCTCGTCATGGTCGACGCGATCACAGTGACGCGCTGTGCGAGGCACGCAGTCTCGATCGTCGCATGTCTGCGCACCAGCGCGTTGAGCCAGGCACACACACCGAGCATCTCTGGATAGTCGTGCTTCTGCGCGGTGCGCGCGAAAGCCAAAGCCGTACCCTGTCCGCGACAGCGGCTTGCTGGGTCGCCAACTTTACGATCCGCCTAGTCGGGGTCTCGCCCCTCGTAGCGGGCCGGTGATATTGCCTTCTTGTTGTAATATGGGGCTTCATGACCCCGCTGACCATGTGGGCGCTCTTCCTCGAGCCAAGGAGGCGCACCATTGAGAGATGGACAGCTACTTTTAGGGGACGAGCGGTTCGTCCACAGCTGGTTTGTAAATAGGAATCGGCTCATGTCTGTCTCTAGTTTGGAGAAGGTGTGTGCGATGGAACGCGAGTGCGAGCTGGCGAACAAGGAAGTTAGGTGGACTATTTGCCCTCAGGAATGGCCGCGGGGAGCGATTCGTTGAGCACCGGGAAGAGTGGGGCGGGGAGGCTGCTAACATTTGTACAGTGAATGAAAGACGCGTTAGACACAGTTGGCCTCCAGGGACACTGCCTTGCTCTTTATAAGAGACTCCGCGCTCTAGATAATGGACGAGCAACCGGTCATACCCAACGCATGAAGATCATGAGAGACTGGAAGTTGACATATGGGTGTGGCACCCGAACAGTATTTTGGTATGGCTTTCTGGAACGGTCGCAACGGAGTGTGGCGTAGTTGGCGATCCCAGCACTCAACTTGCGCATTGAACAGAAAGATACCAAGGGCGTTTATGAGTATGTCGGCAGACTCAGTGCGAGGGTGCAGTAGCCAGAACATATTACACATTGTTTTTTTTTTTTTTTTTTTTTTTTTTTTTTTTTTTTTTTTTTTTTTTTTTTTTTTTTTTTCTCTTCTCTCTCTCGTTCCTTCTCCCCCACCCCCGTGATTGGGCAGGTGATAGTGGCCTCCCAGCGGCTCCGAGTCGATATGAAGTGTCTGGATCCGAATGTGAATCGCGCAAAGACTCTAAACCAACACGGTGTCCCTTGCTCGGCCCAGAGATGAGCTTCCGCCACAGTGGAACATCACGGTCGTTTCTGGAGGCGACCAAGAAGGAAAGCTGCCAGGACTCCTTTCGGGAAGTGCCGTCCCTTGCTGGGAAGGTCTTGCTTTCCTCAAGACTCTTCCGCAGTTGACTTGCAAAGCGTTAAGTGGCGGGGTGGGCGGGAATGGAGCTCTGAACAGAATCCCACCGGCCATCGTCGACATTGGGGATCCCTCCCTGTGCAGCGTGGGATATATGTGATCACGTACAGATGTTACGTAAATCCGGAAATGGACTGAACTCCGCTCACCCCTCATTCAACTGATTCTCGCCACCTGGATCCTGATCGGGCTCCGGCTGCTCGGCGCCCAGGCGGCAGTTACTGATTCAGGGTGGACGCTCATGTGGCTGTTGGAATTCGGATGGATGGGATGATCATGGCATCACTCGTCATCGTCGTCGCCGCTGCCCCCGACAACGTCGGCGCGGGCAGTCGTCACAGCCCCCCCGTTTGCCCCATCGGCGTCGGCGCCCGGGGAGCGCTGTGTGAGACGGTTGATTCGCAAGGTGGGTCTCCATTCGGGTAAGAGAGAGGACGCTGTGGCCGTGTGTGGGAAAAAGCGCGCATTGTCTTGGATTGGAAAAACACATCGAGTCGGAAGAGACGAATCAGCTATAATCGAGACCTGGCTGTAATGGGAGTGATTAGAAAAGTTTGACGGCGAGTCGTCAGGGGCTATTCGACCGCCCAGGGGGCTATTCGACCGCACAGGGCTGCTTCACCTCCGCCCCTTGTCCAACCGAAATTCGAGATTCGGAACGTTCTAATCTCGAGCACGCACCACCGCCGCCGCACCACCGCCAGCCCACCATTCGGACATGGTTTCACTCGTCTTCATCATCTCTCACTCTCTCTGGCCCGTCACCCCCTAAAAAATAAAAACAAAAACACCTCAAGGAATAGACGATGAAGATTACCGACAAGCTTGCAAAGGCGGAGCGCGAAGGGCGCCCCTTCTGGTCCTTCGAGTACTTCCCGCCCCGCACGGCTCAGGTAAGTCGCCGACCCGGAGCTCCAACGCGACCGCAGACTCACGTTCTCCAGGGTCTCCAAAACCTCTTTGACCGTATCGAGCGCATGCGCAACCTCGGCCCAGAGTTCATCGACATCACTTGGGGTGCTGGCGGCAAGAATGCCGACCTTACTTCGTCGCTCGTGCAGGTCTGCCAGGAGACGATTGGCATCGAGACCTGCATGCACCTCACCTGTACTGAGAGTGAGTAACGGTAGCTCAGGGGAGTGGTGTCTCCGCCCCACGTGCCCGCAGTCGACGCTGCCATGCCATCGAACGACGCCAGCGAGCGCTCCACCGCTGCTGCGTTGTGATCTGTCCCGGGTAGCATTGTGCAGAACTCCATTCTGTCGATCTGTTGTTGTCCGTCATGTACATGGGTGCGACCGCAGGCGCCCCGTGCTGATGTTTGTCCCTCGCTCGCTCTACCTCCACCAGCCCCCTCCGTCTGACCGAATCAGCACCTGCCTCTTGCTAACACCCCGCCAGTGCCCAAGGAAAAGGTCGAGTGGGCCCTCGCCCAGGCCAAGCAGTTCGGATGCCAGAACATCCTGGCCCTCCGTGGCGACCCTCCCGCTGGCTCTTCCGAGTGGAAGCCGACCCCGGGCGGTTTCGTCCATGCCGTCGATCTCGTAAAGTACATTCACAAGAACTACCCCGGTGACTTCTGCGTCGCCGTCGCTGGTTTCCCCCAGGGTCACCCCGAGACCCCCGACACGGACGAGGACCGCCACCAGGAGATGCTGTGGCTCAAGGAGAAGGTCGACGCTGGTGCCGACTTCATCTTTACGCAGATGTTCTACGACGTCGACATCTTCTTCGACTGGGTCAAGCGTGTCCGCGAGTACGGCATCACTGTCCCCATTGTTCCCGGCATCATGCCCATCCAGAACTGGGGCAAGTTCCAGACCTGGGTGAAGCGTGAGAACATTGTTGTCCCCCCGCACTTTTACGAGGCCCTCAACCCCGTCGAGGGCGACGACGAGCAGGTTCGCGCCGTCGGCACCAAGCTCGTTGCGGATATGTGCCGCAAGATTCTTGCCAACAAGGAGGCGGGCATCAAGGGTCTCCACGTGTACACTCTCAACCTTGAGAAGGGCGCGCGCATGCTCCTCGAGGAGCTCGACATGGACCCCCGCCGCGAGCAGGTCGCACCCCTTCCGTGGCGCCCGTCGCTTACTCCCCTTCGTCGCCAGGAGTCTATCCGCCCCATCTTTTGGGCGAACCGTGTCCAGTCGTACCTTTCCCGCACGTCGGACTGGGACGAGTTCCCCAACGGTCGTTGGGGAGACTCGCGCTCCCCTGCATACGGCGACCTGGACGGTTACCCCGTCTCCATCGGTGTTTCTCCCGCCGATGCCCAGAAGCTGTGGGGTGCCCCCACGACCCCGCAGGAGATTGCCGCCCTCTTCGCCCAGTTCTGCCGCGGCGAGATCACCAAGCTGCCCTGGTCCAACCAGCCGCCTGCGAAGGAAACATCGGTTATCACGTCGCAGCTCGCCAAAATGAACGAGCGTGGCTACCTCACCATCAACTCGCAGCCGGCTGTTGACGGCGTTCGCTCGGATGACAAGGTCCACGGTTGGGGTCCCGCTGGTGGTTACGTTTACCAGAAGGTGAGATCAAAATCCCAGTATCATGGACTGACCGCAGGCGTACCTCGAGTTTTTTGTCTCACCGGAGCTCCTCAGCCCACTCATCCGCCGCATTGAGAAGGACCCTCGCATCACCTACTACGCGGTCAACAAGACCGGCGACCTCCGCACCAACACCCACTCCGAGGGCCCCAACGCCGTCACCTGGGGTGTGTTCCCCGGCAAGGAGATTGTGCAGCCCACGATCGTCGAGGCTGTTTCGTTCGTCGCGTGGAAGGACGAGGCCTTCGAGCTCGGCTGCCAGTGGGCCAACCTCTACCCGGAGGGCTCCGAGTCGCGCGCTGTGATCCAGAAGATCATGGACGAGAGTTACCTCGTCAACATTGTTGCCAACGACTTTAAGAATGGCGCGATCATCTTTGAGCCCTTCCTCCTCGACCAGGAGAACGGTGCCTAAAGCTGAATTAAAAATCGCTGCAGTCGTCTGCACGTTAGAGTGGTAGGTTGTTACACTACTCGTTGTATATTTCCTCCCTCTCCTCCCGGTCCTCAACGGACTGCCGTTCAACTCGGCACCCAGTACCCGGCTTTCAACGGATACCTCTCACAGCACTACCCCTTACATATATACCCCCGGCGACCGTGATGGTGGCACCCTAGACACAGTCTCTGGCACTCTGCCTCCCCGGCCCGTCAACCCAAAACGTACCCCTGCCCCCTGCCCTCCCACGATCCCCACGCCGCTCCCAACGTAGCGCCGCGATGGCCGTGGAAAGTAGAGGTTCAACTCCTCAATCCAGACAAGCAATATCTTTGCAACCCAAGCAACACAATACAATACAATATCATATATGCATCTGTTTCCGCTTCGTATATAACTCGGGACGCGGGACGTTGGTGGGACGATTGCCCGTAGCGAGGAGTGCTCTGAAGGGTGTCGAAGGGTGTCCGAGCTTACGAGGACTCGAGCCCGAGCGACTCGGCCCGCCCCGCTCAGAGTCCATCACGCCGTGGCTCGCATCGCGTTGCATTGACAAAGGGGTCAGGTGCATGCCATGCCATTTGGGTGATCTGAGACTGGAACCGGACCTTCCGACTGTGGGATGGGTTTCGGCCGTTTTGCCACTAGTGCTCGCTCCACCTGCCATCCACTCCCCAAACTGCCACGCGTCAATGTTCGTCCATTTCATGCACTTGTTGACTCTCCGACAATTTCCATGTCTCGCTTCCGCCCACCCTTTCTTGGTCCAAAGTCGACACCACTCCACTGCCAGGAGTAGTTTGCACATTCACGCTCCTTTAACAGCCCTTGTACCCGACCCCTCTTCCTCCCCCCTCTGTTCTCCTACCGCCAACCAAGCCGGTCGCACACCTCCACCGGGCCAAGCCTCAACTCCGGCTCCAGCTCCATCACCCAATCCGGCTTCCACCGGTCGACGCTTGACCCGCGTTCCCGCTCCGCGGCACGTCCACCGCGATGGGGATCCCCGTCGTGCTCGCCATCTTTGTCGGCCTCGCGTGCTCGTTTGTCCAAAGCTTGGGTACGTTGCTGTGGTTCTCGACTGTGCTTCATGAGGCTGTTGATGCCTGGGCAGCGTTGGTAGGCGGGGGGCGGTGCTGGGCCGTTCTCACTCCTATCGTACAGTGTCGTGGTACGAAAGGTGCAGCTTGGCGGACACACAAGCGGAGGCAGGAAGCGGGAGTCCTGACTCGTCCCGTCCCATGCGTTCTTTACGTCTGCCTTTGAAGACGTCGTGTTCATGGGTTGCGCTGCCAGCCCTCCTGGTCGCAAACTTACCTTCTCCAGGACTCACGATCCAGCGCAAGTCGCATGTGCAAGATGAGGCGCTCCCGCCAGAGGAACGAAGACGCGCCGTGCGGCGTCCCCTCTGGATTATCGGCTTTGCAGTCTACATATCCAGCAACATCTTTGGATCTGGTGAGCGCCCTTGACCAGGCTCCACGGACGTCGGTGTCTCTGTGTGCTGACAGGAAAGTGTTCCAAATCGGCGCCCTACCCATTGTCGTGCTCGCCCCGTTGGGCGGCATTTCGCTCCTGTGGAACAGCCTGCTGGCTCATGTCATCCTCGGCGAGGGCTTCACCAGTGCCATGATGCTGGGCACGGTGCTCATCGCGACCGGCGCGGTGCTCATCGCCATCTTTGGTGTGGTGCCCGATAGCAACCACTCACTCGACGACCTGCTGGCGCTCTGGGCGCGTGGTCCGTTCATCGCCTTCTTCTCGGTCGTGTGTTTTGCGGTCGTGATAGTGCTTGCGGGCGCGCACCTGGCCGCATGGCGGATCGCGCGCTTGGAAGCCGGCTACATCCGCCTGCCTGCCACCGCATCAGACACGCCGAGCAACTATGCGTCGCCCCGCTCAGAGGCTGCCATCCCCTTCCGGCCCACGCATGGTGATGGGCGCCAACTATCAGACGGAGGATCAGTCATTTCGCCCATCTCTTCCAACCACCCGCTCGATGCCAAGACGGTGCGGTTTGCCCACCACCTCGAGGACCATCTCAACCTGCAACTCACGTCGGGGCTGGATAAGCGGCAGCGGACACTCACGCTGTGCGGCCTCGCGTTCGCTGCGGCATCTGGGACTCTGTCTGGTCTGTGCCTCGTGCTCGCCAAGTCAGCCGTAGAGCTCGTCATCTCCACTATCGATCATTGGCGCTCCGGCCGGGGCCAGAACGAGTTTACGCGCGTTGAGACGTGGTTTCTTGTTGCTGGCCTCGCGGTTGCGGCTGTCCTGCAGCTCGTGTACCTCAACTACTCGCTGGCCTTTGCCTCCCCTGCCCTGATTTGCCCGCTCGCATTCTGCTTCTTCAACCTTGCCTCAATCTTTGACGGTCTCATCTTCTACAACCAGTTTAGCAGACTGCGCCTGCATCAGATTCTGCTCGTCTCCATTGGCGTGTCGGTCCTCCTAGTCGGCGTCTGGGTCGTGTCTGCCATCCAACCAACGGGTGACGGCGGCATCGAAGTAGGCACGTGGGTCGAGGACGAGTCGATGGTCGAGGAAAGCCACGAGGCGCACGACGAACTTGAAGCTGGCGAAGGTGCTACGCTGCTGGGCGGCGACGAGGTAGTCTGCGAGCCAGTGGATATGGGCCACGCAGCCCCGGAAGTCTCGCCCACGTCGACTGCCCACAGCAGCGGACCTTCATCTCCGCCTTTGTCGCCCATCCGCCGCCGACGACCGCGCTACGGCACGCTCATCCCGGAGCTCGTCACGCACACCCACCCCGTCGTCCCCACGGGCTTTGCATTTGGCATTGGCGCAGCGTCGCCAGGCTTCACGCTGCGCAGCACAAGCATCACCGGCCACGGGCGACGGAATACATTCTCACATTCGCGCGCCGATAGCCTCAGCGCCATGCCTCCCCGGCGGCGCAGTGACGACAACCTAGGCGTGGTCGGCACTGGCGGTAGCGCTGATGCTGGGTCCCCTGTCGTGCGTTCAAGAACGGAGATGGACGTTGACAGCCTCACCTCCCTGCCGCCTGTCCGGTCCGAACCCGCAGCCGGTGCTCGCCGCTCCCGCCCTCGCCCTCTCTCGCTACCGACTGCTGGCAGCATGATTCCGCCGGGGATCGAGTCGACGCCCCGGCTCGACAGCGATGTCGAGGGTGTGCTTGCTGGCTGGGAGCACGAGCGGCACGCCTCGCACAACAACCGAGCCGTGCTGCAGCGCACGTCCGAAGCTGAGGACCATGACCACGAACACGATCACGATCGCGAGGACGAGGACGAGGACGACCACCCGCGAAGCGAGGCACCGGCGCCGTCTGCCTCTCGGTGGAGCTTTCCGTGGAAGCTCTGGCGCAGCAGCGGCAGCGTAAAGCTGCCATAGATATTGACTTGTTGGGCCAGTTTTGTTTGACACGCTTGCCCTTGTCCTCACTGGACGCTGAGAACCCTGCCCACCAGACCGAACATTCTCCTCTGCCTTTGTTGTATAACCCATGTACACAGGATGACCTGGGGACGGACGATGTTTGCATGCCAGTTGCATGCTGCCTCCCAAGTCGCAGGCTGTCAGTGAGGTGTCGAAGGGGCCATGTGATTAAATACCTCCGTTATCTTCAAAAGTTGACTCACCCCTGGTAAGCTCATGTCACGTCCTCCATCCTCGACGCGCCGTCCCCAGCCGTGTTGCTGTTGCTCCTTCCTTCCTCACTTCCTCGCCTCAGGTCCACCCCACCCCATAGCACACCCAACCATGGCACGCCGTGGACGCCAGGACGACGGCTCCGTCCGCGGCCCCACCTCCGCTCTCACCAACTTCCTGGCCGTGAGCACCTCGCCGTATCCGAGCCTCTATACTGACGGCAGTCCCTCGGTGTCGAAGCCCAGCCCTCGAACAGCAGAGACAACGACAATGCCAGCCCATCTGGATCCGGCTCCGGCCTGCAGAGCCCCGCCGCAGGCGCGTCGAGCGTGCCCACCCCGATCGCTGAGGAGCAGGAGGCGCCCGAGCTCGACAGTGAGGAGCCCGACGAGTACCGCCCCGTCAAGCGCAGGCGCGCGGCGTCTGTCGACTCTGACGACCTCGATGGGGATGATGAATACACGCCCGGCACTTCGGCACCCCCCTCGGGGGCTGCTTCGTCGGCTGGTGGGCCCTCGGTGCGCCGTGGCCCCCTCAAGGGAGTGGGCGAGTTTATGAACTGTGGGGAATGCGGGAAGCAGTTTACCGTTGTGAGTAGAGAGCAGGGCCTCGGATACTGTACATGGGCGGGGCGCTGATGGAAGACGGCGTATACAAAGGAGCACCCGAACCGCACGCGCACGTGGCTGTGTGTAGGGTGCTGCCCAAAGCTTGGCATCAACGCATTCGCCAAACCCAGGAAGCCGCGCGCGGGCGCTGCGTCCAAGGCTACCCCGGCGAAGGCGGAGCGCGGCAAGATTCAGCACTACGAGGTGGCCAAGGGCGCGACACCGCTTGCCGACATGTGCATTGAGATTATCGGCAAATATATTGAAGAGGTGGAGGCGCTGGGCGACATTGGGTCGATCAACCTCGACAAGGTATGCAAGATTATCAGCAAGAGCCGGCGCCTCACACCTGCGACGGCGACATTGTTCTACTCTGTCAACCGCACGGAACTGGATCTCTACGACTGCACAAGTGCGTGTCCCCCAGAGTTCCCAACCTGACGCGCCCAGACCTCGTCCACGAGTCGTACCTGGCTCTTGCCAACCTCAACCCTAACCTCGAGAAGCTCAACCTCCAGATGTGCGGCCAATTGACGACTGACACGCTCATCGCGTGGGGCAAGTCTATGAACCACCTTAAGAGCATCGAACTCAACGGCCCCTTTCTCGCGCGCAAAGAGGGATGGCTGAGCTTTTTCGAATCACGCGGCGAAACGCTCGAGGAGTTTAGCGTCATCCAGTCACCCCGCATCGACCTCGAGGTCGTTGAGACGATGGTCAGGTCGTGCCCTAATCTCCGCAAGCTCCAACTCAGAGAGATTGGCCAGTTTGACTCGGACTGGTTGGCTGTCTTCGCGGACCTCAAGCACCTCGAGTCTCTGACGATCTCGAGCCCAGGCCATGCCATTTCCACCGACGCCGTGATCCAGCTCCTCGAGGCCATCGGCGCAGGTCTCACGTCTCTCGACCTCAGTGATAACCCCGAGCTCGATGATACGCTCCTCACCGCCATCGCCTCGTTCTGCCCGCAGCTCAACACGCTGTCGCTTCGCGGTATTCCGCTCTCCGAGGGCTCGCTGGAAAAGTACTTTCAGACGCTCATCAAGTCCGGGCGCCGCGGCTTCATAGCTCTTGACCTCGAGAAAGGTCACGATCTAGCCGGCGGTGATCTGAGCGCGCTCACAAAGCACAGCTGCGACACGCTCGAGCGTCTGTCGCTTGTCGGCTGGCGCCACGTCGACAAGGACGCCGTCGCTGGCCTCGCAGACTGCAAGCAGCTGCGCTACCTCGACCTTGGCTGGTGTCGCAACGTCGATGACTTTACGGTCAAGGACATTATCGACGGCTGTGTGCACATTAGCGAGCTCCGCGTCTGGGGTAAGTAGTGGCGCTGCATTGGGAGACAGACAAAGATGTGCTGACGTTGTAGGCTGTAACCAGCTCTCGGACCGCGTGCCCCGCAAGCGGGGCCTCAAGGTGATTGGCATCGAGACGCATGCCCTCTAGTCTGAGCTCTTGGTGGCACCATCCCCACGTCCTTATGACCACGTCCTTACAGCTACGATCATCACACCCATGTTGCGTGTCTGTACATACGTATTATCCCCTCCACTTGTACAACCTTTGTATACCATCTGCACTACCATCACAACCGCGTTTGCAGTACCATCAGTAAGTGCTCCGGGCATTCTCCCGGAGCCATTACGCAAGCTGTGAGGAACTCTCACCTGGCGTGTAATCTCAACGCAAAGGACAAATCACCTCTTCCTCATTACGAGCGACCGATGGACCATGGACCATGGAGGGTAGAGGGCTGGCCCGAGACGATACCCGGGTTGGCAGACCTGTCTAAGAAGACAGGGATCCTTGCTGGGACCACAGTCGCGTCGGGATAGCAAATGTCAGCTGGCTATCGATCTGAAGGGTGGTTTCAAGGCCAGGATCTGTTGCCTCAACGGAACAGGTGCGAGCAGGGCTATGGACAGACAGCGCACATACCACGGCTAGAAGTTCGGCACCGGCCGGGTGCGGGAGAACGGCTAGTGGAATCAGTGGTGGCAGGGTGCGAAGACCCGCCACTTTGGAACGACCGAGCCCAGGTCATTGACTCTGCCTCCACTCCTGGTTGGCACTATGCAAGCCATACCTGGGCGGGGAGAGGACCGCCTCCAATATATACCTTGGTCGGCCACGCAACGTGTCTGCGTGGGGCAGCTGGTTGCGTCGAGCCGCCTTGGCGCCTGGGGCGGCGGGGTCGGGCTCGAGTCATGATCAGATGGGCGGACGCACGGACAGAACGGGGAGCAGAAACGAGCTCTTCGAGAAGGTCATCGGTGTGTGACAATGACTTGCTCGGCTCTGCGTTCTGCCGTACTGTGAGTCAGAGACAACGATCCGGAGATCCTAGTACTATTGCCTGTGTTCATGTGCCACATTGCGCTCATTGCGCTCGGTCCTGGTCTGCGGCCAGCGGCGGGCAGAACCAGAGTGTCAGCTTGTTAGACGTCAGAATGACTGCCATTGAAGATCATACATCAGTTCGTAGGGAGCCGAGAGGCGAGCCGCTCCATCCCAACCCTGGCCGTCGACAACATGGCGCTACTTGTAAATGCAAATGCATAAGTTTGAATGGGCGGCACGCGGCAGCCGTGCGGTAGTGTACAACTGGAAACAGGCGGGGGCGGGGCGCCGGCGGCCATAGGCGCCGCGCGCGCGCGCCCGCGTGGTGGGTGGTGTCGAGTTTGTTGATGATGAGGCGGACGTCGGAGGGATCCGGGGTAACTGTGGTGTTTGATTTTGATGCGAGGCAAACGGACTACGAGTCGGAAGCGACGGAGGGCGAATGAGAGACAGTGAGGGGGAGACAGCTGCGATGTTAGCACCGACACGCAGCGACCATGACGCTGGGCAACTCACCAAAGTGCTCATCCAGCCGGCTTCCGTGCAAGCTCCCTACTCCTCCATGAACCGCCGCCGCCCGCGCTGGTTCATCATGACAACAATCTCCTTCTGCACTGCGGCATCCGCTGCGTCGACCAACGGGCGCTCGTCCGCGTCGAGGCGCGCACCCTTGCGCGGCTGGGCGGGGCACGGGAAGGCCACGACGACGACGGCGCCAAGGAACGTGGCGGCGAAGAGCGTGGTGAGGACCGAGCGGTGCCGCGGGCGGAAGTGGGTGAGGAGCAGCGGCGCCATGGGCTGGTCTTGGCCTTTTGGGCGTGGGCGGTGGAGAGAGAGAGAGAGGCAGTGATGGGAGGCAGGAACCCCGATGGCGGAGCAACGGAGCGGTAGGGGCGGCCGTGAGTGTTGTGGTGGTGGTGGTGGTGGTGGTGGTGGTGGTGGTGGACAGGATGGGTCGTGCCGAGGACGGCCGTTGTCAAAGTTGGCGAGTGCGATTGGCTCATTCCGAACTGTGGAGGTGGAAAATATGCTTCCGCTCCGGGACGGAGGAGCCACGTGGTTTGTCACGTGATGTTGGTCGCCCGGCCAACGACACCCCGGCGCGGAGGTAGATTGGCGGATGTGGATGAATCTCGGCACGGACCTTTTCGGCTTTGCCACCCCGTGATCCCGGAATGACTCCGTCGGCTCTTGCTCCCGTTGTCGGCTACAAGAGATGGCCGCGCATGTGGGCGGGGGACAGGGTTAGTATCCCCTATTGGGATTAGGAAATCCTAATCACCCGCGCGGCGCTCGGCGGTTGTGCTCACCCATTCCATCGCATTCTAGAGGGCAATAGAAGACGGGATCAAAAAAATCCGGAACCTGGACGCGCAATTTCGCCTACCTCTGCCCCGCCAGCCAGGGTCTCTCCTTCCCCACTTAGCCGCAGTCTATCCCCGCCCGCCAGCCATATTATCCCTCCCCTCGCACCTCGCCTCTTTCTCTTTTACATCTCCCCCATCTCTTTCCATCTCTCCAAAACCAAAAGCGGTCTCGCCACCATGTACGGTATCACCCGCTCCCTCCGCGCATCCCCCATCTCGGCCCTCCGCGCCGCTGCCGTGAGCATCAACCTCTCCCAGACGACAATGTGACAGCGCCGCCCAAACTTTTTTTTTTTTTTTTCAGTGGCTTCTTTTTTTCCCATGGCGGCGAGTTTGATCGCATCCAAGGCAAAAGTGGACGGCGGCTGGACCCAGGCAACTGTGGATTCGTCGTCGCAGACGCTCCACACGTCCTAGCCCGCAGAGTTGGCCGTGCCTCCGCTTTTACCTCAATTTGCGAATCCAGCTCGTCGCCAAGGGTGTCGGCGCTGTCCATGTCGATTTCTCCGGATAGTCGAGCTGACGTTCCCAGCGGACCACCACTCCGTTCGTTGGCTCTAAGCGTTTCAACTCCAAGGTCTCGGGACCCGTCATCGGTATCGACCTCGGCACCACCAACTCGTGTGTTTCGATCTACGAGGCTGGAAACGCCAAGGTTATCGAGAACGCCGAGGGTGCCCGTACCACTCCGTCGTACGTCGCCTTCACCAAGGGTTAGTACCACTGTTTTTTCCGCCGTTCACACCGACACAATACTGACCCTTCTCTAGATGGCGAGCGTCTCGTTGGCCAGCCCGCCCGTCGCCAGGCCGTCGTCAACGCCGAGAACACCATCTTTGCTTCCAAGCGTCTGATTGGTCGCAAGTTCACCGACCCCGAGGTCCAGAAGGACATCCAGCAGGTCCCCTACAAGATTGTCGCCCACTCGAACGGTGACGCCTGGGTTGAGGCCCGCGGTGAGAAGTTCTCTCCCTCGCAGATTGGTGCCATTGTTGTCGGCAAGATGAAGGACACTGCTGCCGCCTACCTCGGCAAGCCCGTCAAGCACGCCGTCATCACCGTCCCCGCGTACTTCAACGACTCGCAGCGTCAGGCCACCAAGGACGCTGGCCAGATTGCCGGCCTTGACGTCCTCCGTGTCATCAACGAGCCTACCGCCGCCGCCCTTGCTTACGGCCTTGACAAGAACGACTCGGCCATCATCGCCGTCTACGACCTTGGTGGTGGTACCTTCGATGTGTCCATCCTTGAGATGCAGAAGGGCGTCTTCGAGGTCAAGTCGACCAACGGTGACACCCACCTTGGTGGTGAGGACTTTGACATTGCCCTTGTCAACTACATCCTCGCCGAGTTTAAGAAGTCGGACGGCATCGACGTCTCGGGTGACCGCATGGCCATCCAGCGTATCCGTGAGGCCGCTGAGCGCGCCAAGATTGAGCTTTCGTCGACCTCCGCCACCGACATTTCGCTCCCCTACATCACCGCCACTGCCGAGGGCCCCAAGCACATCAACATCAACCTCACCCGTGCCAAGTTTGAGTCGATCGTCAAGCCCCTCATTGACCGCACCCTTGAGCCCTGCCAGAAGGCTCTCCGTGACGCCGGCATCAAGACTTCGGAGCTCAACGACGTCATCCTTGTCGGTGGCATGTCGCGTATGCCCCGTGTCATTGAGACCGTCAAGGCCAACTTTGGCCGTGAGCCCTCCAAGGGTGTCAACCCCGACGAGGCCGTCGCCATGGGTGCCGCTATCCAGGGTGGTGTCCTTGCCGGCAACGTCACCGACATTCTCCTCCTCGACGTTACCCCCCTCTCGCTTGGTATCGAGACCCTCGGCGGTGTCTTCACCCGTCTGATCAACCGTAACACCACCATCCCCACCAAGAAGTCGCAGACTTTCTCGACCGCTGCCGACGGCCAGACCGCCATCGAGGTCAAGGTCTACCAGGGCGAGCGTGAGCTTGTCCGTGACAACAAGCTCCTCGGCAACTTCCAGCTCACCGGTCTCCCCCCCGCCCCCAAGGGTGTCCCCCAGATCCAGATCACCTTCGACATTGATGCCGACGGTATCGTCAACGTCTCGGCCGTCGACAAGGCCACCAACCGCGAGCAGACCACCACCATTGCCTCGTCTTCGGGTCTCTCCGACTCGGAGATCGAGAACATGGTTGCCGACGCCGAGCGCTACGCCGAGGCCGACAAGGCTCGCCGTGCCGTCATCGAGGAGGCCAACAAGGGCGAGTCGTTCGTGACCGACACCGAGAAGTCGATGGCCGAGTTCGAGGCTCAGCTTGACGCCGCCGAGCGCGAGAAGGTCAAGAAGCTCCTCGGCGAGCTCCGCGAGATCTCCGCCAAGGGCGCTGCTGGTGACGCCTCGGTTAAGGCCGAGGACATCAAGGCCGCCATTGACGCCGCCCAGCAGGCTTCGCTCGGCCTCTTCCAGAAGGTCTACGAGGCCCGCAAGGCCGAGGGCAACAACAACACCGAGGGCCAGGCCGCCCCCGAGGGTGAGAAGAAGGACTAAGGTGCTCGATCTAAATGCACCGTGTATCTCCTAATCTCATTCCGCCTCTTTTGTCCTCAACCCTTCCTCTCCCGCGCCCAGTCGATAGAGCCGACTTGCACGCGCTGGGTATCGGAAGTGGCACCCTTTCCTTTGCAATATAGTTCCTAGCATATACCCACACCTCTCTCACCTCAACAAAACAGCTCACCACTGCATGATTAGCATTTCCCCGCTCATCAGGTTATACTCGACCTGACTTGCCACTTCGTCCTGTTTCCCTCTTGTAACTGTGCATTAGGGCGCCTCGGGCGCTGCACGTCGCGGCGCGGTGCAGGGGAGCGCGACGGCATCAGACCTTGTATTTCAGTGATGAAAGCACACTGCTCAGAAGACAACATGGTTGATACGACGCACGCGGACAGACTGACATGCAATGTGTGGCGAGTGTCGTCCACAGACGGATAATGGGCAGTCCTAACATTGAGCACGTGCGACAACATTCTCAGCTGGACCGCGAGGGTTTGCCGCTCCGCAGACGAGTCGACACGACGCCCCGAAACTTGTCAATGATCGGAATTATCGAGAGTGGGAGGGACACGGTCCGACCACCGAGCAATATCTCGCACTGAGTCTTTGGTTGGACATTGTTAAGACTTCTTGGCTACTTCCGTCATCAGTATCGCGCACTCATGCACAATTGACTTATTGGCAGCGAAACGTTCTCGTCGAACCACAACTCTAACCATAGGGCATCGAGCCTGGCACGGTGGCAGTGCAGCCGCAGTCACCACATTCATGTACGAGTCAGTCCCTCAGACGCTTCCAGTCAGTGTGTTTCCAGGAAAGAGGCAGACCTGCGGGCCCGTTTACCACGTCTCCACTCGCGTAAGACAAGGCATGACAATCGGCCATCATATGTTTAAGCACGTACAGTCTACAACAATGACTTGAGCCTACGACAGGGTGCTCTCTTGCTTCCACCGGCCCTCCGCTCCCAGTGGGCTACTCATTCGCCGCGCGCTCGAGGAATGCAATTGCCTCGTCCAGCTTCTCCGAGTCCTCGGCGCCCTGCGCACGCAGCCCGCCGCCACCACCAGGCCCCGCGTCTCCCGTCTCGACGTCCACGGCCGCGATTATGTGCCGGTGCGCCGTTGCGGTCAGGCTGCGCAGCTCCCTGATGCTCACGAGCAGGCCGGCGACCTGCGCGACCCACCCGTTGCCCGGGAGGTGCGGGGTGAGGGCGGCGCGCGACACAGGCGCGAGCGCCATGAGTCGCGCGATCAGAAAGGCAAGGTACCCCCTGACGTAGCTGCACAGCACGTCTTCGCCAGGCTGGTCACGGGAGACGTACTCCGCGTACAGCTCGGCGATCGTGGCGGGGAATGGGGCACCGTTGCAACGACACGAGAGCGCACATGTGCGCTTGCCGCAGGTACCGCCAACTGGGGTCCCGTTAACATTGAACTAACTGTGCAGTAGGGCCAGGACGTACCATTGGATGCAATGGCTTCTGCCGCGCGCGCGCCGCCTGCCTCGACAATTGATCCGAGCAGCGCGAGGATGTACGAGGTGACGTCGTCGGCAGTCTCCTGCGTCATGGAAGCGCTTCCTTCGTCGCCAAGGCTGTCCGCCGATTCGCTGTTCGCGAGGTCGACTATCCGTTGCCGTTCAAGCAGAACGCGGCGGAGAGTCGCGATGAAGCCCGGCTGTTCGAGCGCACCAGCTAGCACACTCCGCAGGCCCGACAGGGCTGCGAGGGGTGGAAGTAGCAGGAGGGTCAGAATGGTGGAGCGGGCAGCTGAGAAAAGAGTCAGCGCTGATAAATGGACGGGCGTCGGTCAGCATACCTTGATGTTGCAGACTGGGTTCAGAGTCCTTGTCCAACGCTACTATTGACAACGCAACTGTCCCCGCTAGCACCTCACGCACATGCTCGCCTTCTGCAGCCGCAATGTTTTCCCGTTCTTCGTGTGAGTTGTTAGCCATTGACTCGAGCGCGGCGAGACTATTCCCCACGTGCGCCATGTCGACACTGCCGTCCTTAGGCATGAGATCCTGTGGCGGTTAGGCTCCACCGGGTCCGGTACACGCACCAAGCCCTTGGTGTACAGTTGCAGGCGGTCAGAGAGCGGGCGGAGCTCAGCGGTGAGCGAGGTGAGTGCCTGTCGCGCCACGTGTTGGCTTGCTACTACAGGTTCGACGAGGGGCCACAGCTCGGTGCGGCACATGCGCATGAGCACCATGGAGGCTAAACCGCGTGTTGTTCGGCTGTGGGAGTCGCCCCCCCTCGTAGTGTCCTCGAGCTTTGACGCAATTTCCCGCAGACGGCGGTTCTGTGAGCGTCAGCGAGCATAATCGCGAACCCACACTCACCTGTTTGCCCTTGTACTCTGCATCCAAGGGGCCGTTGCGGATGGCGAGGTGCTTTACGACAATGGCGGCCACAGTATCCGGACAGCCTTGGAGTAAAGCCACCAGGCCTCTCCCCCGGCTGATAAGCGCGAGAAACAACAGCAGAGCGGTCTCCATCAGCTCGTCTCCCCCCGCTGCCTGGTGGAGTGTATCAAAAATGTCCTCGGTCTGCCCGTGCATGTCCATTTTAGCGACGAAGTCGGGGTCCAGCATGTTACAGAGCACGTCAGTGGCCGAGGTACGCCGGAGCGCCACACCCGCCTCCTTGAGACCGCCGAGGAGGAAGCTGATCTCGTCGGCGAAGCTACGGCTCTCTCCCTTGGAGCGCATATCCGAGATTGGCTCCGGGGCGCGCGCGAGCATCAGCTCAGCGAGGAGACTGCCACTAGCGCCATCCAGCTCCCCCTCGTCCATATCATTGTCCACTTCGAGGTGCTTGCGTCGTTCGGCGTAGCTCTGCTGCGGTACCGAGTCGAGTGTCATCTCCGATTCGCGGAACGTGCGGTTGCGGCCATATGTCCGCTTGGCGCGACCCGTGGGCGTTGGCGATCCAGGCGCGGGAGTCGGCGCAAGAAGAGCACCCATTGGGGATCCCGGATGGCTGTTGCTCGACCCGGGTGCCGTCTTCTGCGACTTGCCGCTGCCAGGCGTCGCAGGCATGGATTGCGTGGAGCGCAGCAGGGGCGACGGAGTGGAGGGTGGGCTGGGCGCAGTGACAGCCTGCAAGGACGTCGCCATGCTCTGGGCCTTGGATAGCATGCGGCGGGGGGCACGTCTGGTGCCACCCAGGCTAAAGCTGGCGGCGCCCTCCTGGCTCTCGTTCTGGCTGGGGCTGCCGGCCGGCGTCGTCTCACGCGACAGGGTTGCGGCGGATAGGCGTGATGGCGTACCAGCGGCGCGCAGCCGCGCCGATGCAATAGATGCTAGTGGCTGCATTCCTGTAGAGGGGCCATCAGCGGCGGTCTGTAACAGGGGCATCGTTGTGCGGCCCGCGCCTGGTTCGACAGAGGGGGTGCTAGTGCGAGCGCGTTTGTTGACACGTTCGCCGCCCTTTGGCACGGGGGTGTCGTTTCCGTGGCCTACGGAGCCGTCCTCTTCGGTCTCAGTGTCGCTATTCAGATCCATGTTCCGGCGAGGCGGGGGACGCTTGCCGCTAGAGCGGCGTCCGTATGTGCGCATCGGCGGCCGTGATGTCGGCGTTGAGAACATGACGGAGGATGAATGAGGGTGTGTGTGGTTAAGATAAGGGTATGTTAAAGGCCAGTTGTCCGTAGCACACGCTACGGCGGTGGCATATGATGGGTGGGGGCGACGATAGATGGGTGATGCGAGACTGAGAGCGTGTCTGCCTGGACGGGGATGATTCAAGAGTGACTGAGAGGATGTTGATAATGGCAGTGTCACAAACTGGATCTTGACATGTGACGCCTGGCACGGAATGGAGCCCCGCATTTGTGGGTGGAGGTGGGCGTGTTGATATTGCAACCTTCCGTCAGTTGGTTGTGCATTCTACAGTCTCTCCATGCCCGAGGACATGGCCCGCAGCGCGAGCAGCGTGGACAGTGCATCCTCCAGGTGGTGCCCGCAAGCCTCTCCGCCTGGGCTGCTCTCCGGGGGTGCTGCCGCGGGGAGGGCGATCTTGATTACCGACCGCGAAGCCGGCTTTGGTTAAACGGCCACCGCGGTCGCTCATGTCCTATGGCCCCGTCTGCGAACGCCACAGGATCCATATGCTGGAGACAGAACCATGGGGCGTGAGGTGTGGTATCGCAGCCCGCTCAAGTCTCCTCCAAGCTGGAGCCATCAGGGCACGCCAAACGCGATACCCCAACATTGCTGGGGGACCCATGAAATGCTGCCACCAGCTGTCTCATTAGCTCGTCACCGGAGAAACATGTGACTGCCCGACGATGAGAGAGGGTGCGAATGGAGAGCAACGGACAGCATGAGAGAACGGACGACGACGAAGGGAGGTTTCCTCGCCCACGGCGGCACGGATGTCCGGCAGAGGTCGCCGATGACGGGTGCCACACTGGTATAATGCCGCGGAGAACCAAAATCTTTCAAAGACAACTTTTTTTTTTTTTTTTTTTCCAAGTTCCACCGACAAGTAGATGTGCAGCTCAGTCGGGCAGCGCAGACGAGCGCACAGGAGCAGAGGCACGAGAGCGGACAGGGACGGTGCGTGAGAGGAGAGTGGAGATTGGACGCTGCTAGATGGGCATAGAGCGACTGTCCGTGGGCGGTAAACGGCAGCCAGGGGGACACGGGCGGCCGCGCAGCACCAGCCAGCCAGGCGCGGACAGCCCCTCCCCTCCTGTCCCCCCACCCGCTACTCAAAAATCGTCCTCTTGACTTTTGCTCTCCTCATCCTAAAAACGGCAGATTCATCAGGTAGCTATCACCAACACCCGTCGTCGACAGCGCTCGACCCGGCATCGCCAGCGCCTCTTGCTCACACCTCTTCGCAGCCACCCCCCAAAAATCTAAATCTTCATCATGTCGGCTGACGAGCTTTTCGAGGGTGCCATCGGCATCGGTGAGTTGGGACAGAGCGGCCGCTGAGACTGGCGAGACGACAAGTGCTGACGAGCCAGACCTTGGCACCACCTACTCGTGTGTTGGTGTCTGGGCCAACGACCGTGTTGAGGTGAGTCGTGCTGCCCGCATCGCGTGCCCGTGGTTGTTACCGTCACTGACGAGCCCAGATCATCGCCAACGGTAAATTTTTCATCTAGCAGGAATTTGACCGCTGACATTCAGACCAGGGTAACCGTACCACCCCCTCGTACGTTGCCTTCACCGAGGGCGAGCGTCTCATTGGTGACGGTGAGTAGAAAGCGGCGTGTGGAAGCGCCGTGCGTTCGAGGTATCTGGGACGCGCGCGTAAAGCTCCGAGAATTTTTTTTCAGACTTGGGGAGGAATTTTTCTGGCCAGACCGCTAACGGTCCACAGCCGCCAAGAACCAGTCGGCGATGAACCCCAAGAACACCGTCTTCGATGCCAAGCGTCTCATCGGCCGTCGCTTCGACGACCCCGACGTCAAGAAGGACATGGCTCACTGGCCCTTCACCGTCATCGACAAGGAGGGTGCTCCTTACATTGAGGTCGACTACCTCGGCGAGAAGAAGACCTTCACCCCCCAGGAGATCTCCGCCATGGTCCTCACCAAGATGAAGGAGATTGCCGAGGCCAAGATTGGCAAGGAGGTCAAGAAGGCCGTCGTCACGTAGGTATCCACAGTGTGGGCTCAGGGCACGCCTCCTCTCAGGGTGGCGCTTTTTAGTGTGTAACAGACGAGCTGACAAAGTCTAGCGTCCCCGCCTACTTCAACGACTCTCAGCGTCTCGCTACCAAGGACGCTGGTGCCATTGCCGGCCTCGAGGTCCTCCGTATCATCAACGAGCCCACCGCTGCCGCCATTGCCTACGGTCTTGACCAGAAGTCGAAGGAGGAGAAGAACGTCCTCATTTTCGACCTCGGCGGTGGTACCTTCGATGTCTCACTCCTCTCGATCACTGGTGGTGTCTTCGCCGTCAAGGCCACTGCCGGTGACACCCACCTTGGTGGTGAGGACTTCGACAACACCCTTCTTGAGCACTTCAAGACCGAGTTCAAGCGCAAGAACAAGCTTGACATCTCGGACGATGCCCGTGCTCTCCGTCGTCTCCGTTCCGCCTGTGAGCGTGCCAAGCGCACCCTCTCGTCGGTTACCCAGACCACCGTTGAGGTCGACTCGCTCTACCAGGGTGTCGACTTCTCTTCCAACATCACCCGTGCTCGTTTCGAGGAGATCAACGCCACCGCCTTCAAGTCGACCATTGACCCCGTTGAGAAGGTTCTCAAGGACGCCAAGTTCACCGCCGCCAAGGTCGACGACATTGTCCTTGTTGGTGGTTCCACTCGTATCCCCAAGATCCAGTCGCTCGTCTCCGAGTTCTTCGGCGGCCGCCAGCTCAACAAGTCGATCAACCCCGACGAGGCCGTCGCTTACGGTGCCGCCGTCCAGGGTGCTGTCCTCACCGGCCAGACCTCGGACAAGACCGCCGACCTCCTCCTCCTCGACGTTGCCCCTCTCTCTCTCGGTGTCGCTATGCAGGGGTACGTTCGGCGCCTAGTCTTTGCAGTGTTTTCTTTTTGCTAACAGACCAGCGATGTCTTCGGTGTCGTTCTCGCCCGCAACACCCCTATCCCCGCCAACAAGTCGCGTGTCTTCACCACCGTTGAGGACAACCAGACCACCGTCATGTTCCCCGTCTACGAGGGTGAGCGGACAAGCTGCAAGGACAACCGTCTTCTCGGCGAGTTCGAGCTTAACGGCATCCCCCCCATGCCCCGCGGCCAGGCTGAGCTCCTCTGCACCTTCGAGGTTGACGCCAACGGTCTCCTCAAGGTCTCGGCCCAGGAGAAGACCTCGGGCCGCAAGGCCAACATCACCATCCAGAACTCGGTCGGCCGCCTGTCCTCGGACGAGATCCAGGCTATGATCAAGGACGCTGAGGCTTCCAAGACCGCCGACAAGGAGTTCGCTGCCCGCCACGAGGCCAAGTCGGACCTCGAGTCGTACCTCCACCTCGTTGAGCAGCAGATCTCCTCGCCCGAGCTTGGCTCCAAGATCAAGCGTGGAGCCAAGGCTGCCATCGAGTCGGAGCTTGCCAAGGCCATGGAGGTCCTTGAGAGCGAGGACGCCACCACCGACCAGTACAAGAAGGCGTCGCTCATGCTCAAGCGCCAGATGCAGAAGGCCATGGCCGGCCTTCGTTAAAGCATTTGCCGATATAAATTCTATACAATTATACGGTTTATGACATTTTCGAGGTGGTGGTCACATTGTAGTGCACATGCAACCCCGTGAGACTTGTGGACAAGTCATGTTGTTGAACCTGCCTGTACATGCATTCTTCACACTGTCGGATGTCGTGAGGAGGAGAGCAGCTGTAACACAAGACTGGCCATGTTGATCGCGGTTCTCGAGTGTCACCCCGTTCTCGAGTACACTCCGACTCCGCCACACGGAACCAAACCCGCAGCTCTGATCTCATCAGGTGGAGGTTGCGAATTTCCAGACACCAAGCAGCTCACCAACATCCCGTTTGTCCTAACACTTGCCAACAACCTTACCCTCACGTGCATGGCAACGCGCCTAGCAGCAAGAATGGCAGCGGCACCCAGCTCCCTGCGCCCCATAGTCGCCGTCGTCGGTACAACCGGCGTGGGCAAGTCCGACCTGGCCGTCGCCCTGGCCCAATCCCTCACGCGACCTCCTCCGGCAGCCAACGCCAGCAGCAGTAGGAGTAGCACCCTGCCGCCCCGGCCAACACGCGGCGTTGTGCTCTCGGCCGACTCGATGCAGCTCTACAAAGGCCTCGACGTGATCACTAACAAGGTGACAGAGGCGGAGAAGGGCGGCATCGAGCACTGGGGTCTCGACGTCGTGCAGCCCGGTGAAGGTGGGAGCTGGGAGCTGGGCAAGTGGTGCAACGAGGCGGAGAATAAGGTGGGTACCCTACCCCAGGGAGGGCTCCAGTGTTGCCAGCTGACGCTCGGGTAGATTGCAACGCTGCCCCTCTCGACACTCCCGTTAGTGTGCGGGGGCACACACTACTTTATTCAGCACTTTCTCTTCCCGCCCGACGAGCTCAAGCTCGAGCGACACCGCAGTCGTGGCGAGGGCCCGCTCGCCCTGCGGTGGACACCGCCGGGCCCATGCCCCAATGTACCCCCCGATATGAACCCGGATCTCAAGGCCCTGTTGGATACATTCTGGCGCAGCGATGCGGTCTTCCCGCCAAAGCCGGACATTGTAGGCGCAGATGGACAGGCAGAGGCGGAGGTTGCGGCCGCGAAACCAAAAACATCCCGACCGGTTGCGGGAGACGACCACGAGCTGCTGAGTATCTGGCGGGTCCTCGAGGCGGTGGACCCCAACGAGGCGGGGCGGTGGCATTGGCGCGATGGGCGGAAAGTGCGGCGAGGGCTGGAACGGTGGTGGGAACGTGGTGGCGGTGACGTCGGGAGCGCGTTGCAGGCGGACGATGCCAAAGACAGTGGGCGACGGGCAAAGTAGGTTTACTGTTCACAAGGGTGGCCCAGCTGATGGTGCAGGTTCCGCACGTTGATCTTCTGGGTGTATGAGCCCATGGACACCTTGCGGCCGCGCCTCGATAAGCGTGTCGACAAGATGGTACAGGTGAGGCCAAACATTAAAGCACGTCCTAACCCCAGAATGGCCTGTTGAAGGAAATTGAGGAGCTCCGGGAAATCGCCGTTCGACTGTACGGCAGCGCTGACTCGATCGACCACGGCGAGGGCATCTTCCAGTCGATCGGGTACAAGGAGTTTGCTGAGCTGCCTTTGCCGCTTGACGACCCGACCGCATCGCCCCAGTTTGGCGCTATGCTGGCGCGCACCAAGCTGTCAACGCACCAGTATGCCAAATCGCAGATCAAGTGGATCAGGAAGCAGCTGCTGCCGGCTGTGCGTGAAGCGATAGCGCACGGCGGGGAAGTGTATGTTTACGTCGTGCCGGGTGGTGCCCCGGGGCACCCTATTGCTACGGAGATTCTGGAGAGTAAGTACCGGGAATTGGAAACGAGCCGGAGCTGATGAATGCAGAGTTTCTTGCAGGTGCCGAGCTTCCAGAACCGACGAGCGTGGGCCATCCGCACGCCGGTGGGCTCCTCGAGATGCTCCAAACGCTGGACGCAAAGGTGCCAGATACCGCCGAGTGAGTGTTGCTGTGGCGGACTGACGGTCCCCTCTCCGAGCCAAAACCCGTAACTGACACTGGCGCGCTTCAGCCGGCAAGTCCTCAACTCGCGCAAGATCTGTGACGTCTGCTCACAGCCTGGCCAGCCCTTCTCTGTCCGCAGCCAGGAATGGAAGGAGCACCTGCGGTCCAAGGTGCACAAGCGCCACTCCAAGTTTGCGACTGTGAGCCGCGACGAGTGGATTGCGCAGGAACGGGCCAAGGGGCTGGCGAGGAAGGTGGAGCGTGAGCGACTCAAGGCGGAGGCGGCTCCAGCGGTGGTGCAGCCAGTGGACGAGGGCAAGCAGTAGATGTTACATATATTCCCATAGATATGCATTCTGCATCACATCGAGACCTGAAGGGGGTCTCGCTTGTTGCGTGCCACACACCCACTGGCCCGACCTCCACCTCGCCAAGTTGAAAATGACACAAACAAATCTGTTTTCAGCTGTTGATTGTTCCAAACTACCCACAAACCATACTCACAATGGGCGACGACGGCTTCCACTCTCTCAACAAGGTATGCACCCCGTACCGTAACGGGAACGGCCATGCCATGCACTGACAGCGCGCAGGGCGTGTTCGTCCTTCCCTTCCATCCCGAGGCAGAGGCAGATGCCGCTGCGTCAGACTCCTCTGCCGGTCCCTCCTCGGCGCCACTCGCCAAGACGTACGCGGATGCGAACCGTCGCTTCGAACAGACATACTGGGTGCGTGCAGGGTGCTTCCGGACTGCATGCTGATGCCAGGACTATGAGGAGGAGCTCACAGAGGAGCAGCTCGAGGAGATTTCCGCGTGGCTCGCGCGTTGTGCCGCGCCGCCGCTGCTCACACCCGCATTCCCTATCCACCGCCTGCCGCTTGCCCTGGTGCAGAGTGAGTCGCCTGTGGCGCGACTGCATGTCGATGACGCTGACGGCGACACCCAGACCTATCACCTTCGGTCGCACCGCTGCTGGGCACGCTGGACGTGCGCGCGACAACGGTGAATGGGCAGGAGATGGGCGATCTCGCGGCTGCGACGCGTGCGGTGGCGGTCGGGTTCCTTGGGGACGCGGTGGGTTGGAGCCGGAGCCGGAGCAGGAGCAGAGGTGCGAGGTTGCAGTGCTCACACGACAGGCACTGGCGGCGAAGAAAGCGGGGCGCACGCCGATTGACGAGGTGGAGCGCTGGTGGAAGGGGTTAAAGGATGGTGAGTGGAAAACGAAGGCAATAAGGAGGCCTAGAAGGAGCTAGTGAAGGCAGACGACGAGGAACATGACAGTGCTGACTGCTTCAGAGAGCCCTCTCCTCGTGCACGTCAACAATGCACAGCAGATCCCTGCTACTGTTCTGTCAGAGCTCATCTACATCCTAACGTAGGTCACATGCGTGCTTGATCATCCCCGACTGAGCCTCAGCCTCCACCGCAACGTCCCCTTTCGTCTCCTCGTTTCTGTGCCGTCCATCGCTGTGTTTACGTCTACGCGGTCATACCTCGAGCCGGGAGAGATAACGCTGAGTATTCTGAGCGCAGGGCGATCACGGCGTCGGGGAGCTGCTGTCAATGCCATTCTCCAAGTAGGCCTCCCTTCGGGCCGTCAGATGTTAACGCGCTCAGACGGCGTCGGACCCGGCAGCGGCACCGATATCGATCTCTGACGATGTGCGGGACAGCCTTCGGCGGGAGGAAGACATGTTTGGCGGCGGAGCAGCGGCAACTCTCAAGAGTCTGAAGGTGCGTGAGATTGTTGGATGGTCGTCAATTGATACGTCCCTGCTGACCACCAGTGGCTCCTCCTCCACCACAGCCACAACTCACCTCTTGCTGCGATTGCTGCCGATGAGGAAGCCATTGCGTATGTCCTGCTCCCTGCTCCATGCTGACCTGCAGTGCACGCGCTCCCCAGCTCCGACAAATCATCGAGGCGCGCAAAGAAGGAACCGATGTGGAGGGCGAGGAGCTGTTCACCGTTGACAGCGTTCCCGACCTCCAGTTTGTGAGTCCTACTCCTAGTCCCAGCTCACCCTTTAGACCCAGAACCCCGCGCCGCGGCTATCCATTCTGCAGGCTCTGGCTAAACCCGCGACGTTCCTTCCGCCGCCCGCGACGTTCCTTCCGCCGCTCGCGCGGCCTGCTGCGAATGGAGAAGGAGGCGATGTCGAGATTGACGACGATGCCACGCCCCGGAAATCTGGAGACCATCAGGGCCGTAGATCTGCGGACAACGATTCGCCCAGTGAAGCAAGGGGCCGCAAACGAAAGGCGCCCGACTCGCCCGACTCGCCGTCCGAGCTACTGAACGGCCACGCGGCGGACCGTGGAGGTAGTCCATCCGAGCTCACCCAGAAATTCAAAGAGATCGAGATGCTCCATGCCCTCTGGCGCTCTGCCGGAAAATCGATCAACCTCTGGGACTGGCTCGAGGGGTTCCGTGCTGCCATGTCCAAGGATGACGACGAGCACGGCGACGAGCAGCAGGCGAACGGCGCCGTCGAGGGCGGCGCGGCCACTGCGGCCAAAGACGAGGCGGAACAGGCGCAGCACGCGACATTTGTCCGCTTCATCGAAGAATCACGCCTGCAAGGCGTCGTGCGCGCACGGGGCAGCCGCACTCAGCGCCGGACGGACGAGGTGGTAAAGGGTGTTTTGATGATTTGACGATGATGTCACATGTAGTAGATAGCTAGACCAGTGCTGTGGTATTTCTGCATTTTCCACTTTCACTGTCACCCACTCTTCGGCTCTTCTACCATCCTTCATGAGGATATCATGACCGCGCCGGCGACGCAGATGTCGTCGATGACGGCCAAGATGCTGGCCGAGATTGGCGTCGGTACGGCGTCAGAGGTACGCGCGAGAAGTATGGCGAGGAACTGACAAGCAGCTCATCATGGGCGTCCGCTATAACAGTACGGAAACGCAATAGCCACACCAGCATTCTGACCCGCAGCCAGCCCACCTGGACCAGCCTTTGTGCCCGAGCTCGACACCCACCTCCTCGAGGCGCGCTACCACCCAGGCGGCTCGTCCTTGCGTCGCGGCGACCTGGTTGAGCTCACCGGCCCTTCCGGCGGTGGTAAGACGTCCTTTGCCCTCTTTCTTGTCTCCACCACGCTGCTGCCGGCCAGCATGGTCGTACCCCTCGACTATCCGCGGCACTCGCAGCGCACGATAGAGGTAACGCTCGGCGGACGCGCTGCGCGCGCCGCCTTTCTCGCCCCGCCTGCGCACCGCTCCCCGCTTCCGACGCTCGTCGCCAGCATGCGCGCGCACATCGAGACATGTGTCACCGCCGCCCTCGCTGCCGGTGGTTTCCGGCAATATGGTACAGACGCGCCCGCTGTGCAGGCTGTGATTGCGCACGTGATGGACGGGGCGCTTGCACGGCTGTCTGTACTCCGCCCTCGACCGACCGCTCTGGGCTGGACGCTCGCGCTGCGCCGCGTCCTATTCTTCGCCGACGGCGACGGCGACGACGAGGGGGCTGATCTCGTCGTGTGCGATGGGTTTGCAGACGGATTCTGGCCGACACGCTGGGCCGAGGAGACGCGGAACAAGTTCGAGCGCGAACGGGACTCCGCGGACGCCGGCGCGGGCGAGGGTGAACGCCACCGTATGCCTTCGATATTGCCCTTGGTGCGCGGGGCAGACGATGCGGGGTTCACTGATGTATGGGACGCGGTGACTGCGCTACGGCGTGAGCGCGGCGCCATAGTTGTGATCACCCTCCAAGGCCTGCGTGTGCGTTCATCCCGGCCATCCCGTGCGGTCGCGTGCGCTGACCGTGGCCGCAGCCCATACCCAACACCCCCTTCTTCCGACCGCAGCTGCCGCACCCGTACCCGTCCCCCTTCATTGCACGCGCGACCACCAACGCCAACACACCCGAGCCTGCGTGGCCGCTCAGTATGCAGATCACGCTCCCGGGACCCGTTCGCCACCTGCAGCTCCCTGCCGAGACGTTGCTGGCCGACGCCCTACGGGAGCGCGACCGAATGCCGCTGACCGATGTGCAGGTGTTTGATGGCGTCGTGCGTGTTCCTGGTGGGGGCGGCGCGGCGGGGACCATGGAAGGCGCGCGGTTCGCGTTTGGGATCGCGGCACATGGGCTTGTGCCGTTTGCGAAGGACGACTGAGACGCGCAGACGTTGTTTGCATCTCGATACGGGTCATTTGCCTTCAACCGTCCTTCGTTCCCACATCCCCACCCTCCCTCATCAGACATTCCCTCCCCAGCGGCTTCCATACACTGCCAATAGTCTAATAGTCTAGATCATCCATGCATAGCTCCGGGCTCTACTAGTGCTTATATCCTTCCTGCCATGCTAGAGCTTGTGGCCTGCCTCCTGGACCGCCTTCTTGACAGCCTCGACAGCGCGCGCGTGCATTTCGCTGCCGGCCGCAACAATGCCCTCGTTGTCCTTCAGCGTGCGGCCTACGGCAAAGTCGAGGGGCTTGCCGTGCATGTCGGTGCAGATGCCGCCCGACTCGGCAATGAGCAGCGCGCCCGAAGCGTGGTCCCAGATCTTCTCGCGGTACTCCTTGCCGCCAGAGTACTTTGTCGGGATGCGCAGGTAGACGCCGCCCTCGCCGCGCGCGAGGCACGCGTACTTTGCCTGGCTGTCCATGCGCAGGGATGGGCGCTGCACACCAAGCAGCTCGCCAATGCGCTGCTGGATGCCGTGCGCCGAGTGGCCGGCCTCGACGGACTCGAGGAAGGTGAGCGGGTTGGATGCGTCGGGCATCGCCGGCAGCGTCAACCGGGAGTACGTCTCCGAGTCGAGCGGGCGCTGGTTGTCAGTACAGAGAAAGTATACTCGCAAGAGGCGCGCTACCCACAGTCCAAGAGCCCTCGCCGCGGACGGCAATCATAAGCACCCCCTTTCCGTTGGGGATGACTTCCTCCCCGATCTTGGCTGGCTCGGGGCCGAGGTTCGGGCAGCCAATGACGCCCAGCTCGACCTGCCCGTTAACAATGAGGGCGAGGCACACAGCAAACTGCTGGTGGCGGATAAAGCCAGAGGTGCCATCGACGGGGTCCTGCGAGTGTCAGAGGGAAGCAACAGCGTGTTGCACGGGTTGCGACGGCGGCAGCAGCTCACGATAGTCCAGAAACGCCCCTGGGGTCCGCCCTCGGCAGAGCCGGCGTCGACAGCCGCGAGAATCTCGTCCTCGGAGAACTTCTTGTCCTTACCCCAGCCCTCACCACGGGCAAAGCCGCTGTTGACGAGGCCGACGACCTTGGAGCGTAGCGGTTCGTTGGCGCGCAGCTCGGACGTGTCCTCCTCGCCGATGATGCGGTCGGCAGGGTAGTGCGCGAGCAGGTGCAGCGAGATGAGCGCCTGGGCCGAGAGGTCGGCCACTGCGGAAGTCAGTCCACATGCGCGCTGCACTGTGTCCCCGCTGCTCGCATCCGGGCCGAGTAGCAAGTATCATCCGATACTTACCCGTCACAGGCGACTTGTCCTTCTTGATGACCGTCTCAGCGGACACGAGTGTATCCTGGACCCCCTTTGTGCTGCGCGTTAGGGTCATATCAGCTCAAGCTGGCTGGTGACTAGCCAGTCATTGGTCGTCCACTCACAGGAAGCACCCACGGAGGACCGAGAGGACGGCAAGCTCCGCCTCATCGCGGAGCTTGGTGAATGGGACAGGCATGGTGCGGTACGCGCGTAGAGTCAGACGGATTGGGGACAGTGGAGGTTGAGGTCGGAGGACAGAGATGCGAGCCGTAGCGCGATGGAGCATGCAAGAGATGAGGGAGATGGATAGACGGAGATGAAGAAAGTGACTTGAACCAGGCAACTGTTCGGCACCAAGTAACAACTGTTCGGCCCCAGACTTTACATCGCCCGTCCAGGTCGGGAATCGGGAATCAAATGAGCCGCACGTCATCGACGCCGTTCTTTTGGGAGTTTCCATCTTGGCTTGTTGTTTTCATACCACCAACCCCGCACGCCTCCCCAACATGGCCCTCCCGGTGCCGCATGAAGCTGCCCAGCTGCCGCTCCCGCATCCCGAGGCGTACGCAGGCGAGCCGCGCGAGTATGCGCGCGCGCTCATGCAACGCAAGGACGACATTGAAAAGGAAATTGTGGGCACATCGGTCCTTGGAGACGATGCGTCATCGCTCACTCGGTTCCCGTTCCGAAGGCTGACTTGGCAGGACGCGCTCAAGGACGTGCTGACCTCGGTGCGGACTGTCTATAGAGGATGCTCGTACATGCCGCTGACTTGACGTAGCACGGCGCGTCGCAAGACACGTCCCTCGTCGACCCTGAGGGCTACCCCCGTGGCGACATTGATGTGGTGCGTAATGGCAGTAGTCGTCGCGTCTCCTGGCACCAGCGAGGCGACTTGGATGTTGCTGCGGCGGGCTAACCACTACCAGTACGCGATTAGACATGCTCGCGCAGCGCTCACACGCCTGTACAATGACCGCAACGAGGTGACCCGCCGCCTGGCCACAGCGCTCGAAAGCGCGTTCGAGCCGGCTGCGTCCGCACCAGAGGCCACTGGTTCGGCACCGGCCACGGCTCGCGTCGTCTCCCCTACATCTGCTGCTGCCAACGGGCACCGCGATGCGGTGTTCGATGCGCCGGACGCGTGGCCTGCGCGTCCGCTTGCCCGTGTCAACAGCGTCGCCCGCGGCAGTCCTGCTGCCGACGCTGTGAGTTGCCAGGAGTGTGGGAGCTGTGTGGCCATTGACTGATTGGCAGGGCCTAAGGCCAGAGGACGTCGTCTACTCATTCTCGGGCATCACAGTCGCAACTGATGGGGGGTTCCAGCAGATCGGGGCTGTCGTCGCCCGCTCTGAGGGGGTGAGCACACCACAGCTCCATGTACCCTTGGCTCTTGCTGACATTACACAGCATCCGCTCACCCTGCTCGTGCTACGGGGGGCGGAGCGCAAGATGCTTCGTCTCACGCCGCGCAGCAATTGGGGTGGGCGTGGCATGCTTGGCTGTCATATTGTGCCTTTGTAACACCAACAGCACCATCCGTAGTATTGTACCCGTATCCGCAGACCACAGACCCCAAACCAGTGCGATCATGCGTGCATATGCATGCAACGAAGAAAGTGATGCTATGCTCCATTTTAGACAAGGCGCTTGCCGCTGTCCTCAACGGGCTTGGCGACAACGTCCCGGGGCTTCTCAGGCTTGTCCTGGGCGGGCTTGGCGACAACTGCGGGTGCGGCGGGGGTCGGGGCCGCGACGGCGGCAACCTCGGTAGGGGCGGGCGCGGCGTCGACAATGGGGACGACGACCGACTCGACGACGGCGACGGGCTCGACAGGCGCGACGACAACAGCAATGGGCTGCACCTCAACGACAACGGGCTCGGGTGCAGCGGGAGCAGCGGGGACAGACTTCTGGACCTTCTCGGCGGCCTCAGCGACCTTGGCCTCGACCTTGACCTTGGCAGCGTGAACGCGGTCCTGACCGAGACGCACGGCGTCGGCGACCTTGAGGCCGGTGGCCTCCTCAACCGAGTGCACAGCCTGCGACGACCACACGCGCGCCTCATCCGACGCGCCGCGCACCTTGTCGAGGCCGAGCTGCCAGTGGAGCTCGAGGTTGTTGTTGAAGCGGTCGTGGGACGCAGCAAAGTCCGGCGCGTACTTGTCCTCGAGGTCCGAGACGTACTTGCGCAGGTTGTGCGCCGTCTTGGGGAGGAAGTACGGGAGCGCGGCGAGGGTGAAGAGCGGGGGCGCGAGGAAGCGGACAGGGAACGAGCGCGTGCGAGTGAGCACCGAACCGGTGAGACCAGCAACGAGAACGTAAATGAGGCCCGGGTTCAACGCCTCGTCCTTGGGGATGACCGACTTGACCTCGCCTGGTGGTGTTAGACTAGAGGACGACGAGATGAGGTCAGAGGCGAGACTGCGAGGTACAACAGGATGCGATCAGAGTGTCCAAGGTGTGCCTAGGGCTAACAACTGGACGAGTTGGAGATCGCGTGCAGTTGAAAGGCAGGGTCCCCAGACGCCAAAGTAAGGACACATCCTCAACACCACAAAAGGAGGATACACCTGGTGCCATCACGAGGGGACAGGCAAGGCGCGGGCCATTCCCCGTCGATCTTCCGTTCCTTACGTGTGAAACTCACGCTCGACACGACGCTCAAAGCCGATCCAGCGCGACACGCCGTCCTCGACAACGCTCCGTGCACTACCGAGCGCCGACGTCGTAGCCTCGCGCGCCTCGGCAATGTAGGGTGTGAGCGGGTTGGGGGTCGGCACGAGCACGACAGCGGGCTCGTCGGACGGCGACGAGTAGATCGGAAGCTGTGGTGTCTGTCAGTGGGGTTCGCTGCGCCATGGAGCGAGGCTGGTACGAGGCACCATACGGCTGCCCTGCGCAGTTCGGCAGTATGGCGGGTGCACTCCCGCTGCACCCGACGCCTTCGCCGTCGCCTTCGCCTTGCATTGACCGCGCACGCACCTTGTCGCCAGAGAGCGTGCGGCCGGGGACGACGCCCTCGTCGGCCAGCGCGAGTGCCGAGGTCGCATAGAGTGCACCACCGGCCACAGCAGCGGGCGCGACCGCGGCGCGGAAGAGACGCTGGAAGGCCGCCATTTTGGAAGGGTAGTGGAAGCGAGGGTTGGAGTGTCTGAAGGAGTGCAAGCCACTGGAACAACTGCTGCGACAAGCGACATGATCTCCGGACGGGTCGGTGATCCGCGGACCATCGGCAACGGACGTGAGAAGCACGACGGAACCAAATTCGGGTGTCCTTACGGAATGAATCGGCCGCACTGTGATTGCGCCCGTCTCATTAGGATTTGAATCGTTATCAATAATCCAAACAACCTAATCACGAGCCTAATCACCCGCGACCGCCCTCGGCATTATCGTCGTGTGGCATCTCGAGATCACGTGCGTCCCGGACTTATCACCCAGCACGCCGCAGCAGCAGGCGACTAGAGGCCAGACAACAAGGACACTTGGTATCCGGATCATCGGCAAGGTATTTGATGATAATTATGGGCCAAAGATCGGCAAGTCTTGACTTGCCTCGGCCACGTCTGCCAACGCAAAGCTGAGGCCGAAGCTGCCCGCAAGCAACCTAACAGTGCAAAGCCCAACCACCGAGGCCAGTCAGGGGCCCAGAGGCTGGGCCAAATCTCATGCGCCAGATCTAACGTGCATCCGCAATGGTTAACGGGTTAGAGACGATTAACCGCATGAAGTTTATTGAACGTTGCAGGCAGAACAACGTGTCAGGATTGACGTGTAGGATGCGCGTGGCCTGGAGCAATAATCCATTTAACCACCCGCTCTCTCTCTTTCTATCGCCGTCGCAGTCTCCGTCGCCGTCGCCGTCGCTGACAGCTGGGAAACATATTCTTTACATGCAGAATTAGACAGTTGAAAATAATAAGCAGTACAGTAGGTTTGAGCACATTGCGCGTGTGTGCTGCATCTTTCGTTTTTGGGTCCAGCTGTTACTCTACCAGCTCCGCCTTCCCGGCGCCGGCGCTCGGCGGCGATTTTTCCGCCGCTCCTTTCGCGGCCAACCGGCCTGGCACGGGTTTACGCATTTGCAGCTTTGGCGATGTTGACGCGAGTGCGACTGCCTTGGACTTGGCGGCGGAGCTGCTCTTCCGTCGCCGGCGGTTGGGAGCGGCCGTGGTGGCCTCGCTGTTATCACATGTCGCACACTGAGAAGACGGCCGACTCTCGAGAGGGACGGGTGGAATGCCGCCCTTGGTCATGAAAGCGACGCCAAGGCGCTGGAGTGGATCTGCCGAGTCAAACTTGGCCGGGAGGAAGACGATAGGGAGCGTGGAACCTGGCAGATGGAAGGCCTGCTGGTCAGCATGGGGACGTTTGCATATGCAACTCACAACTCCCTCTGCGTGCAGTCCCTGCACCATGGCCACATACTGGGCAATGTTTTCGTCGTTGCACAGCACCATGCCCATGGATACAGGCAGGAGACCTTCGCGTGCCAGCGTCGACACAGGAATCATAGTCGCCGTGCAGCTCTCTGTCATCACCGGGCCCGGCGGGTACGTGAGGCTGTCGCCCCACAGGTGTGATTGCCTGGTACAAAGTTAGCGACGATCATCGGGATCGGCATCAGGACGTACCACAAGTTGTCAGAGCCTTGCTCGCCAACGATGAGAATGTTGAACGTGCCGCCCCCACGGCCACGGACCGTCAGGTCTCCCTTCCACATCCCAACCTTGCCTGTTTGCAGGTCCCGGAACGCTGGGGAGAAGAACATGCACATGGGCGGTGGTGGGATGAACGGTACCGTGGGAAGGTCCAGTTGCAATGCCCGCGCTTGCCGTCCACGGCTGGGTTCAGTCATGGACTGGGCCGGTAGGCAGACTGCCGCCGACTGGGATGGCGGACAAACCGGCGGTTGAGAGGTTGGGCCAGATACAGCTGGAATGTTGAAGCCGCCGCCTGACGATGTGGAATACAGCGATGCTGCCGACATAAAGGGTGACACGGCGCCCACCATAGTGTCCACTGGTGTGGCCACAGTGTCTGAGCGCGAGCTGGAATGCCCCGAATGGCTCTCGTTGGCGGTTGTCTCGCGATTTGGCCGAGGATGGTCAGATGCAGCCTGCGACGGCTCAGACTCGTTCGTTCGCATGACCTCGTTGTCTTCAAGCTGGGCGAGAATGTCATTGATCGCCTGAATACCGTCCCCACCGGTACGAGACGCAGGTCGAGACGTGGCGGAAAGATCCGTGGGCGGCGGTCCGTTGGCAGGGGAAAACGCCCCACGGGGTGTTAATCCCGACCCCGCAGCCAGAGTGGTCCCTAATGACGGCCACTCGGCGCCCGGCGTCAATGTCGTCCATTGAGAAAGGTCAATCTCCGCCACCCCCTTCGTCGGGGTCCAGGCTCCACACACCTGGGAATTGTCCTGTTCCGCCGTTCCTTGTATCGATTCGGACAACGCAATTGAGGCCAGGAATCCAGCGAAGATGGCCACCTCGTTTGGACGAATTGCAACATTGTACAGCGCCTGCAAGGCCAGGGTTAGGTCGGCCGTAGGTTGGAGCAAGGGTGCCCGCCGAGAGCTTCCGGGGAGTGGTTGTGACAAGGACATGAGAACATCAGACCAGAGCGACCGTTCCGACACCTGACGCGCGTCAGTAGTGGTGGATGGGTACGTGGATGGATGGAACTCACGATCGTTGGACCGCCGCGTCTCCACACCTCGGCCATGAAACGTGCGACCGATACCGGACCGAGCGACTCGACGTCAACCGCATCGCTGAGCATGGTGCGCCAGGTTTGGTCGTCAGCAGTCAAGGGGGCATCATTGGTGACGGGCATGAACGCTTTGACGGCGGCCAGGCGCTTGGGCTGCGGGGCTGCGGTGTGCGCTCTCCACCCTGGCTTGCTATCCGCAGACGGTGACCATTGTGGGTGGTCGATAATTGAGTGCGAGGATTGCGTGAACGTGCCATGACCGGAAGAGAACAATGCAGGGGATGAGAATCTTCGTGAACTGGATTCGGGAGACTTGGACGGGGGCCTGGAGCTTTGGTTCGTGGACGGGGATGCCATCGCCGGCTGCGACCCGGATGTGACGGGCGGCTGCGAGAGGGGATGGGGTACGTGGTAGCGGTGCACGTGTGATTTGGGCGACGCAGAAAGTCGTGGCTGGATCTTTGTTGTCAGAGCGCTGCTTGCAGAGACGGATGGAGAGTAGTCAAGGAGAGTGTTGAATGCGGAGCACGAGATGGATGGTCGGGAGGATGGGATATAGGCGCATGGGAAACAAAACGGCTACCCTTCGGCATGTAAACGTTTAGGGTATAAAGGCCGTTACTATGGTGGCCGTGGTGGCTGCGAACGCACGGGCAAGGACAAAAGGAAGGGGAAGCTCGGTGTTGATAACCGCCGAATCGGGGGGGGGGGGGGGGGGGGGCGGGGGGGGGGGGGGGGGGGGGGCCGATGCGGCATATACATATCACCCTCACCGTGTCCGTGCACTTACTCGAGGCTGACCCCACTCTGGCGACCGAGGCAACAATCTGCAGATTCGGTTAGATAAATATTCCACTCCCCCCATGGCCAATGTGCCCAACGACTCACGACATTCGTGCGGCGTCCATTTCGAGGTGGGTCACACACGAGGTCGCATGACCTGTGGCCGAGCAGTGCTCGTGCTCGGGTGTGACCGATAGCAGGGCGGCGGGTGTCATCGTGGGCAGGTGGATCACGGACAGACGCGGTAGCTTGCGCCGAGTGTGGGCGTGAGACAAGACGATGGGCGACTGAACTTTTTGTGTGAGTGGCCAAATGATCGCTCAGCTTTGTCGAACGCTCGAACCGCGGCTACGGGGGAAAAGACCGCTCTGTCGGTGGGATCGGGTCCAGATAAGGGTGCGGTCGGTGGCGACAACGCTACCAACAAAACACACAGCCTTGGAGCGTTGAGCGCGGCCCTATGTGATAGTTGCCAACGACAAAGCCTATTCCGGACTTGACAGTGATCGCAGCAGCACAGGGTGAGGTCAACACCAGCGATGTTTCGGGGGAAAAGAGCGATAAATGCATGGAGATGAGATAGATCATGCGGTGGGATTTATGCCGCGGGGCAGCGAGGGCAAGACGCCGGCATCGTCCGCCCACTTGCCCGTGCCCGGTTCGATCGGGTCGCGGACCTTTGGTGCTGCACCAGATCATAATTTGCTCAAGCGCCGGTCACCAACTACGAGAGGATCATGTGCACCGCGTGTCAACTGCAGCTTGCTGGCGCGCTGGCATCAACACACAACCAGCACGTCAGCAGGCCAGAATCGGGCCAGAACGACAGAGGGTCCTTCGGGCTTGCTAGCGCGTTTCCTGCCCATCGAGGAACAAGGGACAAGACAAGGACATCACGACGTCAGGACAAGACAAAGGCATGGTGACAAGATGTGGTACAGCTGTTGGAGCTACATATGGCCGGCCGGTGCCGAGAGGCCGAGCCGCCCTGACGACTGAGTGGGTGGGGATTACCCTGTATTACGTCACTCGCAGTCTCTTTGCAGAGGCGCGGGTCGCGGCTAGGGGACACTAACACGGCCGGACCAGTCTGAACAAAGAAAAAAAAAAAAAAAAAAAAAAAACTCTTGGTCGACACCAGCGCTTCGGAACCCAAAGGCCCAGGTATCAACGTCCAGCAGATTGAACAGCTGCTTCCTTGGTTCATCCAAGGCCACAACTACTAGCTGCGCACTCCCCGGAACCCTACATAACTATTGTCCCATGCTGGCACATTGGATGCCAACCCAAAAAAGGTATCACCTCAGGGTAGGTACGTAAACGAAGCCCGTTCATAGCTCTCGTGAGGTATATGGCGACACCCAGTGGCCCGGCAATCCCGATGACCAGCGTTCGCGTCGGTGGGTCGCAGATCTGTGGAGCGTCCATCATATCTGTCGTACGTTTACGTAGCAGGAAAATTCGCGCGCCTGTCTCGCTCTCCCTTGCCAGCCTGATTTGGCCAGCCTGCTAACTTGCGATACGATGTGTCAACGAGCTCCGCAGTCGTCTGGCTACATGCCGGAAACCGGGGGCCGAAAGCCTCCATCGCGTATTGGTTGGTCTGTTGATCGATGATGTCGTTCTGAACTCAATCCCGGCCGTGGCCCTGGATCGGGGACGGACTGCGATGGGGGTTGCGGTCAGACATCGCGACATTGAAACGCATGGTGCTTTCGCCGCCAGGGGAAGAGGTCCAGAAACCGCTTAAACCGGAGTCATAAGATCAACACATGGCTGCCTATGCATGGCACACGTGCCGTCCTGTCGGGGTGAGGTGGGGTGTTCATGTTAGGTCCACCTATTGAGGGATTTTAAATGACGCAAGACGCGCCGCGCGTCGTTGGACATGTTCGGCATCCCCTCGCCTGTCGGCACCCATTCTCTTCGTTTGCTCCGCAGCTTCCTCCGCCCCCGGACCCAAAATGCCTCCGCGGGTTTGTCTTGGCCGAAGAGCGTCGGCATCTGCGCTCTCCTGCCCGAGCGGCCCCCCCCCCCCCCCCCAAAAAATCGGACTTGTGGGCGATCCCGACGGCGCCTCCACTCCCAATAGTCAGGGTCTGGTTACTACCATTACACGTAGTCTGTAGCACCTGATGTGCCAGCCATTCCCGACAATCCTGACTGCTTGGCACGATGATGTTAGGTTTTGGTGGGGTTCACCTCCGGTTGAAACCGCTGGCAGGGAACAGCAATCTACAACGAGCCGAGGCATACGAGGGAGAAACGCATTCCAATATACTAACCACAGGGTGTATAGGCTTGCCGCTGGTGACTGGCGTGATACCTGATGACCACGTGGTTCTCTGGTGGAAGCCTCGTAACCTTGGGACAGTTTGCTGGTGAGCACCGCCTTTGGTCTTAATGTATCCCCCCATCTCCTCATGTGCTGCCCAGACCTGCACCTTGTGCGAAGCTGCCCATTTGCCACCCATCCGCCGTCATCGGCAATGTCGCCGCGCGGCTCGCCTTTTTCCTCACAGGGACACAGAGAAGGGGCCCCGGGGCCGAGAGGTTTTAGAACCGGCCGAAGCCAGCGAAGGAATTAATCTCCCTGTATACTCTACATCCTGTAACCCACTTGTACGTCACCGCGTGCGTAATGAACGCAAGACATTTTCCAGCGTCCAGCTCCCTGGCCGATGTACGTGGCCATGTGGCATGTAGGGTGAGCTGGGACAAGGGGCGAGCAGACAAAGAGTCTGTCGTCTGTGCGCCGCGATTGCTCGAATCGTGGTTACCCTGACCTGGAACTCTATCGAGTCTTGCCGCGACCGATCGCGCCACAGTTAGTTTGTGCGGCTTCACATCGGTGGACTGTCTCAACATCGAGCCATGCAGCCATGATGCTGCCACTCTGGAACTATGCCACCTCCTATGGCCATGTGCGTTGCGACTCCCTTGGATCGGGGTCTCCGTCATCCGTGTCGGAGCATTGAGCCAAGCTCGTTCACGAGCCGAAGGGCTTTCGGACACTTCGGATTAACTGGTTGGTGGTGGTTGTTGTGCAGCTTCCTGTCGGCTGGGATGCAAATATGTTGTTTGGACGACGCGTCTATCTGCCGTAGGACCAGGCACCGCGTTAAAGCTGTAAGGTCCACCAAGGTGGGCGCTTCAAGAATACTGTCCGAGGGAGCGAGCTATTCAACTAGTAAGGACGGCTGCGTCGTGAGACCAACTCGAAAACAGTAGCTAGAAGGAAGAGGGATTCTGGAGAGGATGAGCGTGTTTTTAGAGTGTGTCATCCCGGATTTGGTGGGGTCAGCGTCTTTGGCCGTCTGGTTTAGTGACAAGATGCACCGATCCCTCCCGAGTGTGCATCATCCCCATCCGTTTTCTCAATCTCGCCATCTTTCCTCATCACCCAACCATCCTCGTAGATCATCATACCTCCACGGTGTCCCCCCTCCCCCTCTTCCCCCCCGCCCGTCCCCCTGGTGAACAAGAGTCCATTGGTCCCTTAAGAGGTAGTCATCATCTCCCCATTCCTCATTCGAAACCCATTTTGCCCTTTCCACGGCCTCCTGTCACCAGCTCTGACACCTCTCCCCTCTCCAGCCTTCCTTCCCCTGCCCGCCTTGCCAAAACTCGGCAACGCTGACGCTGCATCCTCGATTGGCATTACACTCCTGCCCCTTCCCAGACCCATGTCAACCGCATGGTCTCGTCAGTCGAGGCCCGCGAACCGTGTGACAACCGGGGCGCCAAGGCCTCTTGTCCCAGAGCAGGTACTCGACACGTGTCTCTGCCATGCCAAGCGCGATGAGGTCCGCGACGGGTATCGAGGATACCGAGTACGTCATTGCTGTCATCCGAGGGAAGAGTCTGTCAAAAGTTGGGGGGCATGGGACAGGGATCAGGGCCGTCCGTGGCAGCAGTCTGTTCCTTGACGCAAAGCACTAGAGAACAAAAATAAACAACTAATGGTGTTCCCCACGGCGTTGGTATCGAGGTTGGCCTGGCCTCCCTCAATGTGGCGACGGGGCGGGTACGTGCCTGGGTTTGCCCGGTGCCGTCCCGCAGATGACTCTGAGACAAGTGGGTCCAATACTCAAGGTACGGCACAGATCGCCGACGGTTCCAGTATGTGGCTCTCATTTTGTGGCATATCTGATTCAACCTATTGAGCCTTGCATTACCTGGAGCTCTATCGCCCACGCGCTGGGCTCGTGGCCGATGGAGAAGCGGGTCGCTTCTTGCTTCCAGATACAACGTTGGTGGAGAAGATTGATAACGCGTTTCAGTTGCGGCCAGTTGCGGTACCAGTCCTCCGTTCCCAGTTGGACGCAGAGAGTGGCTACTGAGGTATTCACAGGTTTACTCACCGCAGGACTTAGACTGCGTCGACGGCGAGACCAAAAGCTCGCTCCTCACCGTCGCCACTGAGCGGTCTTATGCACTTTGTGCCACCTCGGCTATGCTGATTATCTGATCAACAAGCAAGGTTTTGTTCTTCAGCCGGCATCGCTGTTGATTAAGTATGAGATGCTCAAAGGTATCTGTTGTCTTCCTCACACTGCGTTTTTGTTCCCGGGCACTAACTAAACGTAGGTCAGACTTCCATCCATTCCGAGGTGGCCTGTAATCTGGAGCTGGGGCAGAATAATTTGACTTCAAAGGCGGCCACCACCCTCTTCTGTGATTGAGGGTGCAGAGCTGTGAATCTGGAATCGGGCTGACCGGAAGCTACACTTAACTCGTGCTGTACGGTGATGGGCACCCGCCTTCGGCGTGTCTCGATTCTTCAGCCCAGTAACGGTAGGTCTGTCATTTTCATGTGTCAATACTCACAGAAATTAGCGGTGATGATGATCGAGAAGCTCCTGGATGTGGTTTAAGGCAGGACTCGGATTCGTGATGAGTTGGGTTGACATGCAGAACTGGTGCTCTCTCCTAGCAAGCGCCAACCGATCCGCAAAATTCTCAAACAGCTGGAGGGCGTTGGTCTTCCCCAACCCACAACGAGCTGACTGACGAACAGATCGACTTTGACAAACTGATTACCACTGTACTTGCGCCTGTCTTGCCATTTTGTTGATGCGCATATAGGTTTCTCAGAACGGGGAGCGTGATACAATCAACGCGGAGACGGAGCTCCCTATCGGGCTCCTGTTGCAAATGCAGACTGTCGGGATGACCTTCCTGACGTCGCCACCGCCCTGCGCGACTGTTCCTCGACACTTCTCAAGGCCGCTGAGAAAGTGAGCGACTTTGGACGTTAGGTTGTGGTCTAACAGTCGAAGGCCCTTTCTGATCCCAACATTTTCGGGATCCGCATGGTTATCGAAAATTGGTACTATAGAAAAAAAGTAATGACAACGCAGTGTTCGAGCAATGCTAATGCCTCCAGAGTGTATCACAATGGACGTGACTCTTCACAAAGCCAAGCCGTCCACGCATCGGGCGGCAAAGATTTCCAAGCTGTTTGCAATCAAGGGAGATTGTAAACGAGGTGCTGGATCTTGCTCGCTCCATATTTGAGGAAACTGTGCATGACATCATAGAGTGTGAGTATGAGGAGGGCCACCACATTCTGTGGCAATCTTTGCTGACCTCGGAAGTGGCGAGAAATGTCTGTACCCCGCAAATTAGCTTGCTCCCAAATCTCCCCGATGCTGAACGAGCAGCTGCACCATAATATCTCGGCGCGCATGGAATGGAGTGATAAGAGAAATCGTTTTCTGTGTCGCCCAGGCGAGCTCGCGGGGCGCGCGCTCCAAAAGGAATGTGTCTACGACGAGTGGGGCAAGCACCTGTTCAAGTTTTCACGCGAGCTGGTGCGTGCAGCCCCGATAGTTCAATAAATATCAGATGGGTGACTGGCTCAAGCCGCTGCAGCTCACCCGCAACGCACGCCTCCAGCAGATGCAGCAGGACCTAAGAACTGTAATTACTACTGGTCAAGATGTCGTAGAATTCGTCTGGGAGGTGTTCGACCTCAGCGACCAGATCGTAGATGAGCTAATGCAGGGCCTCATGCGCTACGTTGGTGAGTCCGAGTTTCGAAGCGCATCCGTGGACTGATCTCTGAGCGTATTGTACACGAGTTCCGAGGCTGTGAGTTCCGAAATGGTTGGAAAACTCGCGGCGTTAGGTTATGACACCCAGGATCACCATCCTTCATATGCTTTCCGACTTTGCAATTCTCTCCACAGGTACGACATAAGGCAGCATGTGATAATTCTAACGCAAACCAGCGCAGCAATGCGGGTAACGTTTTAGAAACAGGGCCCATGTTTAACCTTTATGCAGTCCGCCCTCACTTTGGCAAGGCCATCAACGTGAGAGGGAGCTGCTTTTGCTGGGTTAACTGAGTGGCCGATCAAGAATGGTCGGCATCCGATCCGGGACAGCACGCTGCCTGAGGGTACGTTTGTGCCCAATGACCTGTTCCCAGATTGTCGAGGGTTCAAGTGCGTGCGGCCCAGAAAGCGGCCCTCAACGCATCTCTGACACCCAGCATGTCGGGCAACAGCACCTATCTAAGGCAGATTGGGCTCCTCACCGTCCAGGCCATGGTCGGCTGCTTGTGGGTGGCAGGGTTGGCAACATTGTACTGAACGAGATTTGACATTCCATTAGTGTGCCCTCCGAGCATGCCACATCCCGTGTCCACGACGCGCTGCTCGCGCGCTTTTCCGATGAGGCCGACCTCGAGAAGTCGCTGTCGATATTTGCCGCCCAGATGACCACGGCCGCAACCATCCTTGGGGTGTTCGAGCCCAACACACCGGACTAAAGTTTTAAGACTGGCAACGGAGCGCTCGCTGGTTCTGATCGACGCGGTGAGGGTGGAGTTCCAATACCACTCTGCGGCTCATACCCTACCCCATTTGTTGGCTTGGAAGCTTGGTCGTGGAACGGCTCCAATCGAGGGAGCTGGCCTCGCCCAAGCCATCGCGGAGTGTCCCATCAAGAAAAAGTAGGTCTTCCGTCGTCTTGTATCATGCTGACGGCAGTTGTTTGTACTTTGCGCCACGAACTTCAAGGAGCTCGTCCAGACGCCCTGCACTTACCCCGGCGTCGCGACGTGCGGATTTTTCGGTCCAGATTTCAGTCCTCATTGACCCTCGTCAGGCTGCACCTCCAGGTCCATGTGCCTTGTCAGAGTCCACGCGCTCACGTGTTCACTTCATTCGTTCACGTACAGAACAACAGCCACAAGGGCAACGACGGAGCACTTCAGCTAGACGTTCCAGTACAACGTTGTTGAGGGCCCGCGCCCCGAGGAGCATTATGGTCAGTGGCGGTTCGCCTGATGCCGCATGCACCTGCTGACTTTGCATAGGCCTGCAGCTGGCCAAGCTCACTCATGTGTCCCCCGAGGCGCCCCGCACGATTTGGACGGCTGCTACCGAGCTCGAGGCGATGAAGGAAGGAGATGAACCCTCTTTCCCTGGGGTGTGCTGACCGCATGCGCGAACGCGACCCTCGTCAACTGGCAGGCCATGCGGCGCAAGGCCGTTGTTGAGGTGGGTCGAGTCCAGAGTCCGGTTGCGTGGGCTAACGTCCAAAACGACCAAACCAGCCGCGCAGCAAGAACCAGCATCTCCTCCACACTTCCAAGCCAGGCGACCCACAGCAATTCGCGAAGGTTCAGAACCTGCGTCAGGACCTACTTGGAAAACTCCAAGCTACGTTCCGCGTTGGGGACGAGGCACCCAATGAGGGGCAGGACGCCGAGTCCACGGCATGGGGACAGGTTGTTATAGGGCATATTGAACTTGACAGGAATTGCAGGCAGCGGCATGTGGCATGTGAGCAATCCTGTGGTCGAGAGAGATGGCAGTTCTGCGTGATGTGGGAATGAGTAATCTCATATGATATGACATTGCTGTAAGGTGCCTGGTCAGATATACTTGGTGGTCAGTAACATCTCCGGCGATCCACGCATGAACCAGGTGATCTACATGCATATCTGTGCTGCCAACCTCGACTCGTATCCCCCGCGATTTAGTCCATACGCGACCGCAGTGTCCGCGTGACGACCTTGTCCTTGGTGCTGTGGCACGTCAGTCATTCACCTAAAGATACCTGACCCGCCCGCCTTGCCGTCTGCACTCATTCACTACTCACATCACATGGACGACGGCACCCCAACCGCTGAGCGCATCGCGGTCGACAGCGTTCAGAAGCGTCTGCGAGATGGTCTCGAACAGGTCCTCGGGCTCAAGGTCCGGCTCCCAAAGGCCCTCGGCCGCGCCGTACAGCTTGTCTGTCGCTGTGCCTGCGACAGCAAAGTCCTTGGGCGTAGTTATGCAACCGATGCTTTACGGTCAGCGCGTACAGTAAAAGTGGTACGCACCTGTCCATGGTCGAGATAAAGGGTTTGGGGTTAGGGTTGGCTGCGGTGGGAGGTGCAATGCCGGCGACCACTGGCTCGAGGAAATAGGAGCCAAAACGTTTCTCGTACAGAGTAGAGGAGAGGAGGTGCGTGAATGTCTCGGGAGTGATTTCACGCTCCTCCTTCATGCGGTACATGTTGACGCGGAAGCGCAGCTGCTCTCGCCTGCGGGGTGTAAGTGACTGGCGACGACCCATGACCCATGGGTCCGTTTAGCTATACATGCTGCCTGAGCGGTCGCTGAAGAGTAGCACGCAAGCTTGAAGTTACCCACAATGTGAACACATCCGTCGCGAGGCCGGGCAGGCCATAGTACAGGGTATCGTTGATTGGGAAGACCTTGTCGAAGTTCATAGCAATGCCGGTCGCCTGGTTGCCGAGGCGGAGGTCACACGCGATGGCAACGCAGTCCTTACCAACCATCGCAACGACTGAGCCGCCATTGTACTCCTGGATAGACTGGTCGTCAGCGCCAGTGCGTGGCTGGGTAGCCGGGTGTTGCCGACTCACCATTGTCGGCGCTCGTCGAGGGAGATGTGCAGGTGTTGGGAAGCAAGATGCGGATCACGGAGTTTAAAGACTGGAAATGAAGGGCAGACGAGGATTGCTGTCGCGGTGCGTCCCGTACGTCTATAGTCTAGTGCTGGATGTTGAGAGACTGCGGGCAACGGTGGTGATGAACAGCGTCAAAGTGGTGGTGGTGACGGCGGTTCCTGCAGTCATCAACAAGTGGACGTCAGCGTCATTACCGGGCTTCAGACGCGCGGCGTTCAGCACAAACCCACGTGGATGGAATACGGCGTTGTGCGATGTGGCACCGGGATATCTGCGGAGTCCCACTGACAGTACCTTGCTCCTGGGGGTTTCATTGCCGCCTGACCCTCCTCCACTCTTGTCAACAAACCCAACAGCCAAAATCGCGGCTCCCTCGAGCGCTTGAGCAGAACACGACAAGCAAGTGTGACACGGAGGTATCGGGTCGCCATGTCGAGACCCATTTCAGACCTCTCTCTCCCGTAAGCTGGGCTGTACTTGCTTGGCAGCTGACCTCCAGGCACTTCCTCAAGACGGCACTCAAGGACAGGGAATATGAGACCGTCGAGGACTTGGTATCCATTTCGGGAAGCGATCTCGCGGTCGGTATGTCTGGCAAGATGTCACAATAGAGATGATCTGACTTTAGAACTCAGCATTGGCCTCCTTCAGGCGGAAGATATCCTGCGCCAGGCACATAGCTTCCAAGGTCGGTGCCAAAGGCAGACCGCCCGCGTGGTCTAATGTCTGACTCTTCCACAGCGGGGCCATCGCGAATAGGCCCGCTTGCGCTGGAGCCTGAGGCAGCTGTGATCAAGTTCTCCCGCGGCTCACAGCTTCACTCAACTACAGCCGCAAAGCTGCTGCAGTACGTGCATCGCACGCGTTTCTCGACGATGTCTGTCGCCATCGACGACCTCCTCGCAGAGTTTGCCCCGCCACGAGGGCCTCAGCCCCAGCCATCCTCACAGTTGCAATCGCAGGTCGAACACGAGATGGTGTCCGAGAAGAAAGGACCGGAGGCTCAGGTTGACAAAGTGACACAAGGGGAGAACCAGGAACTTGAGCTCCAAAGGCGAACAGACTCACCGTGGGAACCTGTGTCACAGCTGGACGGCTCTTCCCAGCTGAGCTCATGGTCGCAGTCCGAAATGGAAGAGGATCGCGAGGATCCCCTCCCCAATGTGACAACACCACTCGTTGTCAACCTTGGTATCAAAGAAACGGGCAACCGTCGTCGCCTCTATTCCGGGACTGGCGCGCTCTGTCCCGGGATGGTACTCGAAGTCTCGGGGCCACCCGGCTCAGGTAAGACGTGCCTCGGTGTCGCCCTGGCGATCAGCGCGCGTATAGGGGATGAGTATGTCGACCCAGAGACCGAATCCAAGGCGATGAAGACGAAAAGGTCAGAGGTGCTTTTCATTGGTGAGTGTGTAAAAACCCTCGCTCAGGGCTGATGATAGATACGGAACTCTCGATGTCGGCTGAGAAAGTGGAGGAAGCAGCGCTGGCTGTCTTGACAGACGCCATGCCCTGTAAGCGACGACGATTGGGCTTGTCACTAACCGCTTAGCACTGGAGGAGGTACTTAACGGCATACATCTGATGACAATTCCGTCACAACTGGAGTTCCTTGCGCTATTGTACATCCTTGATGAGTGGCTCGAGGAGCATCCTCTCGTACGATTTAATACCGCAAGCGCCGGCGAGCTCGCTGTTAACGCCCCAGGTCAAACTGATCGTTGTCGACACGTTGACTGGCCCTGTGCGCCAGCCGGCGCTCGAGCTTGGCGCTAGGAGGCGCATCCTTGACCAGTATGTTCCGCGCCGCGAGACCATCTGCTTGCTGATTCCCTCAGCTTCAAGAAGGTCATTGGGCAGGCAGCAACGGTGCACGGCTGTGCGGTGAGTCCATCGTTCCCCTCTTCTGACCACATGCTCACCCATAGGTGGTCGTCATGACACAAATGGCGACCAGACGGGCCGACGAGGAGAACCAGCCGTCAAATTCCGACTCTGGTGACCACTCCATGCTCATGCCCTTGCTTGGTGCGCCCCGCCCGCCAGAAACTCACTGACGACAGGCGACTCGTGGACGACTGAACGCACGGTGCGCCTGGTGCTCTTCCGCGGCGGAGAGGGCGACGGTATGCGGTACGCGCATGCTACCATCGATCCGGGCGCTCCAGGCAACCAGGACGTGGACGAGGACATGCCATGGGCGGCGTTTGACATTGACGTACGTTCACTGATAAGGGCCAGGCGTTGCTAACCAGCAGAAGGTCGGCCTCATCTGCGACATTCCGTTGCCACCACAAGACTTCGACGAAGGAGTCCTGGAAGACCTCGAGAACTCTCGCATCCCCAAAAACTTTGAGTTCCCACCAGACTCTCAGGACTCTCGTATTGACTACGAGCACCACCGACTCGACGATCTTATATAGGTAATCCGTTGTTCCAGAGCGAGAAGCAAGCTTGCATGCAGTATTCATCCCAGTTTCTATATTTCAATGTGGCAAGTAAGCTACAGAACTTGTGCTGGTGTGCAAGTGGTGTGCAAGTGGTAGTCTAGAACATGTGTTCGTGCCCGACTCGATTACAGGCCAGACGGGCGGGCGACACTCGTGTCGTATGCGCGAATGAGGCGTGTCTGGTCCTGCGTCGTGGTCTCGGTCTGGCTGAACGCAAAACCGCGCTGGCGGCGCATGCGCTGCGTCGCGCGCACCTTCTTGATAGCCTTCTGGAACTGTTCCTGGCGTGGGCGGTAGTCGGAGAGGTTGAACTTTTGGATTTCCTGAACAATGTGATACGGCGCGGGGTGGTATGTGCGCTTGTAATACTTCCACACGTAGTCGCGGAGGAGACAAACGACAGGGAAGAGGAGCAGGACAAAGTAGAAGGTGGCCTCGCTCCACAGTCGCCCGACAATGCCCTTGTACTCAAGCGAAAAGTTGAGCAGCGGCGCGATAAACGCGTACAACGGCAACGCGATCATGGTGAACACAAACGAACCAGGGATGGCTGCGAGCGTGTACTTTGTCCACACGTCCGAGATGAGCGCCGCTTTGCCGAGGACGGTGAGAAGGACGGAGAGGTAGAGCATCGTGCCCCACACCCACAAGCCGCTGCCTTTGCCGTCGTTAGCGATAAGATCGCCGCGGCATACGAGACACGAGAACGTGAACAGGATGACCGAGTGGTAAAAAGCGTTGCCGACCCACTGGAAGAACTTGACAGGCGTGAAAAAGTAGTTGTCCTGGCCCAGTTGATAGAGCTGTGGGTACCGATCGAGCATTCGCGCAGAGACAAACTGGTCGAAGATGCCAATGACCAGAGGTGGCAGGATGGTGAAGATGACGTTGTAAAATGACATGGACCAGCCCTCAAAGGAGATCTGACCCGAAAAGTCGTTAAACCACGAGTACCAGAACAGGCAAAGCGCAAACGTGATGTTTTTGTAGAACGAGTAGAGGATGAGCTTGGACAGACGTTGGTAGCTCCAAGAACCGTGTACGAGTAGGAGCTTGCGCAGGAAGCGGAACTGTGAGATGGCCACGTCTGCCGAGCGCGCCGCTTGGAGGCCCTGGGATCGTTAGATAGAACAGTGCTTCATTGCACATACCTCTACACCGGAAATGCCAACACCAATATGAGCTGCCTGGATCATGCTGACGTCGTTGGCACCGTCACCAATCGCAAGGAGGGGTGAGGCGGTGCTTTTCTTCACCAGCTTGACAACGAGCGCCTTCTGGAGGGGAGAGACACGGCAGCAGATGACAGCTTTGCACATGATAGCCAATTCGAGGAAGATGTCGGAACACTCCTTGTCGAGAGCGTACGTCAGGCTGCGGCCATCTGAACGTTTAGGCGGCGTCCTCAACCAATCACTCACCGATGACAAGTGCAAGCTCCTCGGCATCTCCACCCATGCGCTGGTTCTTGATGGCGAACAGGCGCTTGTTGAGCAACTCCTGAGTCTCCACCTGCGTTTCGGTGTTGATGATGACCAGGTTCATAGATTCGGAAATCAGGCGGCAGGAAAGACCAATGTTGATGGCCGTCTCCTGGCGATCACCTGTAAGGATCCAGATCTTGATGCCTGCCTGCTGAAGGGTGTGGATAGTGTCGGGGACACCGTCCTGAAGGCGGTCCTCAATGGCAGTCGCACCCAGGAGGGTGAGGTTTTGCTCAATCACCTCGGCAACCTTGTCCAGCGCCTCGGCTCGGCCAGAGAGCTGAGCAGCGGCATTGTCGTACAATTGTACCCACTCGCGGTACTCGGCCTCAGGAATATCGCGGTACGCAAGGCAGAGCGTGCGGAGGCCCTCGGTCGCATAGTCTTCCAGATGTACAAGGGTGGCCTCGGCCAGTCCTTGTTTGGGCGTAATGCGCTCGTAGATCACAGTGTCCGCACCCTTGCAGAACAGCTTAATCTTGCCCTGTGGGGTACGAACCACAGTCGACATACGCTTGCGGGTCGAGTTGAACTCGCACACATTCAGCACCTCCCACTCCTCATCCTGTCCGTTGACCGAAATGAATACCGACTTGGGCTTGCGGACGTGAAACTTGTAGCCTAGAATCTCGGCACCGGTGACAAGCGCAGCCTCGTCAGGACTGGATGCCTGGTACACCATCTTGCCATCCTTCTCCTCGGGGATCACGGTGTGGCAGACTGCAAGAAGAGAGAGGCTGACAGGTTAGCTCAGGTGACACTGCACTGGCGACGCACAATTCACGAATGGTCGCGCCCTCTTCGGTATTCTCATGTGAACGTTGACGGAGAACCTCAAAGCTCTTCTGTCCTTGTTCACGCTTATTGTCGTCCACGACCTGAGCGTACATGGTACCAGCGATCGAGCATTCGCGGAACTCCATTTCGTTGCAGGTTAGAGTGCCTGTCTTGTCTGAGAAGATGTAGGAAATCTGTCCCAGTTCCTCGACTAGCGATGACGTGCGACAGACGGCAGGCGTATCTGTTGGGGCGTAGTACATGTCGAGATCCGAGTTAATAAAGGAGGCCTGCTGGAACTTGACAACCTCCATGGTCATGATAAGCGAGATTGGGATGAGGTTATTATACAGAATGATGAAGGTGAGAATGTTTTCAATGAACTGCCGGGCCTTGTTTGGCATGTCGGTGCCAAGCTCAAGATACCAGTCCTGATCGGAGAAGAACCAAGTGCGGATACAGTTACCGATGGTTGAGACGAGCGACATGATGAGCATGAGGCCGAATAGCAGAAGAATCTGTTTGTTGACCTGTCTTTCGACAGCGGTGCGCTTCACTGGCGCATCAGTGGCGTTGCGCATAAGCTTTGTCTGGTGACCGGCGTTGACAACCACACCGTAAACCCAACCGGTGTTGCGAAGCTGGGCTCCACGGAGGAGCATCTGGTTGGGTCCCACGGGGATCTTGGTTGGCGCAGCACCAGGCTGAGCCGATGAGAGGTGGATTGTGCCGTCGTAGGTGTAGAGTGAAGAGTTAGGGGCCTCAGACAAGACGTAGCCGCGCAGGAAGGCCGCTGCCTGCGGTGTCGTGAAGTCTGCAGTGGATGGATTCGCTTGCTTAATCTTCAAGTTGGTTTCACTGGGCTGTCAGCGAAAAGTCATGGCCATCTACACACCCATCGAGATTTGCGGTCTCCACGTAGGCAAGACCTTCCGGTTCACTGCTGCTCAGGAGAACCATGTCCGCAGGGATAAAGCTGTCGGCCTCGAGACGGACAATGTCTCCGACACGGACTCTTCTCCAAGGGCGGGACTGGAACTGCTGGTCGACAAGCACCTGTGCCTGGCTGCCGTTCAAAGAACGATCCGACGCGTGACGCTTCAGATCTTCCTTAATCTCCTTAAAGGCACTGGCGATGAGAACAACCGCAAGTGGGACGATGGTAGTGTATCGGCCAGTAGGAGAAACATTCGGCACCTGCTGAATACACGCCGTGAACAAGAAGAAGAGATTGGCAGATCGAGAGAACTCGCCTAGGAGCTATCAGCATGTGGGCGGATTCTCACCAGGTCACAACTCACTGAAGAGGAACTTTGGGAGGAATGTTATAGGGCCATACTTGCCAGTGTTGACCGAATTACCCTCGTAGCCCTTGACGCGGTTGCCTTGGGGGTCGTTCAAGTGCACTTCTCGTGGAATACCTTCAAACTTGCTCTTGCGACCGAGCATAGTGTTTACACCGAAGGTCCAGTCCACATCGGTGAGACGGTCTTCTTTGAAACGCTGCCATCGGCTTCGCTTGTGACGGTTTGCGTAGGGCTCGTGTCCAGGAGCCGAGAAGGTGTATGCGCCGGGGCCATCGTCATCGTCGAAAGGATTGACGGCAGGCCCACCACCGTATGCGCCGCCGGCTGCTGGGCTGAGACTGCTTTGTTTGTCCAACCCCCCGGAAAACCCTGCGGGGACCTGGCCTTGGTCGGCGAACGGTTGGTCGGCATCGAACAGCGACGGCTGCGAAGCTATAAACGCTGAGTGCTGATCACCACGCGACCTCGTGGAAGGCATGTACCCCGTTGGCTGGGGAGTGCTGTGACCAAAATCGTCATCACTGCAGGCTGTTAGCATGGCTGGTGTCTCAGCTTCGCGTCAGGTATTGATTCCTCACTCATCGAAAAAGGGGTCAAGCGCGAGACCTTGTCTTCCACTGTGCGCTGGGCTTATGGCGGTACCGTGGTCACTGCGGGAGCCGTGACCGTTGTTGCTTGGTCCTCCTACATCCAATAGGTTGGTCTCGTTAACATCGCCGAACGGGTCGGTCGCAATGTTTGGGTTGACGGCCTGTCTGGGAAGGGGGGCCACAATGTCGTCAAAGGGGTTGTTGCCCTGTTGCGACATTGCTGTGGAATGCCGCGACGGAGGGAGGCGTGCGGATGGTTGAGAATGAGCTGATCCGCGACGCGTGATGACCGCTGGAGCGAGATGCCGAGAAGCACAGCGCAGTTGGGAGACAGGCAATGGAGTAGAGTTGTTTCTGTCAGGTAGCAAGTGTTGAAGTGTTGTCGACGTCAACCGACATCCAGTGCAGTGCAGAGCTCGCAGCCAGGGACATTGGTAGTTGACGCGCAAACAGTCCCACGGCGTCGCGCAGGCGTGGGTGGCGTTGGGATGTAGATATCAGTTACGTAAAATTAGGCAGCACAGCCACGGGGGCTTGGGGGCGGAGGTTTTATTATCATATGAACCAGGTTAATTACATATATGACTCATTGTTACCTGGGCGCCTGACAGGCGCGTGTGTTTTTTTGGGCCGTTGAGGAAAAGGATAAACAAGGGGGAGAGGTGGCGGCGCTACAGTGGGTAGATGGAGATAAACAAAGACTCAGGCAGCAGGCAGACAGGGCCGCATTTTCCTGTCCTTTCTCTTCCTTCCTCTCTTCTTCTGATCGTCTTCCGTTTGACCTGCTGACAGACTGAGGTTGTTGTTTGGTTGCATAGCCCCACACCGTCCAACGGCTAGCATCATTTCATCACCACCGTCCCCATCCCATCCTCTCCAGCCCAAGCAGACAGAACACATTCGTTCCTTGCTTGTCACCTCAGCAGCCGTCCACTCGTCCCCTATCCCTCCCATCGGCTCGCTCCCCTCTACTCTCTCTACCCGGCAAACGACCTCCTCACAACAGCATCTCCCCCCGACGCGAATCACCCCCTCCTTGTTCAACCCTCCCCCTTTCTGTCCAACACCTCGTCATGTCGGACAGCGAAGCCTCAGAGTTCCGCTTCGACGACAGCGATTCGGATGGTTATGTTCAACCCACAAAGGCCAACAAGGCCGCATCTGTGAAGAAGGCGGCCGCTCCGAAAGCAACCAAGGTAGGTGGAATTGGGCGTGTGTGCGTAACTGCCGCCATCTGGCTGCTCGTCTCGGGTGCTCACCACTGCAACAGGCGGCACCGAAGAAGACTCCTGCTGCAAGGAAGAAGGCCCCACTAGGCGCGAAGAAGAACCTTCCCAATGACTCTGGCTCTGAAGCCGAGTTTATTGCAGCTGAGGCCAAGGTCGTCAAGGACGATGATGTTGACATGTCACCCGCAAAGCCTGTGAAGAACAAGAGCGCCAGTGAGATGTATCAGAAGGTATGTCGACCCGGTCTCGCCCGATTGGCGTCTCATAAACAACTGCTCACGTCATGCTAGCTCTCACAATTGGAACATGTTCTCAAACGTCCCGACACGTACATTGGTTCTGTCGCTGCCCACACGCAGACGATGTGGGTTCTGGACCCCGAGACCAAGCAGATGGTGAACCGGTAAGCCCTCCGGCCATTGCAAACACTTGTCCATCCAACTGATATGCAGTGATATCACCTTCGTTCCTGGATTCTTCAAAATCTTTGACGAGATTCTCGTCAACGCCGCCGATAACAAGATTAATGACCCGTCTATGGACACGATCAAGGTGACAATCGACCGCGAGAAGAACCAGATTTCTGTTATGAACAACGGAAAGGGTATCCCGGTCGAGATCCACTCAAAGGAGGGTATCTGGATCCCCGAACTCATCTTTGGCAATCTGTGAGTTGGGAGACTAGAACAATACTAACGGACAAGTCTTACTTCATCGAACTACGATGACGACCAGAAGAAGCTCACTGGTGGTCGTAACGGATACGGTGCCAAACTAGCCAACATATACTCTCGCGAGTTCAGTACGTGCTCTCAGCCATCCTGAATGATAATTGACAATCCAGTCGTTGAAACTGCGGACAAGGTCAACGGCAAAAAGTACAAACAGGTTTTCTCAGACAACATGTCCAAGAAGGGGGAGCCCAAGGTGGGTCGTTATTACATGTTGCATCATCTAAACAGGCCAGATGACGCCAAACAAGAAGGGCGAGGAATGGACCAAGATTACATTCACTCCGGATCTACAGCGGTTCGGCATGATGGGCATTGACGATGACACCTACGCCCTACTCCTGAAGCGTGTCTACGACATTGCCGGCACCGTCAAAGATGTCAAGGTGTTCTTGAACGACGAGCGTATCAAGATCAAGGGCTTCAAGCAGGTTTGTTACTTGTGCAAAACAATAGCTAACATGACAGTACGTTGAGATGTACCTGGCTGCTGCCAATAAAGCTCAATCCTCCGAGCTCGATGGTGTTGCTATCCCAAAGCCTACCGTGGTTTACGAAGCGATTGGTAAACGTTGGGAGGTGGCGTTTGCGCTTTCCGACGGCGAGTTTAGGCAGGTGTCCTTTGCGAACTCTATCGCTACCACCAAGGGTGGTACACATGTGGACATGGTTGCTACGCAGCTCGCCAATAAGCTGTGAGTTGGGCGATCCCTTATAGCAGCTAACCTGGTTAGTCACACCGCGGTGAATAAGAAGAACAAGGCTGCGCCCGTCAAGGCATTCAGGATTAAGGACCACATGTGGATTTTTGTTAATGCCCTCGTGGAAAATCCCTCGTTTGACTCGCAAACGAAGGAGACCCTCACCCTGAAGGCCTCTGCCTTTGGAAGCAAATGCGAACTTTCCGACGACTTTGTGAAGAAAGGTACTGCTATTGTCGAGTTCGACCCACTGACAGGTCAGTTATCAAGTCGGGAATCGTCGAGAATGTCCTCAGCTGGGCTCGTTTCAAGCAGGAAAAGCTGCTAAAGAGAACCGATGGTGCCAAGCGTACTCGTATCGCAGGTATCACCAAGCTTGACGACGCTAATTGGGCTGGCGGCCGCAACGCCAACCAATGCACCCTCATTCTTACCGAAGGAGATTCGGCCAAGACCCTTGCTGTATCTGGCCTCGGTGCCATTGAGGGACGTGACAGATTCGGTGTCTTCCCCCTTCGTGGAAAGCTCCTCAACGTTCGCGAGGCAAGCCACGAGCAGATCATGAAGAACGTGGAGATTCAAAACATCAAGAAGATTATGGGTTTGAAGCACAACCACGAGTACAAGTCTGTCGACAGCCTTCGCTATGGCCAGCTGATGATCATGACTGACCAGGTGGGTTGACTCTGACCTCGCATACTTGAAGTTCCTGCTGACATCCAGGATCACGATGGTTCTCACATCAAGGGCCTGATCATCAACTTCCTCGAATATTTCTACCCCTCCCTTCTCCGTATCCCCAATTTCCTGGTCGAATTTATTACCCCGATTGTCAAGGTCTGGAAGGGACAGAAGGAACATGTCTTCTACACCCTCCCCGAGTACGAGAAGTGGAAAGAGGTAAACAACGACGGCCGTGGCTGGGACTCCAAGTACTACAAGGGTCTGGGTTCGAGCCTGGCCAAGGACGCCGTCAAGTACTTTACTGCCATTGACAAGCACCGCCTCGCGTTTGAACCAATGGAACAGGACGATCGCAGTTTCATCGACATGGCGTTCAACAAGAGGAAGGCAGACGACCGCAAGGAGTGGCTGCGGCAGTTCAAACCCGGTACCTACCTTGACCACAACCTTAAGACCATTCCTATCCAGGACTTCGTCAACAAGGAGCTCATCCTTTTCTCAATGGCCGACAACATTCGCTCCATTCCCTCAGTCGCAGACGGGCTCAAGCCCGGTCAGCGCAAGGTCCTTTTTGCTTGCTTCAAGCGCAAGCTGGTCAAGGAGATCAAGGTTGCTCAGCTGTCCGGTTACGTTTCCGAGAACACGGCGTACCACCACGGCGAGGTGAGTCTGCAATCGACTATTGTCGGTCTCGCCCAAAACTTCGTGGGTAGCAACAATATCAATCTTCTTGAGCCCAACGGTCAATTCGGCACCCGTATGCAAGGCGGCAAAGACGCGGCCAGCGCTCGTTATATTTTCACGAACATTCCTCGCATGACGCGCACCATCTTCAACAAGGCAGATGACAACATCCTTAACTACCTGACGGAAGACGGTCAGCGTATCGAGCCGGAGTTCTACCTTCCTATCCTGCCCATGGTTCTGGTCAACGGTGCGGATGGTATCGGCACTGGCTGGAGCACCTCGATTCCTAGCTACAACCCACGGGACATCGTCGACAACCTGCGTCGCCTTATGGATGGCGAGGAGATGGAACGCATGACCCCTTGGTTCCGTGGCTTCACGGGCTCCATCGAACGCATCGACAACGAAAAGTTTAAGATCAGCGGCATTGCTACCAAGACCGACGATATGACTATCGACATCACAGAGCTCCCGATTCGCAAATGGACCCAGGACTTCAAGGAGATGATCGAGGAGATGACGAGTGGCGGCAAGGACGGCAAAGAAAACCCCGCTGCCGCTACCATTAAGGACTACGAGGAGCATCATACGGATACGACGGTTCACTTCATACTCCACATGAAGGATGCTGGTATGAAGGCCGCCGAGGCTGAGGGCTTTGACAAGCGTTTCAAGCTCACGACTACATGTTCCACTTCGAACATGGTGTGCTTCGACCTCCATGGCAAAATCAGGAAGTACTCGTCGCCGGAAGAGATCATCAACGACTTCTACCCTAAGCGGCTCGAGTACTACAGCCTGCGCAAGCAGCACCTTGCCGATGAGCTGAACCGGGAGTTTGAGAAGCTCTCCAATCAGGCCCGCTTCATTACGATGATCATCCAGAAGGAGCTTGTCCTCTCGAACAAGAAGAAAGCTGCCATTGTGACTGAACTTCGCGAGCTGAAGTTCCGTGCGTTCCCTCCCGGATCGAAGCTTCCGGAAAGCGAGTCTGCGCCGACAGTCAGCAACGACGAGGAGGAGGAGGAGGAGGGATCGAACAACGACTTCGACTACCTGCTGAACATGTCCCTCGGCAGTCTCACGGCTGAGAAGGTACAGTGCCAAGAGTCCACCGTTTGAATCTAACACACTCCTAGGTCGCAAAGCTTTTAGCTCAGCGCAACACCAAGGAGGAGGAGCTGGTCGCTCTACTCAAGCAGTCGCCGACGGACATCTGGAAGAAGGACCTTGATGACTTCCTGGTTGAGTGGGAGGTGAGTCCTCAAGTCTCCCACACCTCAGTTTGACTCACTTGACAATAGGATACGCTCGAGGCCGACACCGCTCTTGCTCGCGCCGTTAAACCTAAGGGCAAAGCTCAGATCAAGAGGGCCGCTACTGTGGCTCGCAAACGTGCGAAGGCCGACGACTCGGATGACGACGACGACTTCAAGCCGAAGGTCGCCAAAGCTCGTGCACCAGCAAAGCCTCGTACGAAGCCAGCCGTTGCCACTCCGTCGGAGACGTCATCTGCTCCACCTTCTGCCAACGCCTCAGCTACTGTATCTCCCACAAAGCGCGGTTTCTCGAACTTATCCGAACCTGAAAGCGATGACCTGCCTGTTGCCAAGAAGCCTGTGGCGAGGGCGAAGAAGACGACCAAGCCCATTACGGTTGACATTGATGATTCAGACGATGACGGTAGGTCCTGCCTGAGAGGCGCACTAACTGATTATGCAGCATATGTTATCCCTTCGTCCAAGGAGACCTCGAAGCCTCAAAGCCGAAGGTCGACGCCCGCGTCTTCCCGTTCATCCTCATCTACCGTGAAGCCGAAAGAGGATGAGAAAATGCCGACTGCCACACCCGACTCGGACGACGAGATTCTTTCCAAGTTCTTGCCCAAACCGACTGCGAAAGTCAAACCTGCCCCCAAGCCAAAGGCTGCTCCCAAGAAGAAGTCGCCGGCGCAGGTTGACAATAGTGATGAGGACGTTAAGCCTGTCCTGAAGGCCAAAGCCGCTCCAAAAGCAGCCGCCAAAAAGGCCATCAGGGTTGGCTCTGACTCTGAGGACGAGCTGGCTCTCGCACCCATCAAGGCGACCAAGGCTAAAGCGGCTCCCAAAAAGGCTCCGGCCAAGGGCAAGGGCAAGGCGAAGAATGATTCCGACTTCGAGAATGACTCGTGAGCACCAACGACACAGGACATGGCTAACTCCACAGTGATGATGCCACACCTGTGGTGATTGCACGAGCGACTTCTTCCCGTACTCGTGGCGCGGTAAAAAGACCCCAGTACGTCGACCTGTCCGACCTCGACGACGACGCGGACGACGACTATGAGTAAGAGTCCCCACACCCACTGTATAATTTCCCCGTAATGCTTCTTCTGTAACACAATGGTTCCATGCACAACATTAGATGTTCAGTCGAGCAGGTCTGAACTCGTAAGTCTATGCGGGTCCGCGGAGATGAGTTGCATCTTCCCACTGCACAATGCCACTCACCCTGGTAGACTGCGGCGTCTCAAGAGGATCCCAGATGGGCGCCCAGACGCACTGCTTCGTCTCGCGATCCTCGTACCCCACCCAGTTGACCTCTGTTCTCTCAACCAAATGAAGATCGAGGTGGCCCCTTCTGTTTGGTGGCCACATTCCCCATCGAGCAAATGCCGGCGTTCATCGTATCGCGCTGCACGGCGTCCGTCTCAGAAAACTCCCAACACACACCAAGGAGTCTTTGCCGATGTTCTCATGCTCTCTCCTAAAAACGGTTCTTGCCTCGTATCTTGGCTGTAAGCAACCTCGACTGGCGAACTTTGTACTTGCGCCCACCAACATGTCCGGTCTAGTCAAGTCATATGTAGGGACTTCCACTGTCCCACCGGGGACGGGCGGCCTGGCCGACAACGGTTGCCTCGCGTTCTTGCTGGGGTGTTTAGCGTCCGCACCTACATTTCGCCCCCCGACGTGAAAGGAGACCAGTACCATCAGACGGTGCTGGACAGCGTTGCTCGTCCTTTAGCCCACTTCTCTCTGTGCTACCCTCTGTACCAACCCGCCAACAAACGCGAGGACAGCAACATCGGTACACTGCATCCCTCGACGGACGCACACATACACACATATCTGGCACTGCATCCTTGTAACCAATTCGACACGAATGTCTATCATCAGTGGGCCATTCTTTCCGCCCTCCGCCCGCATTCTCATCGTAGGTACTTGCCCAGCCCCCTACGCAAAGTCATGTACCCCGGAGAGCGCCTGACATGCTCAAACTGCCGCAGGTACGGCTCCTCATGACACTACGACCATGTGCGCAAGGGTCGCTGGCCCGACAAGTAGGCTCGCGGGTGGAACTTGCTATCCAATGGGCACGGTGAACAGCCTAACAAGCCAGATCGCAGGGCAGCTCAAGCTCCCTCACGGCGAGCTCCTGAGGGTTAGTTACTTCACAACGTGGATGCAGCTGCTCGCGATTGCCTCCACGTAAGTAGCCGACGGCACCACCTTCCTTTGGCCTGACGCCCCAGGGTACCGAGCCTCCCGCCGACAGACGCGGTTATGTCGTCCGCCTTTGACTTTCCTCGACGAGATGGTGACCCTGTGGCCCTGCTCCACTGAGCCGGTCCGTGAACGTGGGGATGTATTTGAAGGTGCTAGAATCTTTCGTCTCATTATCACAGCCCTTGAGCACCACTGTGACGTCCTGAAGCGTATCTCCGACTGGACTGATTTGGCCGCGGGCCAACTTCGGCCACATCGGCCAACCCCGGCTACTTTCTTTCGAGCCAGAGCTATAAAGAAAGCAGAGCGGTCTGGTCACCTTCCCCATCAACATATTCCCAATCATCCTCCATCACTAATCATGTCTGCGTACGGAGCCATCAAGGCCTCCAGGCCCGACGTGAAGCTCCCCATTCTCTCCTACACACTCCCCAAGGACCTTGTCATCACCACACATGCGGTGCACGGCAGCGATGTGGACCCCGCCCTGATCACTTACCTGGGCGATGTCTTTAACCAGGAGCTCGCAGGTGGGTCCCGTCTCGCCCAGCACGGCTAACCATGGTACAGAAGGCAAGACGTACCCTCAGGAAGGCCCGTTGACCCGCGATGAGTTTGCCAACTACTTCTTCGGCGCCACTACCATCATCGGCATTCTCTCCCCAGCAGGCACCGAGACGCCAGCGTCTCTTGAGGCGGCACGCGCGGGGCGGAGCTGGGAGGAGTCGGTTGGTGGGTGCTACTACATCAAGCCCAACTACCCAGGACGCAGCAGTCATGTGAGTCGAGCGCCTTAATTCCCAATGCCAACCGCGGGCGATGACTGACTGTTCTCAGAACTGCAACGCAGGCTTCCTGGTTCCTCCGATTCAGCGTGGAAAGAAGATCGGCGGTGCTCTTGCTGAAAGCTTCCTCATCTACGCTCCCAAGCTTGGGTACAAGAGCAGTGTGTTCAACCTCGTGTTTGAGAGTGAGTAACATCGTTACGGCTCGTCCTTGGTCTTGACTGATGACAGACAACGTGGCCTCTCTGCGGCTCTGGGACAAGCTCGGCTTCACGCGCGCGGGTCTCATCCCCAAGGCGGGCCGCCTTAAGACTGGCCCCAACGGCGAGGAAGAATTTGTGGATGCTGTCGTGGTTTACAAGAGCTTCGAGTAGAGATGAAGGCGCAATGGATGTGTATGTAGCGCATCGGTGTTGACTCAGACGGCCGTCTTGAGCACCGAGTCACGCAAGGAGGTAGGCCGCGCACTCTCGTCTTCGATGGGCACGAAGATATTGTCTTGGTAAAATTGTAGCTCGCGGATGCTAGCCCGGATGTCGTCGAGGGCTCGGTGCGCCGACGCGACAGCGCGCGTCTCCTTTTCGCGGCGCACCAGCTGCGGGTACCACCGCCGCGCGATTTCCTGCTGTCAGAGTATATCTTTCATGAGAGACATGCCTTTACGGACGACACGTCTACGATGCGGTACGAGAGGTGTGCCATGACTTGTGGCATGCCGACGAGGAGGAACCTGGACGTCAGCGTGTGCATGATGTTGCGGCGCACCTCATATCCGCGTGAACCGAGCTTCCGGCCAGAAGGCCTGCGCCCTTTTCGGGGATCCAGCGCTGAATGTACTGGAGTACCATGGTCGCGACGTCGTCATACTCGTGCGGCGAAGCGAGACACGCGTCTGTCAGTCCCGATTTACCATGTTGCTCTGTGCACCACTCGTCCATGCTGCATCGTCAGCACCTGCACACAGATAAACGCAATGGGAGCAGATATACTCGCCGGTCCAGTATGTCCTTGGGTGTTCGGATGACCCAGCTGACGCCCTCGTCGACGGGGCGCATGTGGCCATCTGTGATAATCACTGCGATCTCGATAATGCGGTCGTTGGCAACGTTGAGACCGGTCATCTCGCAGTCAACCTGGGGCCGTTAGTGGGCGGTACATTCGCTACGATACGACCGCGTGATGCACACCCAGACCATGGGCCCATCGTCGTAAGTGAGTGGCTTGGCCATTATTTTTATGCGTTGTGGGAGAGATGAACGATAGGATATCTTGGACAACCAAAAATATATATATGACGTCGGCTCCTGTCCAAAGGCGGAAATTGCCCACGAACGCGCCGAGGGTCACCACACCATTCCGACGGCAACGCAGACTGGTCTCTTTGCTGACCTCTGTCCCCCCATTCGTACACCTCACAACCCTATGCATATGGATATTAACTTAAATGGACAACAAATCCTTCAGCGGCCCTGGCCGCTCTGGCCCATGAATTGGGATGCACTGCGTGGATTAGTAACCTTCCCGCAGCTCAGGTTGGCACTCACAGATCACGCATTGCGGGGTCCTGCGCGAGAGCAGCCAAGTCGGGCATGCCGCCACCGTTCTGCATGTTTTCAGCCATGTTGCGCAGCGTGGGGTTGGCCATGAGACGCTCGAGCCCGCCGTTTGCCATCATCTGCTGTGCCCTGAGATTGTCAGAAGCAGCTCGTTCGGACACAAACGACAACACGTACATGGCCATCATCTGAGGGTTGTTCATCATCGCAGCAAGGTCCGGCATGCCGCCAGCGCCGCCACCGGCGCCGCCGCCAAACATACCCGCCAGAGAAGCAAGGTCCGGCATGCCTCCGGCGCCTGCCGCACCTGTGCCCGCCGAGCGCTCAGAGACCGCAGGGGCCTGTTCAGCAGCACGAGCCTTGGCAGTCGCGAGCGACGCTTTCGTGTTGGCATTGTTGGGGTCGAGCTTGAGACCTTCCTCGTAAGCCTCGACGGCCTTCTCGTATTGGCCGAGCGAGAACTGCGCGTGACCCAGGCGCGAATAGCCACGCGCGAACTTGGGGTCAAGCTCAATTGCCCGCTCGGCGTCCTCGACGGCTTCCTCATGCTTGCCCATACCGCCGTAGGCCGCCGCGCGGTTCGAGTAGTAGATCGGGTTGGGGTTGAGCCTGATGGCAGCAGTATACTGCTCGACAGCCTCGGCATATGCCTTCTTCGACATAAGCTGGTTACCCTTGAGCTTCAGCTCCTCAGCCTTGTCCTTGTCCTCAGTTGTCGGCCCCGAAGGAGTAGCAGGAGCAGCAGGAGCAGTAGCAGCCGACGTGGACGCGGCGGGCGTGGCAGCCTTGCTCTTGGTCTTGGCGAAGACATCGAGGAGGCTCAGCAGAGATGCGGGCTTCAGAGAGTACGCGGACTGGTCCTCGGCCGAGTCTGGGTCGACGCCAAATGACTCAACAAGGCATTGAACTGAGTAAGAGTCAGCGTTCGTACCACCGGATGGCATCTTACCCGCAACCTCGAGACTCTCCTTATCGTCCTCCTTGACGGTGCCATCCTGCGCCGACGTGCGGAGGAAGTCAATGCTGACAGATATTAGCATACGCAGGTCATTTCATCTTACAAGTTGAAGACGAGCTGTTTCTTCCTGATGTCTGCCATGGTGTTGTTGGATGTTGTGCAATGGACGGAGTTGTTGGTGTAGAAGGTCATAGAAATACTGGCGGCATGCGCGGGTGGCCATAATGGTCGTACCCGTTTTGCGCATGCCGTTCAGACCACGTGGAACCACTATTTCTTATAATGCTAATCACTTATTCAAAACGTCACACGTGTTTACTCCGAACCGCGTAAACTGTATCGCATACATTGTGACTGTAAATCGTTCGAGAGGATGCGAAAGACCGCATAAGAATGATAATGATAACATATGAGCAGGCTCATCGCACAAGAGCCTTGACATTAACAGCTGGTCCCCGGTACGGCTTCTACTCTGCCACCACCGCACGGAAGCGCTTTCCCTCGTCATCGTCACGGCGCTCGTACCCGTCTTCCTCACTCCGCGCCCTCTTAACACGCTCCGCAGCTTCTCCGGTAGGAACGTCTGCACCAGCTTGTCCCAGGCCACCAATGGCAGCATAGGTGTCGAACTGCACCTGCTGGCGGAGACGATCCTGTTCCTGTTGGCGGCGCTCGAGTTCAAGGCGCTGGTGACCCCAACCGCCACGACCGCTATCATACTCTTGACGGAACTCGTCGCGAACCTGCCCTCCACTCTTGCCTCGTCCAAATTGACGTCCCTCCTTGTAGCCCGGATCTAAGTCGCAGCGGATGATTCGCTCATCGAGCTTCGTTCCGGAAATGTATCGCAGACATGAAACTGCTTCAGAGTGGAGGTAATACTCCACAAACGCAAAGCCGCAAGGCGTCCTGAGCGACTGTTAGTGAGATCTCACATGTTAGTTTCCTACTTCTGGTGGCGGTCCAATCCCATGATAATTCTTTACAGTTAGCAAACAAGGAAGGAGCATAACCTGTGGACGTACCGTTTGATGCCGCCACCCTCTTCAGGCTTCGCGCAAGTCGAGAAGACTAGTAGAATTAGAAAGAGCACACAGTGAATAGTACTTACGCTCATAGACCTGGGCCTCAGTAGTGTAGAAGCTAAGATTGCCGACATAGAGCGTGGTAGAGGAGGACAGGAGCTGGCGTTCTGTCTCACGATCGAGCTGAGAGATCAGCGTCTCGACGTCCGGGAGCCGCGACGCACATCAGACTGGCTGTCTTTGTAACTTGACGGAACATCGAGAGGGGTGACGACGTGCGACATGGTGACTGCTGAGGATGCACTGCAAAGGTCAACAAAGAGATGAACAATAGGCAGGATGTTGAACGAGTGCGCACAACCAGAAATCTCAACAGCAACCTAGTTCAGACTGTTTTGAACGTAACCGTGGGAAATTAAACCACGTGGTTCCCTCCATCTCCACGACATCGTCATCGTCCGTGTCGCGCGGTTAGCAGCCAAGCGGTGGGTGTCCTTTGTTTCAACTCCTTCCTCAAACAGACCTCCCCTCGTTCTTCACTCTTCGCCTCCCTTCACAGTACGCCTCTTTCTGTCTGAACCATTCACTTCATACTGGCCCAATGTCAGGAAACGACGGCGGCGACAACCTCAGTGACGCGGACAAGGTACTTTCAGCTGCTTAACCACAGCACTGTTGACATATGCAGATGCGCCTGAAGCGGCTGGCCCGCCTCGGTGGCCCATCACCGCAGCCCACGCCTACCCCACCATCACCGATGGAGACCACATCACAGGAACAAGCTCGTCCTCCCCCGTCTGCAGGGTCGCGTCTTTTGTCCCTTGAACGGGTTGGGGCTGCCTCACCATCGCCGGCCGGGACGCCGCGTTCAAGTTCGGCACCACGTTCGTCACCGACTCCTCCTACTACCGCATCTGCCTCTGCCTCTGCCTCCGCTTCCGCCTCTCCCTCCGCCTCTGCCTCTGTCAAGCGCAAGGTGGTTCCCGTGCGTACTGAGTCGCCTCCTGTCGCGCGCCCTATTCCTGCTGCTACTACCATCGCTCCACCGCTCAAATACGCCGATTGGGAAGGAAGCAAGGTGTCAACAATCTTCTCTGTCACCCTTGACGTAAGTAGAAACAAAATATGACTACTGATTGTTCCCAGAAAGCCGTTGCAGCGGCTAGCAACTGGAAACTTTGCTGGCTGAAGGACTTGGCTGAGGAGATCCGCGAAGAGCAGCCTGGTACGATGACAGCAACCCATAGTGTTCTGACCGCAGATGTTACCTCACCACTCAAGGTCAGCATGGACCTTCGTGATCGCCTCCTTGTTGCACGTTTGCAACTGGATCCATCAACAATGGTTAAGTCGTGCGTCCATCACTTAGTATCTGTTAACCGTTAGCAACGATCCCGACCAGTTGAGCGTCCTTTCCGGTATGCCCAAGGACGAAACTGTTTTCGAATATCTTGCTGGCTGCTGGAAACGGCTCTACCTCGCGAACCGTGAGATCTCTCGCTATTCCTATGCGAAGGAGGAGAAGGCGAAATGGGCCGAGTCGTTCGCCGAACTCAAACGTCTCATCATTTCTTACTGCGGCTTAACCCTCGAGGACCCCACCATGTTCCCTCAGCCCGAAGGGTGTGTTCACATGGGCATTAGTCATGAGAGGCAACACTGACATCCTCTTAGACGACCGGTCGGTCCTGCCGAGTTTCTGCCCTTGCTCCTCAGCGTAACCCAGGTAACATCTGGTAATATCGACCCTCTAACCTCTACGTCTACCCCGTCAACAGCCCCACAGGGTGCTCTGGCGCCCTCTGATCTGCTTCCGTTCCTCAATGATCTCTCTGCTGGATTTACGGGAGGAAGCTTGGCCGACGTCATTACGCCCACCCTTAGTCTGTTCTTCCAGCAGTGGTTCAGCATCATTCCGACTCCTGACCTGATGGGGAACGAATGGCGTCAATATCTGGGGGCCGTCGCTGTCCTCGTCCAAGTCAAGGCTATTGCTTCACTCGTTCGTTTCAGTTCCGATAATATTGAGCTGACTGTCAAGTTGCCGTCGCTTCCGATCTGGGTCGCTCCAGATGTAACTGCCTCCAAAATCGAATGGCAGTCTCTTCTTGGGCCGCTCACAAGGCTGAGTGTCTTCTCGCGCGAATTCGTACGGTTTACAGCCGTTGCTCAAATGACTGACACGGGATAGCCACAGATCGAGAAGACATATTTCTCCAATCCGACGGATCGCCGTACAGCTGACATTGATGCGAACAAGGCCAATCTCCGCACTGCGCTCGATGCCCTGCAGGTGTGTGTGACAAGTGGACGGCGCTAACAGAACCTGTAGACTTCACTGTTTAGCATCTACAATGCGATTGTACGAGGATCTCCGGAGTCCCGGGAGGGTGTGCTGGACTTTTTCGCTCAGATTGTCACCCTCAACGAAAGGCGGTCGGGAATGAGGGTGAGTGGAGTACTTAACATTCGTACTCACCGCAGGTCAACTACGCTACAGTGTCGTCTGACGGGTTCATGATCAACATTCAAGCCGTGTTACTGAAACTTTTCGAGCCTGTCATGGACGTGCAGTTCTCCAAGGTGGGCTCAACCGTCAGTACAAGTTGCTAACCAACAGTTGGACAAGGTAGACCCTGACTACTATCGCCACACGAAGCGCCTGTCCATTGCGGAGGAGACCAAGATCAATGCATCCAAGGAGGAGGCTGACGAATACTTTGGAGCGATAATGGAGGTTGACACCAAGCCCAACTTCATCTCAGACCTGTTCTTTCTCCTCAACTCGGTTCATCATCTTGGACTTGCAAAGTCTATCGGCACTCGCGCTGAGCTGGAGAAGGCGATCTCGGAACTTGACGAGGAAGTTCGAAACTTTGAAGCACGTAGGGAAGAGTGGGCGGCGGTGAGTTATACAGATCCATCTGGAGAGATGCTTATTACCTCAGAATCCGACCACTCTAGCCCAGGGCGAGGCCAATGTCAAGAAGCTCAAGGTAGTTTCATGAATCCTGTCTTTGACCTGACTCAAACCCAGGACGACATTGCCAAGAGACACGCGGTCATCCATTGCTTTGACACCCAGCTGCTGGACCCCAAGTTTACACGCCTCAATGTCACGTTCTGCGGCTTCCTCATGAACTGGCTTCTGCGTATGGTGGACCCTAAGCACCAGCATCCTCGAGTGCCCATCAGGTAAGCGACTCCTTCCGTTGCACAGTCACTCACATGGAGCCTGCCTCTACCGCCTGAGGCTCCTATCAACTTCCGCATGCTCCCCGAGTTCCTCTTCGACAACATTGTGGAGTACTTCGATTTCCTTGCTAGGTACCAACCGGATGCCCTTGATGATGGCGACAAGGACATTCTTGTCACATTTGCAATCACGTTCCTTGCGCCCACGTACGTGAAGAATCCGTTCCTTAAGGCGAAGCTGGTTTCTGTGAGTGTAAACTACTGAATTCCTTGCTCATGTCAGATCCTTGCCAACGGTCTGTATCCTGTGGGATACTACCGTCACGGTGTGCTCTTCGATCGCCTCAGCATGCACCCGCTCTCGACCAAGTACCTGATGCCCACTCTTATCCGCTTCTACATTGGTGAGAAAAAATGACCCTGCTCGTGTGGATTCGTTGGTGCTAACATGTAGATGTTGAGATGACTGGTGGTCACACTCAGTTCTGGGGTAAGTTGGTTGGCCGTTGTCGACCGCAAACTGTTGCTGACTGTGTCCTTAGACAAGTTCAACTTCCGGTGAGGGTCTCTCATTCCCCTGCTGAAAAGCATATGTTGCTGACGTGTTAGGCGAAACATCAGCAGGATCATCAAGGCTATGTGGGCAAATCCCCTGCATCGCGAGGCGTTCGTGCAGTCCACTCGGTGAGTTTCTCCTGATGTGCTTCATCTGATGGTTTAGCGACGACTTTGACCAGTTTGTCAAGTTTGTCAACATGCTCATGAGCGACACGACCTGGTTCCTCGAGGAGTCCTTGACTCACTTGGCCAGGATCCACACGATCCGTGCCCAGAAAGCCGACGTGGCCGGGTGGAATGCCATGTCCGACCAGGAGCGATCGGACGCTGAAGCCCACCTAAAGGATTCTGAACGTTTCGCGGGCTTCCCTACCTCGATGGGGCGCGATCACGCCGAACTTATCCGGGACATTACTGCTACCACCAAGGAGCCTTTCCTAACTGGAGAGATTGTGGACCGCCTGGCTGCTGTGAGTAGTATCAAACTCGGCGAATGAAATGCTGAGCCTCACAGTCTCTTGATGAGAATTTGACCAATCTCGTGGGGCCCAAGATGCAGGACCTCAAGTTGTCCGACCCGGAGCGATTCTCGTTCAAGCCCAAACAGCTGCTTGCTACTATTGCTCAGATTTATCTTAACCTTGGAACAGAACCCGAGTTTGTGCGTGCTGTCGCCAACGACGGCCGCAGCTATTCCAAGGGGTTGTTTGAGCGTTTCGCACGGGTACTCAAGAACCGTGCAATTATGACTGAAGCCGAAGCGGGGCAGATTGTCGCCTTCACAGAGCGTGTTGAAAACGCCAAAGCAACGATTGAGCAGGAGGACGAGCGTGACATCCCCGACGAGTTCTTGGATCCTCTGCTGGCTACCTGTGAGTCACCACCCACGAAAGGGAAGAATATATCTCTGACGCTTACTCTAGTGATGAAAGATCCTGTCATCCTGCCAGTGTCTCGGGTCGTCATTGACCGCAGCACGATTCGTGCCGTTCTTCTATCCAAGGAACAGGACCCTTTCAACAATGTGCCGTACGTGTCATGACTTGCCAGCTTCACCTAACAATCCAGTCTCAAGTACGAGGACATTATTCCTGACACGGACCTCAAGGCGCGGATTGAGGCATGGGTTGCGGAGGGCAAGAGTGGCGCAGGCGAGGCGATGGACACCGACTAGACAGAAGCCGACAGTGGTTGCAGTAGTTGCAGTAGTTGCAGTAGTTGCAGTAGTCACAGTAGTTACCCCATGACAGAACATCATATAAGGTGCCATGGTACAAGGAGCCAGAGTCTTTGTGTCCTCCAGGACTGTAGGAATGCGGCTCGCGTCGATCGTCCAAGACGTTGCACGACCACGCTACCTGCGGTGTAATTCGACTTGAGAACTGGAAAGCCAGGGGGCCTGGACCCAAACGAGTACGAAGAGTTCAGGTTGGCGCTCCCAAAGGCCCTCCCCTCTCCTTTGTTTTTGCACCCCGAGTCTGTCAGGTTTGCATGGCAACGGGTGGCTTGTTCCTCTTGTGCTGAGAGGCACTGGGCGCTTGTGTGTGCATGGGGCACTGGCAATGGGTCCTGGGGCATTGCTGCTGTTTCTGGTATACGTGCCTGGTTAGGACCCGTTCCTTCCAGGGATGCCCGGAATCCAGGGATCGGCAAGGGCCGGCTTGTTGGGCTCTCATGAGGGCACTGATCGCACTACGGAGCATGTCCTGAGCCGTGCCCTCCGTTCTGGACCAGGCCGGATTGCGGGGGGCTTGCGGCCGAGGCTCCTGCGATCCTGTCGTCGTCAGTTGGATGGCGCGTGCATGTCCTGTTCCTTCCAACCGCTCCCAAGTGTTGCGCTACTTCAGCTGCACTGGGTATAATCATGCATAGCCAACCAGGAATTCTTGAGACGGTCCGCAACCAACTTTGGGCCGCGAGTCCGGGACCAGTGACTTGTCCAGCGGCGATGGATGGCTGTTACCCCCCCCCCCCCCCCATCCTGCGCAGTGCACGCAAGGAACAGGGAAATCCGGCGCAGCAGACCCCGCGGGCAACAGGGCGGCCGGCCGGGCGGGCTTGAGAGTGACAGCATCTATAGATAGCTAAGAGTGGATGCATCGGGTTCCTCTGTTCCACCAAAAACATTTGTTTTTCATACATCATACCCCATCATCGTTTTATAATTGACCTGCCTCGCCACTCTCTCCATCTCGTTCCTTCTCTTGCCTGTGGACAGCCCCGTCTGTCCTACACCGTTCTCCCGCAGCCCCCAACCCCGCTTGCCGACCTACCACTGTCCTGCTTGACGGCACACTCTCCCTATCGCGCTTCTCGCCAAATCGTCGTTGTTCATCTTGCAACTCATCGCGGTCGGCAATGCGCACATTGATCCTTACCGCGACACTCCTCGTTGCTCTCAGCCCCGTATCAGCACACTCGATCCGATCACCGTTCCGACTACATGAGCGTCATGAGGTCGACCGGGTGCTGGAGCGGTCGCCCTCCCCAGCACCGACCCCTACTACGCCACCTTCTGGTTCAGAACACGTACTGTGGGGTGTCGAACGGCGTGCCGATACCTACACATATAATCCTGGGGACAGCAGCGCGATCCCTGCCATAACAACAATTACCCCCAGCACTGCAAATGCAGCCGCCCCTTCCGCTACGCTTACGCGAGCTATCAACTTCACACTTCCTCAACCCCCCAACCCAGTACCGACTTCCGCCCCCGAGCCAGTACCCACACCGTTGGACACGACAATGTATGCCCTGTCTGGCCAGTGCCTCAAATATCTCACTGGTCTGGTATCGTCGTCGGGGTTCACATCCTGTCTCCCATTCTCGCTTCTCCTCTCGGCATCAGCAGCCTACAAGACGGAGGTTTTGAACGCCACCGCTTCCGGCAACTACACTCACCTCAATGCACTCATCGCATACACCAACTCGCCGATGCCCTCTCCGGACCAGTGCGATCAGAACTACGTTATGTTCTACTCGGACATCTCGCAGAAAGCCAATTGCGCGACCGAGCTCAGCGCAGGAAGTGATGGCCAGGCTGTAGCACGACAAGCCCAGCGGGGCCTTGGCAACTATCAGGTGATGCGCCGAGCGTCGGGCATCGTCAACCCCAAGACGGGCGTGTATTGCTACCTTGAGGCCCTCGCCAACGACCACCCGGACGACCTCTATCTCTGGATGCTTGCTGCCGGCAACATGTAAGTATCCTATTATGTTAATGTGATACACCCTTACTGACATCCCAGCTTACCACCATCATCGACTCCCACCTGTTCCGAATGCTCTGCTCTGCTTCTGAACCACATTGGCTCGTGGGCATCAAACACGACCACCCTCAACTATACCATTGTTTCTAGCGCCATCTCCTCGATCAACGCAAAGTGCGGGGCCACCTTCATTGCCCAACCTTCACCTCCCCCTTCTACACCCAGCAACAACGACATGCGCATATCCTCTTGTCCAGTCCTAATGATCGCTTTGGTCGCTGTTTCGGGCATCCTTCTACTTTAATTTAGATGTAGGTATATGGTAGCACAATGTACATTTCTATCCTAGCCCAATGTTGCAAGCTGTACGACCGTTAGGTCGTCACTCTGTGTATCAGACAGAAGGGGAACAAGCCGTTGTTTCAGGTCGCAGCTGAGGATGGCGCCCAGCACATCCGCAATAGCGAGTGTGGCGTTGAGACCGTAGACCATGGTGGCCGCGTAGAAGAAGTTTGCGTTTCCAGCTCCGGTCAGCAGCCAGAGGGAGTGGAGCAGAGGTAAAAGGATACAGGTGTAGAGGTGAGTGGTGAGTGAGAACAGAGGATGTTTGAGGTCTGCCATGTCAGTTATCGCTCCTTCCACCGGTAGCTCACTGGAGACGAGCTCAGGGAAGCAGCCGAGGAATCCCGCCCACAGAGCCATGTCACCAACAGTAGGGTAGCTCTTCCAGGTCGAGATAGCGCCGACAAGAACAAGGGCCGCCTTGAGTGGATCGGCAATGCGGAGACACAGAGGTGTGACGTAGACGAGGAGATGGAGCTAGCGGTCTGTTAGTTGATCGGCGTGAGGGCTTGCTTGGGTACGAAACATACTTGGAACACGCCGCGGAAGAATGGACGAAAGTGGTCAAACATTTCTGTGAAGAAGTACCACCACATGCCGACATTCGGCGTCAGGTCCGTCGCCATCAGACTAACCGTCAGCCCTGTATCCCGAAGGCTCAACACGAGACTTACATGACACCCAGAGTTGCAGTCACCCATTCCGTCCCCAGCACCACAGTGTTAAGTCCAGCCACAGCGACAAGCACCGCGACGTAAAATACGACGTCTGTTGTGCGAGCGGTAATAGCCTTGCCTGCAGTGTCTTGAAGAACGAGCAGAAGCGGTAACAGCAGAAGAACGGGATAAAGTGTAGTGTGTGTCGCCAACGCGAGGAATACCATGGATATCGCCCTGTCACCTATCTTGGTCAATGCGTTGCAATTGTGCACCTACACTCACCTTTGCAAGCCCCTAAGATGGCGGCGAGAATGAGCGCGTTATCCAAGGAAGTCGTAGACCGTGCGAGGCAAGACAGAAGAGCATATGGGTTGAAGAGGTATCTCCGAATCAGTACCGGCTAACTGAGCATGTAGCTTACAACAGGGCAACAATGTGATCTCTATTTGGGCTGCCTGGAATCTTGCTCTGATTGCGTGAGGACCAGATGTTGACGAGAAGGAGCGCCGAAACACAATCTGCAGCCGTCCATAGCAATGATGTTAAAACGGTAGAGTTGATGGGTACGAAGCTCGTGAAAAGAAAGAGGTAAATCGGGGACTGGTAGGGTGATATCAGTATGCCACCGTAAACGAGACCTCCGGGTAGACCTACATGGTAGAAGACACCTCCCGAGTAAGGTGCGAGCTGACTATCGTACAGGTACACACCCTCCTTCACTAAAAGAAGTCAGCATAGCGCAGCAAACCGGTGTTCTTTCATCGGCCAACTCACAGCTCCGAAACGATGTTAATGGTGAAGTGAGTTCCGGACGGCGCTCAAGAATGGCTGGTAACGATGTTGCGACGAAGATGATAACGCGGACAAGGGCTGCCGTGACGACAATCCCACACAGGTAATGATCGGAGCTCAATCTTAGTCGAGAAAAGGCCATGGCCGGGAGAGTTCTGACAAGGGAATGATGAAGACCATGCAAAATGTTGGCGATTTGGCGCAACCAAGACGCGAGGCACCATCATCACTCGTCATCTTGGATGGGTATTCAGGCAAGGTCACGTGTCCCTTCCTCTGACACGCGATCTTTCCCTGTGCCTCTTTCGTCCTTGTCCAGTTGTCCCCTCGTCCCGTGCTACGAATATAATAATGCATGTGCGTGTGTTGCATCGGTTGGATGATACTGGAACTACTGTCGTATCGTCCACGAGACATGAATGACACCGGGCACACACTCGTGAGGAAGCGAACAACGAACATACCTTTACGGGGAAGCGAACGAACAGACACGAAGCAGCGGGATGTGGGAAGGTGACGGAATTGATTGATGGTGAGCATACCTGGGGGGGGATTGTGAGAGAAAAAATGTGTGTCATGGGGGTGGGCTACGGGTGGTGGTGAGACGCTGCAAAGGACGTGCATTAAGGTTGTACGTGCCAAGATGAGGGAATACGATGTGGGTCGTCCATGCTGGGTTCATTGCCGGGGTATACAGGTTGTCATAAAAGCGTCCGCATCTAAGCAGCCAAGATCTAGGTAGAGGCAGCGGCGGCCTCCTCGTCAATCTGGCCGAGTGCCTTCTCAAGCTTCATCTTGGGAGTGATGCGGGGCTCGCCGTACACGTCGACCTTCGCCAGAAGCGCATCGATGTCCTCCTGCCCAAGCGACAGGCTACGGATGAGAACGCCGATAGCCTTGTAAGCCTGAGGGAAGTCGATAGCATCGTCATCGAGAGACGGCATCCTCGCAACCAGTCTGGTAACTGTCAGTCGACGAACTAGGCACCAATACTTACCCCTTCTTGAGGTCCTCCATCGTAGCGGCGTCGGCAGCCAGAGAAGCCTTCCAACCATTGGCGACAACCTCCGCATCACGCAGCTTCGCAATTCGGAAGACATCCTCGCCAAGCTTCTCAGACAGAAGCGGGCGGTGTTCGGCCGGAAGTGCACGGTAGTATTCGACAATGTCCGTAGGGTTCCTGGAGCCGCCAGAGTCTTTCTCACCCCAGAGCTCCTTCAGGTCCATGGCGATCTTGGTCTTCGCTTCTTCTTCAGTCATCGTGGTCGGCTCAGCCTCAGCATCGGAACCATCGTCGCTGCCGTCCTGGTCGCCGGGCACAGGCTTGGTGCGCGGGGCAAGCTGCAGCTTCTTGCGCTCGGGGGCGGCCTCCATTGTAGCCTCTGCGGCAGATCCGTCTCCAGCCTCGTTGAGAATACCGAACATGTTGCTCATGTTGGTGCTAGACGCGTGGCGAGAAAGAGGAGGCGTGCTGCCAGCCGCACCACCCCTGCGGTTGCGAGCGAAGGCGCCAGTAGGACCGAAGGTAGGGGTGTTGGGAAGGCCAGCGGAGCTTACGCCACGGCCAAAGTTGGAGAGGTCCGTAGGACGCTGGGGAGGGCGAGGGCCAGTAGCGACAGATTGCCACTCGCCGGGTTGGGGGCCCTCGCGGCGCGAATGTCCAGCACGAGAGCCACCGCGCGAAATGGATTCACGAGCAGCCTGGGCCTTCTCGGCGTTCTCACGAGCAGCCTGCTGGTGAATCTGGGCAATGGTAGTCGGAACAACTTCCTTCTTTGACTGCCACTTGTTCTTGCGGAGGTCGATAACATCCTGTCAAGGTCAGCAATGTCGAATGATCGTCACGCACCATGATCATGAAGCGAATACGCGACGAGATCGTCTCGTGCTGGGTAAGGAGGGTGAGGCGCTCGAAGACGGCGTCGAGCTGGTTGCCCGAGTTCTCAAACTGTCCGCCGACGGTAGTAAGGAGCTTGCAAGTCGACTCGACGTCCTCCTCGTCCGCAGTCTCGACGTTACCCAGCAGACGAACAAGACATTCCCGAATGACAACCTTGGAGAGCATTTCCAGCTTGTACAGCTCACCGATGAGCTGGACAAGACCAAGGTAGCGACGCTTAACCTTTTGAGCAATGTAGTACTCGTCGCTCATCATCGGGGCATCACCGCCGGCCTCCTTCTCAGCCTCAGCCTTGGCGAGACGCTCCTTATCCTCCTCGCTCTTGGCAGCGGCCGCAAGCGAGGCTTCCTCACGAGCCTTCCACCCAGCCTCGAAATCGGCCTGGCAGCGACCAAGAAGGTACTTGCGGAAAAGGCTGCCGCCAGAAACAGGCTTGCCGTCAATGACTTCGGAAACAGCGGGGTCGAGACGGTCCAAGAGGAGACGGCAGAGCTTGGCGTACATGGCGGACCAATGCGACTCATCGGTGGACTTCTCAAACACAAGCTTGATAACAAGCTTCAGAGTCATGCCATCAGTCTCTTCCCGAGACTTGTTGGCCCACTCGAGGATCTGAGCCGAGATTGAGTCGAACTTCTCCTCCGTAAGCTTGTTGAGCAATGCCTTGACCTTGCGCTCGATGAACGCCGGTGACTTCTCATCGGTAGGGGCAGAGCGGGCGTTGACCCATGCGTTGGCAGTGACGGCCAAGGGAGCAACATCGGGATCGATGGTACTCGCCGAGCGCTCCTGAGGTGCACGCTTGTTGCCACGCTGGCTGCGGCTGCTTCCGCCACGCGAGGTGCTGCCCATCGGAATGCTGGGGTATCCCTGGCTGGAAGTGCGCGTCATGTTGGAACGGAGCGAGGTCCTATAGCGTTCCTCGCTGGTCGTGTTACGAAGAGATCCAGTGCTGAAGTTGAACGAACCCATTCCACCAGCGCCGGGGGGACCGGTGAACGAGCGACCGGACATGGGGTTGATGCTTACACCGCTGCCAATACGAGGGGTGCCGCCCATGGAGGAACGGCTACCGCCGCGACGGCCTTGACCAAAGCCGCTGGAGGACTCAGCCTCAAGACCAATCTCCTCCAGAGGGGGGAGGGTGGCGGGCTTCTCCTTGCAGACCTCCATGAACTGCATGAGGAAGTCGCGGTCGTAGCGGAACTGGCCTGGAGCGGTGTCGGCATTAAGCTCAGCACGCTGAGGCTTAATAGAAGCAGGGTATTCGATGGCACCAAGGTTCTCAATAGCCTTTGCAGTCGAAAGAGCCGACGAAGTAGAGGTGGAGGGCAGAGGGGCCTGAGAAGCGGTCTTGGCATCCAAAGAAGGTGTAGAGCGACGAGCAGCACCATTGAGAGCGCCAATGGGCTTGGCGGGAAGGCCTGCAGCAGCGAGAGCTGGAGACTGAAGAGGCGAAGCAGTGGCAGACTGAGTAGACGGGGTGAGAAGAGTACGGCTCTCGACGGCCGCAACCGACTTGTCGTCATCAGGCGTGGAGGGCTTCGACTCCTCGGAAATCGCAACCTTTGTCCTGGCCTCGGCTGCCTCACTCTCGGCCTTCGCCTTGGCGGCGGCGGCCGCGGCAGCGGTGGCAGCCTCCTCCTCCTTTGCCTTTTCAGCCTGTGTGTGTTAAAATACTGCAGCCACAAACGATTTTCACTCACCTTTTCAGCTTCCTCCTTCTCCTTAGCCTTGCGCTCCTCCTCCTCCTTGACCTTGCGCTCCTCCTCTTCTCTCGCGCGGCGCTCTTGGCGGTCCTTGCGCTCCTGCTCCTCTTTGGCCTCCTCCTCCTTCATCTTCTTAAGCTTCTCCTCCTGTGCGAGACGAGCCTTCTTCTGCTCTTCAGACTCGATGCGGACAATCACAGGTAGAGTCGGCATCTTCTTTTTGGGGGCAGCTTCCTCGGCAGGAGCAACATCAGGAGTAGCGACACCACTAGACGAAACGGAAGAGGGACCCTTCGCAGCAGCGGCCGCCTCCGCAAGATTAAGGGAGGTTCCGTCCGGGCGAGAAATCTTCACGGTCTGCTTAGCTCGCGGCGTGAAAGCCATAGCACCGGGCGACAGGCCAGGCGTGTTGGGAGTCGAAGCGGGCGTCATCTGAGGAGTGAAGGGCGCCGCAGGTTGCATTGGGCGCGCAGGGGTCGAAGGCATAGGCGACGAGGGCTGCCCACCAACCAGGCTCTGGGGTCGGCTGGGAGGCGTCGGCATGGGGCTGTTGTTCGAGCTTCCAGGCAGGGCAGCGGTCGGAGGAGCAGGCGAGGGTTGGCCAAGCTGGGCCTGTGCCGAGCGAGGCGAAAGAGGCATGCTAGGAGGTGCCCACTGTCCATAGGGCTGCTGCTCATACGGATGATACTGGAAGAAAATTAGTCTTGGAGGTGTCTCTGCGCCACTCACGTAGGGGTAGCCGTAGCTGCCGGGAGGCATGTTGTACGGCATGCCCTGTTGACCCATCATGGGGCGAGGTACACCCATATGGCCACCAGGTCGGACAGGAGCGGGGCTGCTCTGCATCGGCGGTTGCTGCTGCGGCACGCGGAACGGTTGACCAGGGGCCTGCCCGGCAAACTGTGGCTGAGCCACTCCCATTACGGGTGAACGAGGTTGGTTCTGTCCCTGGGGCGGGCGGAGATGAGGAGGCTGGCCAGGAGCAGCCTGACCGTAGGGGTGAGGCGACGAGTTGGGAAGACCATTGATTCCAGCGTAAGTTTGACCCATCTGCTGAGAAACAGGCATAGGGCTTCCCGAAGCCGAAGCTTGCGATTGGGGCTTGCCTGCGAACAGAGAGTGCACATCGAGCTTCTTCGGCGGCAGACCCGACGGGGTCGCAGGGTTCGCGCCACCACTCGTCCGGCGGGGTGGTCGAATCATTGTGGAAGCACCAGCAGCGGCGGTCTCAGCGTCAATAGAGCCGAACGACTTGACTGCGTCCGCCAGGTGGCTACCAGTCGTTGCGGGAGCCGCAGGCGAGGATGACAACAACGGGTTGGGTGAGTCCACTGTGCCGAACGCGAGGTTTCCTGGGTGATGAGCTCATCATTTGAAGAAAAGTTTTCCTTGCTTTTACACTCACCGCGAGGCAAAACGTCCCCGTTACCGCCGACCATCAGGCTTCCTCGCTTGGAGGCTGCACCACCAATAGCGACCGGGGCAGCCCCGGGGGCAGGGTCATTGGTGTTCGCTCCGTTGGCCGGCGGGGGGGTAGACACCGCGGAAGGCACGTTGGAAGACGTGTTGGACGCGGCGGTGGGTGGACCGCGAGACCAGGCCGAAGTGTTCGGGGTAGCTGGGTTGGATTGCTGCTTGGAGGTAGTCGAGGCCTTACTCATTTGCGTGCGTGTCCTTGACGGTCAAGGGACTGTGGCCAATGACGTGAGATGGGAGGGGATGTGTGAATGGGGGATGGAACGAGCGCTTGGGAAAACCGAGTGTCCGGGCGTTGGGTGTGCTGCGAGCTATGCACACCAAAGCAAGGAGTCACGGCGGGGATAGGCTTGGAAAAAGACTATCGAGGCGGTCGGTGGGTACCGGTTGGTCGTCGTCCGAGCGAGAACGGGCGAGAGGACAAACTTTTTAGGTGGGGGATTGGCCCTTTGTCGGCCTGGAGGAGCGCGGTCGGGGAACAGCGGCGAGGCCGAGATGACGACCTGAGAAAAGACGATGAAAAATCAGGAAGCGAGTCCTGTGAGGGGACTTGTGCGTCAAACGCTTTTGTGGATGTCGAGACGACAAGAGAGGCGGGCTCAGATGAGGAGACCCGAGGGTGGTTGGGGGCTGAGATATCAAGTACAGGACACTAGCTGAGAGTGTCCTTTGTGATGATGGAGAGAAGAAGAAAGAGAGCAAAATGCAAAAGGGCCAGTGGGAAGGGAGCGCCGTAGAGTGACAGCTACTGGCTGGCTCTGACTGGCTGGGCACGGTGGCGGGATGGCACCCCAGGAACAATTAGAAAAATGGCTAATGTCATTACGCAACGACATTAAAAAATGGACTAGTGGCCTCCCATATGGAACAAAAAGAGAAAAAAAAAAAAAAAAAAAAAAAAAAAGTTCCATAACACCACAGACCGAGACGCACACGAAAAGGTGGACTGACGGAATCAAAACTGTTGCCACTGTGGCTGCAGTCCTTGATATATATACCCTGACAATGCGCCCCGCGGCGCATCCAACCTTTCTAGGTACCGAGAGCGTATTTCGTCGCACAGCCCATCAACCTCAGTTCACGCATTTGTGCGGGGTGCAGAAGACGCTGGAGGATGCGGGCTTGCGCCACGGCGCCCACTGGTTGGGCGATATTATGTAATACACATACAGACACTGCACTCTCAGCCTCTCTCCGCCGATGATGATATAATAGATTCGCACTGCATGCACCGCACCGTACACAGAGCACATCCATACCACATCTGCACGCCCGTCCACCACCCAAAATCGACACACGACCGTTGGCTATCAGCCATGGAGGCAACTACCACTCATCCCCCTCGCACCGATGCGAATGGTTCGCGCACAATGACCGTCACACCCACAACGGACCACGAAGCCGGGCCCTCCACCAGCACGTCGCCACCCCACAGTCGTGAAGGGACTCCCAGCTCGGTTGGCGTTCTCCGTCTTCGGGGAGGCCCGGCGCGCCGCCAGCGTGTTGAGTGGTCCGCTGAAACGATTGATAACGAGGGCATGGGGAAGAAGAAGTCCAAGAGTCAGGCGATGTAAATGAACAGAGGTCGCTGACCAGATCAGTTTGTTGCATCTATCACAAGCCGCGCCGCTTCGACGAGTCCTCGTCAGAGTCAGACTCTTGCTCAGACGACGACGACCACGAGCACGGTCGCAGCTGCTCCGAGGGTGGCAGCAATGGCGGCCCCTCGGTTCAGCGTGCGCGTCAACCCAGCGAAGCGCAAGCGGAGGAGCAAAGTTCGGAGTCGGACGGCGGCGCCGGAGATGGTCGGGCGAGGTATGTTCTCTGATAGCATACTGTCTCATACGTTCCATCTCACCACTTAGGCCTGCTCGTCGCCCTCGCAAAAAGCAGCACGCCTGCGGTCACGGAACCAAGGCGAACAAATATGATAGCAAGGGCAAAACCAAGGCTTGATTCGGCTCGAGTTCTCACAACCGATAATGCCTCAGTTTGTTTCCCTCTCACTACTATCTTGTAGTATACAGTATACATATCCTTCGACAATTCTATGTTCCTGATACGGCTTTTCCAAAGGTTATGCGACGACGAGCACTTGCTCGTCGATCTTCTCCGTTGCGAGACACTTCAAGGCAAGAGCAAACCAGTCCAGTTGCACGGCGGACAGGTCGCGTTTCCTCATCCGAGTTGTCATTGCTAAATGAAGTCGCTCACGGAGGTACTTGAGAGCCAGGACTGTTTTGGGATCAGAAGCGTAACGGATCTTGCGGTCAAGCTGCAGGGAGCCAGCCGCGACCTGTATTGTCAGCGCTGTCGCCAAGCTCACTGGGCTAACCTTTGCGTCCACATTGTCTCCACAGAGAAGAGCCAGGGCGCGGTCTTGGACAGGACCAACCTCCCACGCATATAACTTTCGCGATTGCATGAGATTGAAGTAGACCAGATTGGTCACGCCAAAGTCACCTTTGGGGAGACGGAAGTTCACCGAGCTGGGATGCTAGGAGTGTCAGTTGTGCTATCTCTTGCGCTCAGCTTACTATAGAAACGGGCTGTTGATTGGAGATGGTCCGCATCCCACCGTCCCGATCAAGCGTAAGAATCTTGGGATAAAGGCCACACGCCAACGCCGCTCCCAAAATGTTGGCTTCATTGCCATTCTCATTCGTTTCAGGTGGGACGGTGACGAATCGGGTGCGGAACCCACGACTGTATCGTGCTCTTAAAGATCATTAGGACTGAACCGCGAACAAGTTGCTCACTTGGCAATGTCCTGCTTCAACTCCGGTGAAGTGGAAATAAACCCTGCATCCATCAGGTAGCTTGAGCTGGTCAGCGTAGTTGAATCTCCTGACTCACGAGAGCAGCTGCTGGCGGAGTTCTTCGATCTGCTGGAGATTTTGATGCGACAGGTAGTTGCGTTTGCAAAACGTCCTTACAAACACGGGGTTATCGGACGCCCTTCGCCAGCTGTCGAACGCATTCACGATGGTCAAAAAGTCACTGTTTCCAATAGCAAAGCTTTGCTTTGCAGCACTGGCTTGCGATTCATAGCCAAAAGGAGTGATGAACGGCGTTTTTGAGCTCAAGGCAGCAGCGATAGTCAAAGCGGGATCCAGACACTTGAACAGGGTGGCCGTGAGAAGGAACTTGCCAAGGTGGACATCGGTGGGTAGCTTGCTTAGCAGTCGGCCCATGGGTGTAATTTCCTCGCTGGGCATCAGTGCTTTGACTTCAACGAGTGAAGCCACAGCTCGCTGAATATTGCTGGCGGACGGTGGGTCCAAGGCACGCAACAAGACATCTTCTGCAGAGGTGCCCAGGTTGAGTTTGAGAATCTTGATGCGCAAAACCAAATCTTGGAGGGAGAGACGAAGCATTTCGGGAATAGGGTGCTCAGCAAGCTGTGTGTCGTGTCGAGCCTTTGTAAACAAATGGAATGCAAGGCCCTCCTGCACGCGACCTGCACGACCGCGTCTCTGCTTCGCGTTGCTCTGAGCAATGTACACGTCGACAAGTCGGGAGAGTTGGCGTTTCTCGTCGTATCTTAAATTAGTGAATGTACACCTAGTGAGACTCGTACCGCATCTCCTTCTGCCTACCGGTGTCGATTACGCAGGTAATATCTGGAATGGTAACACCGGTCTCCGCAATATTAGTGGCTACAGTCAGTCCTGAACTCTCGAGAACACTTACAGATTACGATCTTGCGGATGCCAGAAGGAGGGATTTGGAAAACAGCGCTCTGTCCCTCAGAGCTAATAGACGAGTGAAGAGGGTAGAGGATGAATTCTGCTCCTCCAAACTTGGGGTGGCTTTGGAGCATATCATGCAGCTTTCGGATTTCCGCCAAGCCTGGCATGAACACCAAACTGGCCGCAGAAAAGCGCCCCAACGACAAGTCATCGAAGCAGACTTGTTCGAGAAGGCGAATAATGAGGTCGTAAGGAATCTTCCTGGAATCCAAGAGATTGACCGTCTCAACTGTGCGGGCAGAGTAACGGCTCGCTGGAAGCTTGGTGGGATCGGGAGCACGGTCGCCATCTCCAGATCCATCGTCGTCATCGTCCCGCGAGTTCTCCTCAGTCCATTCAAGTTGCTTTGTACTCGCCTTTGCGTTCCGGGTCCAGATAGCATAGGGAGATGACTCATCAATGTGCCATCCTGTGACTTGAACAGCATCTTCAAGGTAGTTAACGTTGACGGGGAATGTGCGGCCTGGGACTGTCATGAAAGGGCATCCACCAAAGAAATCCGATATCTTCTCCGCGTCCACAGTAGCTGACATGAGGATGACTTTGAGGTCCGGTCGGGCGGTTATCAGTTCCTTCAAAACAATGAGAAGGAAGTCTGACTCAATCGACCGTTCATGAACTTCGTCGATGATGATGTGAGTGACATCATCGAACGCGGTACCGTTGATGCCACCAGCAGATCCAGTCTCGAGCATCCGAAGAGCGATTCCGTTAGTGACAAATGCAAGTCGTGTATTGGCCGAAATTTTGGACTCCAACCGAATGGAGTAACCAACAAGGGAGTCGTTCGTGCCCATCACTCCCGGAGCGTCGCCCAACTCCACGGAGACACGCTGCGCAAGCGAAATTGCACTGATTCGACGAGGTTCCGTCACGATGATTTTGCAAGGCCGCCCGCTTGATAGTTCGTGCTCTAGAATGAACGAAGGAAGTTGAGTGGACTTGCCGCAGCCTGTTTCGCCGCTGAAGACGAGTACCTGAGAGTTCCCGAGGACATCCACAATCTGTTGCCGAAATGGAGCGATGGGAAGGGTATCGCGGTCACGACGCATCTTTTGATACAGCGCCGACGCCGTTCGTTTCTCGTAGGCAGTTTGTAATTCAGTCGCAGAAGCAACCTTTAATGTTGCTGGCCGATCTTTTGAGGACTGGACCGATCCAACGAACTTCTTTGCCGGCTCATCGACAGAGGGCGCCATTTGGGCCTTCTCATCTAGCAATGCCTTGACGGTTCTCCAAACCTCTCGGAGCTCGGAGTTCTCCCGCTCTTTGCGAGCGGCATCCAATTCGTCCCACAATTCACGATATGCTGGCGGCAAAGTTCGCCAATTAACGCCCTTGACGGCACCAGATGCCATTAGAGCATTCAGCGCAAGGGTAGCGACGTAGTTGTCGGCCTCGTCAAAGCTCGGGCATGCCAGATCGTCCATTCTCCAAACGTGGCGTTTCGCTGTCGACCAACGGACCTCGAGACCAGAGCGGGCGACTTTGGGATTGCCGGATAGCTTGACATACGAGCTGACGGCTTGTTTCGACGACTTTGAAAGTGCCAGTTGCAAGAGCGCTTTGGGTGTGTTGTTTGTGAAAGAAAACTGCTTGGGAATCGGCATGTGGCGGACTGCGATTGTAGTATTCGTTGTGGGCGTAGACTCAGTGGCAGGGTCCGGTTCATCGAGCATATTGCCGAACAAACCCCCATCTTCGTCGTCAATGTCGCTGGACAGAACCTCCGGCTTATCCGGCGACATTGATTCGGGAGACGAAGGCTGGGTTGACACAGTTGTTCCGGTAAGTTTCCCTTGCAAAGATTCCATGTCGCGCTTGGTCTTGAGGGCCTTTAAGAGGAAATCTGTCCGATCAGTTGAGAGTCTATTGACTCTACTTACCAGCAGTTTTCCTGTTGAACATGTAATCCTTTTCCATCTTGACGATCTTGCCCTTCAGCTTGACCATTTCCGGTGTCTCCATTAAAGCACGGCCGCCCTTTGCCTTCTTCCCCTTGCCTTTCCCTTGTGCTTGGCCTGCGAGGAGTTTAAGAGTATCCAGCTCGAGCATCGTCGACGCCCAGGTGTGGTTCACTTGCTCAAGATCAAGATCGGGCTCAGAAGTGGAGTCCGACTCGGAATCCGATGCTCCCATAGACTGAAACAGCGACCCCGCGTGAACAGTCACTTCAGCGGAGCCATCGGGTTCAGGAGTCTTCGGTGACGGAATGTGCGGTGCTGGACATTCACCTTCATCACTCGGGACGACATCGACTAACGGATCGGAAGGAGCTGGACCATTAGTGCGGCCGTCGAGGGGACTCACCATCTTGTTCTTGTTCGGCAGTTTCCTTGCTTGATCGGCATTCATCTTCACTGAGATGGAGCCACATCTTCCGTCAGGGAACGCGAGACATGAAAGACTCACCCACTCCACACCCTCCGCCCATCCGTCACCATCACCCAATCCTTCACGAATGCATTGGTAGACGCGCTCCTGAGAGAATCCCAACTGCCGCAGGACATTATAAGCAATGTAAAGCCGAAGCAACGTTTTGTCCTCGTCCACAGGTCCAGACACCGGCGGAAGGCCTTTCACGACACCAGGCGTCGTGTCATTAATAGCGTACTGCAATGTCTCGTTCCGGATGTTCTCGTTGAGCTGTAAACGCGGGAATGTCTCCGCGACTCGCTTTTCAAACTCAATCAGCTAGCAGTGTCAGCGAAAATTCAAAAATTGGGCCGCACCTTCACAACACGGGACACTTCTTTCTGGGCCTTGTCCTGGAGCCTGTCAATGAGGCCTTGATAAACGGCGGCATCCACTGCCTGCTCGCTGTCCCAGGCATCACCTGAAGGAATGGGTATCTTCTCAAGCTCCGCATCTGGTTTAGATACGCTGGAGGCCTCCGGTTCTTCCTTCAGAGCGGCCTCCTTCTCTTTAAGGGCAGCGGCTTCTTCCTTAGCCTTCCGTGTCGGAACTGAGGTGGTTGCAAACCCGCGCTGAACCGCTTCACGTCAGCTTGCTGTCGGTGTCCGAACAACAACAGGCCGTAAAGTAGGACATACGCTTCAGGGACAACTTCTTTTTTCCCATGGCTTGGTCACGACTTGAGGATCGCAAAAATGGGGCGAGCTGATGATTTCAGCAAGGTCGACGAGCGGAGATATAGAGACGATGACGAAAATCAAACGTCGTGAATGGCTTTCGCAAGAGGTAGGTTCGTGCGTTGCGGGGCCCCAACAATCTGCCTCCGTGCCATTCCAATTGCCACTGAATGCTGGCTGCATCTGTGACCGCACCTCGGGATCTATGACCGCACCTCGGGACCTCAGCAGCTGGTGGTAAGGTGTTTTGTCATCATCCCTCCTCATCTAGCTTCATCCATCATTAGCATCCTCATACCTTCACACGAGCAGGAGACGCCCTGTCACGTTCGACGTCCGCCTCCAAACGGCCACAGCATTTAGTATCATCACATCCCTCTATCGGCATGTCCAAGGCCCCTTAGCCATTGTCCGCCACTTGCACTCGCTCGCCACTGCCGTGTGGATTCATCATGCCGAAGCGCAAATCCAGCTCAAACGAGCCGGCATCCCTTCCCGCGCCTTCGCTCACATCACTCGACGCTGCTCTAGATCTTCTGGCCTGCGAAACCTTCGCGCGACTGGCTTCTCTCACATCCAAATTTGAGACCGCCGCTGGTGTCAAGCTCAATAACGGTGTTATCAAACGGCGATGGGACGAGGCCTGCATGCGATATTGGCTCATGAAGAGCATGGATGGCCTTTCTTGTTCTTCGTCTGCCATCTCTAAACCGTCAGGAACCGACGAGCGCAATAGAGAGATTGTAATGGCAGATGAAGACCATGGTAAGTCGAGAATGAGCCACTGGTTGAGCGTATTACTGATGTCATACAGCGAGTGGCAATCTTGGTCGAACTGTAACGAGGTCATCCCACCCAGGCGCAATTATCGCGTTTGACCTTGATGTCGATGACGCCTTGGTATGGCGGCGTTGGTCCCCACGGCCAGGCGATCTCGTGCTTGTGGAGCTCCCAGCTAATGCTGGTCGCTGGCCTGGTAAAGTACGAATCCATACACCCCGACTTGTGCTCATACCACAGATAATTGATAAGCAGGTGTGCTTTCAGGGCCGATCCATTCCCCGAGGGAATCACTTCTACGCAGTCCGTGTTTACGATGAGGATATTGAGCCGTGAGTAGAAAGGAGTGCGCACAGGTTGAAGTATCGAAGTACCAACCACTTGGATGAGGTGCTGACATCCCTCGCAGAACAGTGACGATTAAGTCACGAATGCTTCCCTTGAGCCTCCGCCCTACTCCTCCACTGATGGCATCCACGTCGCTTCTCAGCGCCTACAATCACGCTTCCCACCCTATTGCGTTCGACCAGGCCGCTGCTCAGCGGGAAACAGCTGCCGCTCATGGCCGCACCCACCCGGGCGCCGGTGACGACGAAATTATCGCCAAAGCCAAAGCGGAGAAGGAACGGTGGCAGGCCTTTTCAAGCTGGCTTATGGACGAGCGTCGTGTCGAAAAGCTAAGGGCTCTTGTCGAAGAGCGTAATCGACGCCTCAAGTCTGTCGCACAGTCATCAGTGACCAAGTTTGAAGGCCTTGGAACCCTCGAAGCTCATGAGCAGTTTAAGCCGCGCAAACGCCGAGTAGCGCCTTCCCTCTCACCCTTGACGTTCGCTCCTCCAAAGCATAACGTGCAGAAGGTTGATGGTAATCCGAACAGCCGTGGTGGTATTTTCAAGGTCTCGGCCGTCTCGACTCCTCCTCGGAGACATCAAGACGTAGACGCAACACAGCCAATGTCGTCTTATATTCGACCAGCGTTGTCCGCACCCTTTCGTTCCAACTCGCCCCGCCGAACAGCAGATCGGCGTCGTAACGGTATCTTCAGCGGTGCCAGCGAGTATAGCCCTCGTCCGCGAGGAGGACCCTATATCCCCCCACGTGTTCTGCCGAACGGCATTGAAACTGCTCCGTTTGGATCACCAAGCCCTTCGATGTCCAGGCAATTCGACTTTGTTAGTCCACTGGGTCCTGTCAAATTTGGTACCTTGGCAACCGACGATATCGACGACGATGCGCCAATGCTCCCAAAAACGTCAATTGGCACCTCGCTCGAGGTCGTACATGAGGAAGGAGAGGAGGAAGGGAGCTGGACGGTTGTGTCAACCCATCGCCGACGTGCAGGGTCTGTTCCGATTGAGAGAACCGGAAAGAGCGGCGCCGCAAAACCAACCACAGTCGATGATTTGGTGCTTGCGTCGTAACTCATAGGATCGTCGGCTGATGGTGATGTTGTTTAATAGCTGTAAGTTGATGCGGGTGGTGGGCGCCATCAGGCCCTCATTACTGGTACACCACCCCTTTGGCCGTAGTTACATACATTAAAGGATAATACAAGAGATCGTTAGCAAACTACTGAAGCGCTGAAGAACCAGAGGGATGATGCAGTTTGCACGAGGCCAGCTCAATCTTGTCTGGGACGGCTGTGTCAGGGTGATCAGGGCAACACCATCGGACGGCCTTGTTGGTGGATGTTTGGGCGTGTTGCTGGGCCGAACAGCTAGCTGAGGAATTGAAATACGCAGCATTACGCTCTCGCCATTGTTCAACCGCTTTGGCCTTCTTCGCCACAAGGTGATCGCAGGCGAGCAGCATCTCTCGGCGAGCTTGAATTATCGCTTTTCGATCATCGTGCTTCCTCAGTTCACCCTCGCAAAGGTCGCACCCTGGATAGAGATACGGAGGTCCAGCATGTGTGACGTGCCGAAGGCGGATCGCGACGTGGAAAGCAGCATCGAGGTCATCTCCGGTCTCGACGAGCGCATCGTGGGCTTCTTGTCGGGAAAAGCCTCGTAGTCTGAGAGCCCGAAAATGATTGGCGTTGATGTCGTCGGGAGCTGCCCAACTGAGGCGTCGCCACCAAGTGGTCTGTGGTGGCGCTGTAAGTTAGAACGGTCAACATTCAGCAAGTGGGAACTCACGATGGGTCATCAACGGTGATAATGAAGAAGGAAGTCAAGTCAAGCAGCCTGCGGCCATATCAATGCCTAGTGCAACACACGACGTTGGGTGTGTCGTCGAGAATGGCACTGTGCGCCACTGTCGCGTATTGTCAGGGACTGAGTGGCGCACAATGTCATGTGATTGAGTCATCGACGGGAGAACTGGTACATTATCTCCCATTCATGATCCCTCCAGATCTGTTCATTGTTTGTACCAGCCGTGCCATGTGCGGGCCGTTGGATAGATAGACAGTGCCACCATCTGTCGGGCGCGCCCATTGAACGCCAATAACGCATCATCAAGGTCTATCCATGGTGGCCACAAAGTCACAACACGAGAGTCGAAAGGTCACGCCTTGGCAGTGCGAGCGCTGGGTTATGGAAGGACGCATCGGCAGGCAAGCCTGTTAACCCGTCCATGGCAGATTGCGGTAGTTGTCGGAGGTCCTTTCAGGAATCAAGGGTGGACCCCACACTTTCGGTTGCGTTCGGGCGTAAGATGCTGATGGGCAGGTGCCTGTTCTGTTTATATCTATCTATACTTCGCATTGTGATTTTGGGATATTCTATTTTTTATTTATTTTCTCCGTTGGAGATCCCTGCGAGAACCGTCCTTGTGGGTGCTGGGACGTCCAGTCAGGCAGACTCGGTCAATACCAGCGTTATTATTGTCAGGGCCGACGGAGGACGACATGACTCAGGGGACTGGGAGTGTCACGGGCGTCAGCGGCTAGAGGCGGGCCGGCCCCGCAAGCGAAAGGGACTCGGTCAATACCAGCTGAGGTGATCGGTCGGAAGGGGATAACAAAGTCGACAGGACCCAGTCGACAGGACCCAAATTGCAAGGTGTTGCTGCGACGCTACGAGCGATGCGGTGACTGAGTCGTACATACTACCTACTAACATGAAGGTCGGGAAGGTGAATCGAACATGACGACCTGAGGTTAGACCGGGGGACTGGAGATGGTCGGAGGGCTTAGTCGCTGACTCGGCGGAGACGGTCCAGTAAGGTGGCAAGGGCGCTAGCTAGTCGACGGCCAAACCTATTGCCTAAGCCGATATAGACTGGACGCTGCGGTAACATGACTTAAGAAACTACGACATTATACTCGACCCCCGTTGCGAGGTTGCGAGTGGGTGGCCACTTAAGGATAGTGGATTATGTAAAGTACATTCAAGAATGTGAAGTCGGATGAAAATAGAGGTCTAGAGTGCCTCCCTGTTACTCTATCCCAAGTTGATTACGCTGTATCAGTACCAGCGATTACTGTCAACAACAGCCTACACGAAGGTCTGGCTTAGCACCTCATGTTGACATGGATGATATCAACCTGTCGGGGGAGAGGCGAATGATGACAAGAGTGCCCAGCCGACAGCGACCGCTTTTCGGTATAGATCACGTGATCATATCTTCACCCACATGGATCCCTCATTTTCGACGTCACCTGAGCTAGCAGTACCCACTCCACCAGGCACTGCCATCACCATCGGCCGCCTCTACCGCACTTGCGCCACGGCATTGTGTATATTAGCTAGCTGTCCGTACCATGTTGCCACAGTTTTAATCTACATTGACCTAGTCAGCACCATGACGGGTCCCCCAACCCGCTGAAACCTCTACCACCTCACTGGACCGTGGACGCCGAGTCAGCTGTACGTCGTCGGACGACCTCCAGTCTCTCCGGTCCACCGGGTCCGACGCCTTCGGACATACGGGACCGTCCAGCCCGTTCCACTTCCTCCCCATCCATTTGGTGGCGTGATGCTCCGGTTACCATGTTAATTGCAGCGACCTAGTGGAGCGTTAGACCTTGAGTCCCGTCGAGCACCCTTCTCCCCTCATCTACCGTTAACTACACCCGGGATAGAAGACAGAAAGAGTTCCTTCGACAAACGACCCCCACTCGTCACACACAGCTCGCGGAGTGTAGAAGAGGTGGTGGACGTATCCTCTTTCGAATCTGTCGGGGAATCCGAGTCGTCCAGGGCGATCCGCTCGGCCCGGCGAGCAGACGCAGGAGGCTCCGCGGCTGAGAGACTGGCGGTACTTCTTCGACGTCGAGAAAGGTTTATAGGCTGTGGCCACAATGACGCCGTCCCCGGCGTCGGACCTTGGCCAGGCCAAGCTACTGTGAATAGAAAAAAGCGCAGTGCCTACGGCGTGTGCCACCTCCTCATGTTCCCTCCTGTGGCTGCCTCCTCAAGTGGCAATTCAACTAGTAATAAAACAAGTGTCCTAAAAACTATAAACATGAAGGGTTGCTGATCACAAACCTGAAAAGAAAAAAAAGAACAGGTATCGGGGATGGGG
>JALJEG010000042.1:113051-227146 GCA_023653615.1 Apiotrichum siamense | reverse complement strand
GTGCTCAGCGACAGGAGGAGGGAAGCCGCAGAAAAGAGGAGGAGAAAAAAGGAGGGAAAAAAAAAAAAAAAAAAAAAAAAAAAAAAAAAAAAAAAAAAAAAAAAAAAAACACGAGTCGGATACGGCAATGTTGTATCCCGCCATCAGCCATTGGGCGGACCAAGCATAAGACCCTCCCTGAACCTGGATCTCTGGGTGCATTGCCGAGGGAGACCGAGCCGAGATGCGTGGCTCAGTGGAACCTGCTGATACCCGAGGTCCAGGACGCTAGGCGGCTGGAACATGCCCGGGCGGTTTGGCGGGCTCATTCCGTGCGAGCACTCCTTTGTCGACGTGCTCATCGCCCAAACAGTGTTATCAGTTCTGGGAGCAACATAGCCACCACGCGCACGGCTGACAGCCGCCTCGGCCGGTATCGCGGCAGCCATGCTGACATATTTTCCAACAGGTCTCGTGTTTGTTCTCCGTCTGGCCTCCTCCGTCCTCCGTGCCAAAGCACTGCCGCCCTGATGTGCGCCGCGCTTCATCTCTGGCTACCGTGGAAGTGCGGAACCAGTGTCCGTTGCGGGTGCGCTCGATGACGGCTCGAGCAGCGGCGCAACTCCCCCTGGATCTCGACCTGTCAGCCCGGCTCTGGTCGTCGGATGATGGGGAGGGCTGACCAGCTCTAGCCCTACCGGACGTGTCGTGTTCGGAGGACGGGCGCCAGCGATATCAACGCTGTGACACCCCAGGACGGTGAAGAGCGGGATAGGGTCCATCCGAGGACGCACACTGTCCCGTGGCAGATGATGGGGCGGTTGACGCGCAGCGCTTACGGCTCCGTCCTCTCGAGATGGGCCACCTGGGTGGAAGACTGCTGTGGATATGCTGGGTCATTGCCGCTAGACTGAGTGGAGCGAGCCCAGGGGGGTATGAGTCCCACTACTTATAACCCAGTTGTGCAAAGCGTACCAATCCCGGCGCACCAACATCGCTGGGTTCCTCCTCACATCACTCAGCTCTCCGCCATCACCGGACCAACACGCCGGCTGGATCAATGCCTTGGAAACGCACCTCGACGGAGACGGTCGCCCAGAGGTACTCGACGGAGACGGTCGCCCAGAGGTACTCGGCGGAGACGGTCGCCCAGAGATTCTCCACCGAGACAGCGCAGGGCACCGTCCCTCTCAAATTCCACTCTCGGCAGACAACTATCAACCCGCCACGATGCGTCTTTCTCTCTGGCCCAACTCGCCCCACGGCAGAATGCTCGTCGTGTTCCCTGGTCCCCGACACGCTGTCGTCCGCCGTTGGGTTCGGCTTGAGCAAAGCTGCTAACATAATTCACACTCGAATGATACTTACACACTGCAACGCCAGGCTGGATGTGCCTCAGGAGTGCATTAGGGGCCAGTCGCCAGGCGGGCTCTCATTATCATACCCGCCGCTGCCGATATGACGGACATTGCGCGTCGCGGTACTATGAGGGTGCCTCGTAGCTGACATTAAACGCACTGCATATCAGCTCGTGGACAACTGATAATCGCCACCTTGAACCCCGCTGTGCGTGCTGCTGAACTGGCTGCTGCGTGTGATATGGTTACTGGCACTGCCGTGCCTCAGACTGTGCTGCGACGGCCGGTTCGGCTCTTCTCCTGCGTTTTCTGCTGCGTCTAGCCATTACATATCAGATACTCTGCATGGTACTAGTTATCAACTACGAGGTTACACACATACAGGGGTGTGGCTGTCTATAATGCAATCATAATTGCTCGTGGGTTTGGTGAGATGTAGTTGCGTGGTCCGTCTTCGACAGGCGGCCCTTCTATGGCTGTTACGATCATTATCGTACGTGGTTTATGCAGTGTTGTTGCGGAAAGAGGTCGTGTTGGTTATTTCGTTTGGAAAGAGGTGAATCGTGGCGGGAGCAACGAGAGCAGGTGGCAGAGGGGCTCTTGCGCTTCGCGGCTGCTTCATGGTTCGCAGCCGCGCCTAGAAAGGGAGGCGGCGGACCTCATCGAGGGTGAAGCCGTTCGCCTTGAGGCTCTCAGGGGACAAGTCGCGCACCTCCTGGTCGAGGTGGTCGAACAGCACCTTGCGGAACGAGTCCATTATAGCCCGGAACTGGATGCTGTTGTACAGGGAGTTGTCCTTGATCGCGATCTCAATGTACTTGTTGTAGCGCTCAAGCCCGCTGCTGATGTCGCGGTGGGCTGCGACATGCCCGCGGTCGCTCCGGAACGCCGGATTCTTGGCGGCGAGGAGGGGAAAAATGTGCGCCTCCTCGATACGATGGTGCCCGTCGAGCGAGCGCGAGAGACCGCGGGCGCGGTGCAGGAAGCCGGCCAGCGACATACCTTGAACATGAAAGGTGCCGTCGGCGAGCCGGTAGTTTTCGTCAAACGAGTGCTTGAAGTGGTTGTGGAAGCCGGCCATGCCGCGCGAGGGGGCGAGCCAGGCGGCGGTGTCTGAGGTGGAGGACATGATGAGGCGGAGTACGGTAGTAGCGTCGCGTGCAAGGCAAAAGCTGAGGATTTAGGATGGACAACAGCGCTTGCGGTGATGATGAGATGAGAGTCGGAAGACGATCTGGAGATCCCTCTCATCTCTGCGGCTTCTTTAGATACCTTGCGGCTCACTGGCAACCGCCTCTAGTGCTTTCTGGGGGCAGCCTCTCGTCGTCGTTGAGCTCTCTGTCGCCGAGGCAACGCTGTTGCAGGTGATAAATCAGCGGCAACTTTCTCAAAAGTCGAGAGAGTGCTTATCAATCCTTGCCGGGATCTCTCCCCAATAGGAGATTAGACGTAGAATTAGTAAATGAATATTACGTTATAAGTAAACTGGAAGGGTTTAGTTATTTGATTCCGCTAATCAGGATGGATAACCGATACTGATCATCAAGTCGCCGATCGCCGAGGTGCGGAGTCGCCGCTCACCCAGGTCCTCACGAGCACGTTCGAGGTGCTTCGACGCGATGGTGGATGGGGATGAACACGCTGCACACGGCAGATGTCAAGGTCCAGCTCGACATGATAGGATGGAGCGAGCTACGGCTCTTGGTATCCGGCCAGGGGCCCACTGGGCAAGTCGCAGGTGGCGGAACAGCCTGCAGGGAGCGCAGCAGGGCTCGCAGCCGGGAGCGCAGCAGGGAACGCCCCAAGACCAGCGGGTTCTACACGGAAACCAATCAGGTTGTCTTTGAGCTGTCAGTGGATGGACTCGAGCACTGTGCTGGACAGCGATGATTGCGTCACCCTTTGACAAGCCATGGCGTGCGTGGGTGGAGTGGCGGATGAACACGGACATGGGCAACGGGTGTTGGCCATTGGGCGACAGCGCAATGGCACAGTCGCGATCCAGCCTGTCGACCATTGTTCTCTCCTGTGTCTGCTCCTGCGTCTGCTCCTGCGTCTGCTCCTGCGTCTGCTCCTGCGTCTGCCCCTGCGTCTGCTCCTGCGTCTGGCGCTGGCTTGTGGACAGCTGTTGTCTCACTGTTAAACTCCCCCTGCTGTCGCGTTGTGGCGGTGTCGCCGGTGGTGTCGCCGGTGGTGTCGCCGGTGGTGTCGCCGGCGGTGTCGCCGGTTCCTACTTGAAACGATCTGGGACGGGACTGGTCCAGCGTGTCAGGACCTGTGCAGTCTCGGAGTGTGTTCAAGCTGTTGAACATGTCCTGCAGGGCAGGCACAAGGCCCCTCGACGCGCGACCTGAGGCGCATGTGCGTAAGGAGATGAGTTGCATGAGCGACAGCGCGACCAGGACAGTGTGGTGGGGTCCCTGTGCGTGTTCCGCCTGTGTCGGATGGCTGCCGTGGAGTCAGGAGTTTCGCAATGGCATTGGGGTCTGAGGGCTGTGGAGCCCGCTGCCGAGACAGAATCGGATGTGAGTGTGGGTGTGCCGTCCGAGACAGCGCCAGGCCATGTTGCTGTCACGACTGCCTTGATGCACGGCCTCACGGGGGATTGACATATCATGGCGGACAGCGGCCGGCGGCGGCGGACGGCGAACGAATGGACGGGGGGGCGAGCTCGGCCATTGTGGAAGCTGCATGGCACCCTTCGGCTCTGGAGACCCGACACGAGGTGCTGTCAGGCAGGCGTGCGGCAATGCCAAGTAGGAATGGGTCCTTGTAGGACAGAAAACAATCTCCATGGAGTATGGAGTATGGAGAGCAGCGCACAGGACATGGCTGGACTATGGGATGTGCAAGAGACGGAAAAAGGAAGAGAAAAAGAGAAGAAGAAAATAAATAAAAAATAAGAAAAAACAAGAAAAAAATAAGAAAACTAAGAAAAAGAAGAAAAAAAGAATAACTAAGAAAACGAAGAAGAAAAGAAGAAAAATCAAGAAAAAAAACAGGAATAAAGAAGAAGAAGGAAAGAGAAGAAGGAAAATAAGAAAGAAGGAGAAGAAGGAAAAGAAACGCCTACACACACAGAGAGAGAAAGAGAGCGAGAGCGAGAGCGAGAGTCACACACAGAGTGACACACAGAGTCACACATAGAGTCGCACACACACACACACACACACACACACACACCCGCACACACTCTCTCACACACAAACACACTCACACACACACACTCCCCCTCACACGCCTGGCCGCGTCGTGGCTCCCCTCTGGCCTAGGCCCCCCTCCCCCAGTCAGCCAGCCCAGATCACAGCACCTGCCACAGTCCTCGACCGCGCCGCCGCACGCGGACAGTCTCGCAGAGCCCTGCACCACGCCGCGTCCACAGCTCGCCCGCGCGGCAGCCGCTCGAGACCGCCCCAACGCCCCATCCGCACAGCGAAACCCATGGCCCGGCGGTCCGTGCGCCAGGCACGGGTGTAAAGTGCGTGTTGTGTGGTATGTGGCGCTTGACGTCACACACACACAGCTGCCGCCACTCGCGGAGGCCGTTGCGCACACACTGCGCGCGCGCCTGCCTGCCCGCGCGCCTGCGGGCATGCTTGGCGGCGCGCCCCGCACGCCGGGCGCGGAGACGAGGAGCAGCAGGTGGACGACGCCGATGCCAGCATCGGCGGGGCACGGGGCGCGAGCGGCGAGTGCGTAGCCATAGTGGGTCCAAGCGTCGTCGCAGGCTCGAAAGGGGTCGCCAGCAGGAGGTATGCACCGCGCACAGGGCGCGAGCAGCTGCAGGATTCAGAGGCCCTCGCGGCGACCAGAGCCGCGGTTGTCGCTGCGGATTGCATGGCGCGGATTGCATGGCGCGGCATGGCCGTGCGGCGACCAGCGGCCCTGGCGGGGGGCCGAGTAAGGGCTGCGGATGGCGCCGAGCGCACGGCATGCTGTTCTCAGCGCGGCGCGGGGGGAAGGTCGCGCAGCAAGATCATCTGATCTGGCGGCCAGAGTCGCCTCGCGCGGGTGGACGACCTCCACCCGCGCCAGATCTGGGCTAGCGGCACGCCATTCCCTGCGCAGCGGCGCACGACTGTCTCACCACGCACTACGCCACACACCGCTAGCAGATCTCTCCAAATCTAATACGTCTCTCCCTGGCTGTCTCACCTGTCGCGCTGGTCGGCCCGGCGTTCGGGACCGGTAGTGGCGCGTGCAGATTGCAGGCGGCCGCCCGGGCGTTTGTTATCGACGGAGTTTGTGGCCGGTGTTTGGCCGCGCGGCGGCGTCGGGGGTGGCGGGTGCCCCCGCGGTGCCGCCGGCCGCGGTCGCCGCTACTGGCGGTCCCCGCCGGTTTCAGTTGGCTTGTGTCGGTTTCTCGTCGTTGGCCCCGCCGACGACGAGATGGCACGCCGCTGCGCGCTAGCCGTCAGGATCAGTCATTTTAGGTCGTGGGTGGTGGGACGTGTGGCGATGGCCATTTTGGTCGTCTCGGCTGGCAGCGCGCTCCTCGAAAGACGTGCAGCCGGCCCTGCAGGCGGCAGGGCGGGTGGCCAGCGGGACTGGCAGGTGATGCTGTCTCACTCGAGCCATGCGTCCTCGTGCCGCAGGGATCACCTGGACAGCAGCGGCCGGCCACGCCGGCAGGGGGAAGGGGGCATGGGGCAGGGGGCAGGGGACAGGGGGCAGCAGCGGGCAGTAATGTCCAGCAGCAGCCAGCACGCCCAGCAGCCAGCATGCCCAGCAGCCAGCAACTCCCAGCAGCAGCAACACCCACCCGGCCTTTGAAACGTCGGCATTGTGGCTTTGATCACTCTACGGCGTCTTATCTTCGGATCTGGCGAGCGGCCTGCAGCTAGTCGCCTGCACGTGACCCGGTCGCCACTAGCCCAGCGCGCGCGCTGCCGCGCTCCACGGGCCGGGGCGCCACGGCGGACCGTCCATTCGCGCGCATTCGCATAGCGGCCATACCTACGGCCATCCCCGAGCGAGGCGGCCCACGACTCGCCGTGTGCCGCCGGAATGCGGACGGAGGCCGACTGGCCCCGCCGCTGGCATCGAGATTCGATCAGTGTCTGACCCTGGGTGGCTACAGACGGGCGAGATAACCAACTGCCGCGGCAGGCGGCGCGGAATGGTATCGTGCCGACGGTTCGGGCGATACGAGTCGGTAGTCTGCTAGCAGCTGCGCATGCAACTGCCGAATGGCGAGATCCGCAACCGGCGAGCGAGGCCGTGCGACGGACGCACCTGGTGCCCGAGTGGCAGGCGCCGCGCCATGCAGCGTGGGGTTGCTGCTGTGGTGGCCGCTGTGGTTGCGGCTGCGGTTGCGGCTGCGGCTGTCGCTGCGGCTGCATCTGCGGCTGCGGCTGCGGCTGCGGCTGCGGCTGCCGTTGTCGCCTGCACGAGAGGACGCAGAGGATGCCGGCACGCGTCACTTGATCTTCTCGTCGGAGGATCCAACGGCGCCAGGCACCGTGTACACAGAGGGTGCCTTGTTACGTCACCGCTGGCAGGAGGTCGGCACCGCACGAATGTTCCGAGCCCCGACCGCGACCTGCCTCTTGTGCGTCCGCCGCTGACGCTGCGTGTGCCGCGGCGGCTGGCCAGCCCTTGGATAGAAACATGATCGAACACGGCCGGAAGGCACGAGCCCCGAGGCACCGAGGAACAGCGGACGTCGGCGGCGGCGGCGGCGCAGAGCGCGGAGCGACGCTCCCGCTGAGCGGCGGGCGTGGGGACACGGGACTGCAGACCGCAGACTCGCATACGGCCTGCCAAGTGCGTCAGAGGCTCACTGCGTGCAGCGTGGCGTGGGATCAGCTGCACAGAGGGCGGATGCGGCCTGCCTCGTACGGGGAGGGCGATAGGAGGCAGGCCGCATATCGCCGAGCCCCAGTTGCGGGGCGGGCGGCAGCGTGCGGCCGGCGTGCTCCCGGCGTCGGCCACCCCCCCGCCTGCAGCCAGCTTGGGCGCTGCGCGCTGCGCGCCGCGCGCCGCGCGCCTGGGCTGCGGCGTCCGTGCCTGTCCCTCCCACATGCCCGCAGGCGCCATGCGTTCCGTGCTCCTGGGCCAGTGCGATCCCGGCATACCGGGAGCGATACCGCTCCTGACTCGAGATCGAGATTGACACTGCACACGCTGCAGCGCAGGTGCCGGCCGTCGCCCCCTGCTCGCGCATGCGCAGGTACGTACCCCGCCAGCGCACACCCTGGTGCTTCCGGTACACCCGGGCCCCTGGCCCGTTCCTGCGGTCGTGTCGCCCGTCTGGGGGCCCTGGGATCCCTGGGGTCCTGTTCCAGGAAGCCGTGCGCTGCCGGGGACAACCAAGGTTCCGTGGCCGTGGGCAGGAATTATGCATTATGGTTACGCGCCGTTACTCGTCGAGTGCTCTTGGCGCCGAGCTGCTGCACGAGCAGCCACCGCAAGCTTATTTTTTGCTGGCATCCTGGCCCGGCAGGTGCGGCTGGGCTGCGCGAGTGCTGGCCGCTGGCCGCTGGCGCCGCGGTCGTGCCGTGCGAGACACCGCAACGCCTGGCGACGACATGCATCGGGGATCGCGAGAGCGCAGCGCGGGGCGGCGTTGCCAGCTGCTGGCTGATCTGGGCGGCTGGACACTGGGGGGGGGGGCTCGCCGGGTGCCTTTCCCCCGGATTCATTCTGCCCTCTTGCCTTCATTACATGGCTATTGACGGGTCGCAACAGGGAAATCTCGTTCCTCTGCACGCGCGCTGCACCGCGCGGTGCAGCACACGGCCAGCGCACGGCGCAGCGCAGCGCACCGCACGCACCGCACCGCACCACGCACCGCACCGCACCACGCACCGCACCCCTCCCCGCCGCCGTAGACGTAATCTCCTCCCCATGGTGATCATTCAGGCAGCGCCTCCCCGGCCGCCACAGTGTCCTCGGCGTCACCCCTGCGCCTGGGGGCGCGCGCCACGATTCAATCTCTGCAATCTCACAACGGCACATGAACGCATCCTGGCAGACCGCCACGAGAATGCAGCACCAACTGGCGCCTCGCGCGAGGAGCCGCCGCCAGGGCGACGCAGGGCGGCCAGGGGGGCGCAGGGCGCCTCCCAGGCTCAGGGAGTGGGTGGGCGGCTTGCGTTTGGGCAATTGCATGCCTAGAGCACCCGGGGAGAGAGAAGGAAAGAAAGAAAAAAAAAAAAAAGCATCCCGTGCGCGCGGGGGTGGCGCTGCAGCGCGGCAGCAGACCGCAGGCAGCAGGGCGCCCGCAGCCAGCGTGCCTTTTCGTGCGCCCGTGGCTGCTCTGGCCCAGGGCCACGTACGTCGGCCCAAACCCTTGGGACAGGCACGGGGGGAGAGGGACAGCCCCTGCACATACCGGGGTCCGACGTCCACTGTGCGGCTCTCGATCTCGCGGACAAGGTTACTGGGTGCGTAAAGTGCAAGGTTGACGCACGCCAGCGCGAGCGAAATGCCAGGACCCACTCCTGCGAGGCCGTAGCGGCCCCAGCTCGTGACTGCCAAAGGCGATAGCCGATGGTCGGGTGGAGGTCGTGTCCATGCACAATCACCGCGCGAATCAGTCCAATTCAGTGCAGATCATTGTCCACCATCCTTGTCTGCATCAACTCGATCGTCGCCGGCTCGCTCCTCCCCTGGGGTCCCCTGCTGCAAGTCCGCCAGCCGCACCACGTACACACCTCCGGCGCCGCGCTCCTGCCTCGCTCGTCGCCCACGCCGCTGCGCCGCCGCCGCCGCTGCGCCTCTGCCGCCGCCAGCGCCGTCTTCCGCGCGCCTCGTCGATCAATCGCCCCTCCCACCCTGGTCCCCGCGGCCTTGCCCCTGTGCTGCCTGTTCATTTCCTCGTGGCCCTGGGTGCTGCTCGTCCTGCTGCGCGTCCGAGCCGAGCCGGAGCCCGAGTCCTAGTCCTCGCTGCCAGCCCCCCTTCTCCCTCCCGCCCCGTCCTACCTTCCCCCAGTCCCTTCCTCCCCCTTCCTCCAGCCCCCCCCGTCGCCACTGACGCTGCGGCACGCGCCGGAATCCGCGTCCCTCGCCGCTCGGCGCTCGCCCCCTCTGCAATTCATTCTCCGCCGCCGCCCCGCAGGCTTGGAATTCCGCTCCCTGCGCTGCGGCAGACACGCGCGCTCCCCCGCACGCACGCTGCATGCACCCCGTCGCCGCCCCGGCCAGTCCTTGTCCGCCGCCCCGGGCCGCGTCTGTGGCCTTGTCTCGTGACCGCAGAGGCGATTTTATCGCTGGTTGCGCAATACGCACGTAGAGGAGGACTGTGGTGCCGGAGATTTTTTTTTTTTTTTGATTTTTTTGATTTCCCCCCCTCCTCTCCCCTCAACGCAAGATAAAGATCATCTCCGCCGTCGCCGCCCGAGCGCGCTCTGTGGTATTCTCGTCGTCGACACATTCTCCGCGCTCCAAACCCCTCGTATCCACGCGGCCTCCCCGGCCCCCTGCCCCCCGCCTGCCTCTTCCCACACCACACAGCCCACACAACCACGCACCCTGTAGGGCTGTCGGACCCCGCCTCGCGCATTCCGCTGCATCGCAGCACGAGACGTTTCCGAGGCTCCTTCTCCCGGCCTCGGTGTCATTCTTCTCCCCTTTGTAGCGGTTACATACTTGGTAGCAGCGCCGCTGAACGAGCGGACAGCACCGCGCTCCGCGCTCCCCGCTCGGCCTCCGCCGCTAGACCCGACCCCAGACGCCATCTGTCCAAGCCAGTGGCGCCTCATCTTGCCCTTGCGCACTGCTTCGTTTCCTGGACGGCTCGCCGCCCACAGGTCATCCATCCTCTCCGCCACCCGCCGCTCGCCTCGCCGGCCGCTTCCTGCCCGCCCACCCCGTGTCCCCCCGTCCCTCGTCCGCTGCCCGGACCCGCTGGCCGCGAAGCCTCGCTGCCCGTGCTTGCCATCCGCTGGCCGGTCCCTCACGCCGCTTGCGCCGGCGGCGTCGATTGCTCTCACGCTTCCAGTCGTCTCGTCGTCGCTCGCGGGGCCGCCGTTGCCGCTCCAGACGAGCAAGCACATTCCCACCTGCCGCCACTGCCGCCGCCGCCGCGCCATTCGCAACTTTATTTGCGTTCCAAGGCAGTACGCATTTCGGTTTTAATCTCGTCGTACGGTAGCTAGTTTTGTTTTTCTCCTCGCAACACTCGGACCCCCGCCCCTGTCGTTGTCGTCGTCGTTGTCGTCGTCGTCATCGCCCGTACCCGCATTTTGGCTTTAAACTCACCGCTCGCGTCCTTGGAATCAACCACCTCGACGCGCGCGCGCTCTCGCCTCGACTGATCGCCCGCCCTGCAGAGCGCCCAAAGCTCAGCCCCAGACCGCTCGTCTAACCACCGCGCCGCCGCCGCCGCCGGCCTCCTCCCCCCGCCGCCGCCGTTGCAGAGCACGCCGAAGACGGACCCGGCCGCGCAGCGCGAGGGATCCCCCGTTTACCCTTTACTTCTCTTTGATTCGCAATTCATTCCGCCGCAGGCCTCGCTGGATTTGCCGCCCGGCGCAGCCCGCTATCGACCGCACGCGCCGCATCGTCCACTGCCCGCCCCGTCTCGCCGTCCTCGTGCGCCCACATTCATCCGACACAGTCGGACCACACGCTCGCCGGCCCACGGCCGTTTCTGGCACGACCCGTTGCGGCTCCTGCGGCCACTACCTCGCACCGCACGCCGCCTCTCCCACCGCCGTCATTGCGACCACCACTGGGAGTGTCTTTGCCATTGCACCACACGACCAGAGCCATCCCTCGTACTCCGACACTGCCGCATCCGGACACTGCCGCGCTTTGTGCTCGTGTCCAAGTAGCGCGCGCCCCGCTCCCACCGTCTGCAACGCTGCCCGCTGCCTCTGCCGCTGCCGCTGGCTGCTCTTTGGCTGCAAAGAGACAATAGGATCCCCACCGACCAGTCCTTGTCCCCTGCCCATCCCTTTCCTCATCCATCGGCACCCTCGCCGCGCCGCTGCCGCCTTAGTTGTCGATCGCACAGTATAACATAGAGCGCATCCTTGTTGCGCATTCCGCCTCTTTTTTTTTTTCCTCTCATCCCTCCTATCTCTTTGGCCACAGCCGGTCCCACCTGTGTCCAGCCACCACCACTACGGTGCCCCCCGAACACCGCTCAGCCGCCATCCACCTTCTCCCATCCACCCCCTCCCCCCCCCCCCCCCCCCCCCCGCCCCCCCCCCGCCCCCCCCCCCCCCCCCCCCCCCCCCCCCCCCTCCCTCCCCCCCTTTCCCCCCCCCCCCCCCCCCCCCCCACGTCAGCCCAATGGGCATCCGATACTTCCCCGACTACAGCATAGACCAGACGGGCGACGACTCAAGTTCCCCACCCTCCCGCCGTGCCGTGCCTCACGCCGCTGTCTCCATCGCTCGTGAGTGGAACTGGGCCTGCGGGGCGGGGATGCCATGCTCATCTCGGTGCAGAGGTGCCTATGGCGGTCGTGCTAGCGTGCCTCGTCACTGCCGGCGCTTGGGGATGGTTCTGGTACTGAGAGACCTTTGGCGCGGCAGCACAGTAGAAGTAGTTCAGGTAGTTGTACGCTGGAGAAACTCCATGTGCTGAAGTATATGTAACTGCGTAGGTTGATTTCGTTGGTCGTACCGCCGCTTTGATGCTGTTTCGTATGCACGTCCCAGTTGCCACCTGGCATTTGCTGGCCCCAGCACTTGGCGTAAAAGCGACCCGGAGTACCCCACCACCAGTCAGTTTGTGTACGACTTTGGGCAAGAGGCTCTGTATTGACCATCATCGCTGCCGACAACGATGGAACAACGGAAGGCCATCCGAGGCAGGCACCCATCGCCAAGGTCAATGGACCCACACAAGGGTGTGTTGGTGTGTTGACAACGCGTTTGCGAAGGGTGACAATTGCCAGGCGTATGAACTGATGACTGGCACAGTGCACACGGATGACCGATCAGCCTTATTGGAGAGCTGCCAGAGATTATCAGTTAGAGGATGAGAGAGGTAGATCAACAGAATTCCCGTGATGCGAGCCCCGGAGGATCTCGAGGCTTGTGCGTCTGGTTGGGCCTTGGCCAGCAACTCTCCACGAGCAGCAACCCACGTCCCTAGACACTTAAACCCGCGGGTCACAAGCTTTCTGCGACACTGCCTCTCTGCAGTTTAGGCCAAGCTGAGGACGGTGCGAATGGCGAGTGACTATCTCAAAGCTGCAGCACAATCACACATTCAACTGCCCCACACGGAAGGGGCATAGAAAAACCAGTACCCCGTCACCATACGTGCACCAGAACATTGCGCAACACCGTCCGTGCTACGCCGCCCTTCTCCTCTTTGGACGAGTTCCTAGGGCCCCCAGGGGCTGCCCAAGTATGTGGCACCACCGAGGTCACCCGCTTCGCCCTTCCACCTCCCCTACCGCAGCCGAACCACGCGCTACGTTGTACGCGCAGCATCGGGTCCCCCATCTCGCCTTGAACCACCCCTCGAGCGAATCAGCGGTCTGAAGTCCCCAAGGTCCTCTGCGCTGCGACGACGTGTTCCGCGGACGCACCGTACTGTCCCTGCCCACTCCAGCGCCACACCGCACCAACCGTCCCCACGCGTCAGCCGTCGCACATCCAAGTTGGAGAATACATCCCACCGCGTGGGCTCTATGTGGCAGCCTACTGTCGCCTGAACGCGTTCTTGCTCGCGCTGCGCCCAATGTGTCGCCGCCTCGTACGACCGTCCCGTCCTTCGCCGGCGAGCTCGCCCTCCTCCTCGCCGCCGTCCTTTTCCAGCCCAGCCCCAAAGCGCTCCACCTTGTCCTTCTTGTGACGGTACGACCCACCAGAGTACTCGTCCTCGACATCGCCACCCAGGGCATCCTCGCCCCGACCCGTTGCGCGCGGGATGTACGACATCTCCATGCCACCATCGGCCGCCTTGCGCATGGCCAGCACACCATCGGGTTTGGCAGCCGCAGTGGCGGCGGCCTTGGCCTTGGCGGCGGACGACGCGTGCAGGCGTTGCCCGAATGTCTCGACGCGTGTCGGCCCGACTTGGGCACCGACGACAAGACGGGGTCGCGAACCCGAAGCCGTGGGGAACGAGCGCGACTTGGAAGCCGCAGGTCGTGATGGGTCGTACTGCATGACATCTAGAAAAGGTCAGCACATAGTTGTAACAACAAACATCAAACCTACCGCCGTCGTCGCTCTCCTCGCCACCAGAAACGTCCTCCTCTTCCTCCTCCATTTCCTCGTCGCTCTCCTCCTGCTCGCTGGGTTCCTCTTCGTCGTCGTCGTCCGAGAAGCCGTCCGAACTTGACTTGTCGCTGTCCTCCTCTTCCTCCTCGACGGCCGTGCGCATGCGGCCGTTGGCGGTCTGGTTTGCCGTCGCAGGGTTGAGACGCATGAACGTGTCTGTCTCCTCGTTGATCTCGAAGTCGGGGTTGTTGAACATCTCGGCGAAACGCGGGTCGGACAGGAGCGACGACTTGGAGACCTTGGGCTCCTTCTTGGGTTCGCCCTCGTCCTCGTCCTCTTCGACAGCCTCCTCTCCCGCCTCCTCAGCCTTGCGCTTCCGCCGCTCCTCCTTCTTCCGATCGAGCGCCTCCTCGCGTTCGGCCTCCTTGCGCAGCCGCTCGGCAAGACCCTTGTTGACCTTGACCTGGGTGCGCTTGGCGCGGATACGGCTCTCGGACCTGGCAGCGAGGCGCTCCGCGACGACCTTTTCGCGATGCTCGGCGTATGACTGCGGGTTTGCAATAAGGCGCGCGGTCTGGTACAGCTTGAGCTTGAGGAAGTAGCCGTGCATGTACGGCTTGAGCGCCGGGGTGCCAACGAGGTGCGTGAGGCCCAGGGTCTCGAGCTCGGCCCGGTCGACAAACTTGTAGTCGGTGTACGCGCCCTTGCCCGCCCCCGAAACATCCTCAGCCATCTCTTCGGTGACAGAGTCGAGGAACGATGCCCATCGCGGAGCTGGGCCGAACTCGGGAATGTAGTACGTGGACAGTGGCGAGGCGTCGCAGGCGACGAAGATGAGACCCGACTCCGGAACTGGGTGCAGGTCGACGAGTGGATTGGGAGGGTGAAGTGATAGGTGGTTGGAGGTGGGCTGCAGTTAGCAATACCACTAGCCGGACGTACTCACCTCATTCTTGTCCCAGACCTTGATGACCTTAGAGTCTGCACTGACGACGCGTCCCAAATCCTCGTACTGTCCACCTCCACGGAGCCAGTCGACACAACGAACCGCCTCTCCGTAACCCTGATCCTTGACAGCGAAAGGTGTCGACGAGCGGATGTCGTAAAGGAGGGTGTGGCCGGACGAGGTTCCGACGGCAAGGGAGAGGCCATCAGTGGGGTGCGACTTGAGAGACGTGATCGAGAGCTTTTGGCGGGTTCCAAAGATAGAGTCCTGGGCAGCCTCAACGGGAAGGAGGGAGGAGGCAGGGAGGGTGAGCCTTGTGAGGGCGGTGCGTGACCGTGGGTCCCAGAACTCGATCACGCCACCTCCTCCGTCAAGACCGAAGCTCCAGAGACCATGTCGGGGATTGACGTCCAGGCAGTTAACGCCTTCCACTTCCGACTCCATCCCATTGCCCCATCCGCGCGCGACCTCTAGCGGGGTCATGTATCGTCCCTCCTCGAGGTTGAAGCGGAACACCTCGGTGCCAGTGCAAGCAACAAGGGCATCGGTAGATGGCGCGTGGTACCCAAGTGCGCGGCCGTAGATGGGGAGACGAATAGTGTGGTGCAGTCCACCCTGGGTGTGGAGCTGAAGCGACCGATCACGCTGCAAGTGAATGCTCTTCGTCCAGTCAGACGAGAGCATGCAAAAGTCTACGTTCTCGGCATCCGTTGTGCGCTGGAACTTCTCCGTCAACTGCTCGAGGTCCCACACCTTGACCATCGGCTTGTACGTCCCGGTGGCGATAGCATGCAGGCCATCCTCGGTGGTCTTGATCTTAATGGCTGCGACGGGAAAGTTGAAGTCCTGTACGAGCTCGAGCTGGCCGAGTTGGTGCTGCGTTTTGGTGCGCTTCTTGGCGTTGGAGCCCTCGACCCGCTTGGCACGCGACTTGATCGTCAGCCACTGGGGGAGCGTCGACGCCTGTGTCGACGACGGCCCATTGACCGTGTAGATTTTGGGGAACGATGTTGGCGCCGGCATGGTGCACACTGTGGATAGGGTGCTTGCCGGGGCTGTTTATAGAGTGGAGGCGAACGAGATGAACGGGACGTCGTTCCAAAATTCTGTGGGTAGACTGGGGTGGCGAAAGGATCGGCAACGGAAGCAAATTTCCGGCCGCCCACGTGAACGGATTGCGGGGTCCCCGCAGTTGCCACACAATCCCACGGTGGGTTTTTAATTGGGTTCAGCAATGTGGGTGATAGCGTAAGTGTCAAGGATCTCTCCATTGCTCTCGTCTCTACTCACAGCAAGACTTCGGCATGTCCCTGCGACTATTCCCCAACCTCACAACGAGGTTCGCGCCGCAGATGCCGCTGCGCGCAGTGGTCCGGCAGTTCAGTGCCGCCGCGACCCGCGTAGAGAAGGAGGCCGCATCAGGAACCTTCGCTTCAGCCCGTCTTGGCACCCAGCAGTTCTTCACCTCGTCGACACCGAAGATGCAGTTCCTCTCCGGCGCGTTTGGGCCTTCGACAGTGTCGAGATCCATGGTGGCCGCGCGCGGCGCTGCGGGCCAGGGCCCAGCGTGGTCGCCTGCATCGAGCTTTACAGCCGCGTTCTTCCGCCGCGCGTTCAGCACGTCGCGCCCGGGGCTTGCGCGGCCCCAGTATTATGGACGCGGCGGAGGGAGCTGGCAGCAGCCACCCAAGCAGGGCCCCTTTGAGCGTCTCCGCCAACGCCTAAACGGCATTCGGCCGGACCGCCTTGTCTGGGGCATCATCGGCATCAACGTTGCCATCTTCCTCATGTGGCAGTACGCTATCAACAGCTATGTGAGTGGCTTATCCTGTGGCTCGTTTTGCTGACGGGCAGAAACGATTCCGCGACCCGACAATGTACAACTGGATGTACAAGAACTTGATCAACAGCATGTACAACCTCAAGGAGGGACGCGTGTAGGTATCCCGTTGCGGGCCGAGCACGGCAGCTCACCCTCTCAGGTGGACGCTCATCACGTCGTCTTTCTCCCACATGTCTATGGGCCACATCTTCATGAACTGTCTGGGCATGTATTTTATTGGCATGCCTGTCGCCTCGTGAGTGCTGGGGACTCAATGCTGATAGGCACTAACAGTACAGGGTTCTCGGCGGTGCTGGATTCCTCACACTATACCTCGGCAGCGGCCTTGTCTCGTCCATCGTCTCGCTCCTTGGCCAGTCCAGGCACCCCAACTCCAAGGTCTCCGGCTCGGATGGCGCATCGGGCGCAATCTACGGTACCCTTGCTTTCTTCGGTGGTCTCTTCCCTACCCAACAGTTCCTCTTCTTCTTCGTCGTCCCCATGCCTGCATGGTTGCTGATCGGCGGCATCTTCACGGTGCGTCCACATATCCCATCCTAGGTATTGAGCGACACTGACACCCCTCGTAGTGGGACCTCTACAGCACTATCAGCAACCCGGGCGGCTCCATGACCGACTCGGCCGGCCATGTCGGCGGTATGCTCGCGGGTCTGGCGGCTGCGGTAATGTTCCGCAGGGGTGTCTGGCGCCCGAGGCCATGGTAAGGAAGTAACAGCGCAACGAAGCGTAGAAGCATTTTAAAGTCATTGAGCATATGTAGTCAATCCCGATTCACTGAGAGCGCAAATATGAGGTGGTCGGCAAGGTTTTTTTGTGATTGAGTCATGCCTGGAGATCCTTGCTATCCTGGTCCGTCAGCTTGCTGGCTAGCGACTGACCAGTGTTCCACCTCTTATATGCATAGGTCACTACGCTGTAGCAGAGGGCAGGCAAACAGGAGCCTGATCTCCAAATGCGGTTCTAGATGCGGTTCTAGATGCGGCAGACAGAACACCAGCAACACGTCTCAACCGCCCTTCGGACAAGGCCGACGCGCCGGATGATGACGACTGGAGGAGCACCTGCTCGCGTCCATCCGTTGACTGCCCTTGCCCACACACTAGCCACGACGCCACCGCGTCCGTTAATCGTCGGACCCAAATCAGTCCTCCGCTGTCAGCCGTCCGAATTCTCCGAGCCTCCCCCCTCCACGTCAAGCTCACAGTTGGATGTCATTGAAGAGCGCGCGCTGTTGTGCATCCGACGTGGTGCGGAACTGCTTTGTCGAGTCGGTCCACAAAGTTGGGCACAGTCAAAAGAGTCAGAAATAGATTCCTCGCAGGGCCAACGTGCCCAGTCGCCCAACCTAGGGGCAGGCACACATGTCCAGAGCAATGTCCCAAGCAATGCCCCTAGGATATTCCTGGTCGCGCCACGCCAGCACTGCCGCAGCTCCATCCCCAGTGTGGCACGACCTTAGTCCGTTCTGACTGCAACGCTCCCACCGCATAGAGCTCCTACCTAGCTCATCGAGCCAGAGCGCTCATGCCATCCCAGTTGCCTGAGCAAGAAGAAGGGAACTGGGGTCGCGACGTTGTGATGGGTTTGAAACACCGAGCACGCTGGCCAGGCGGCCGGGCTTCTGCATTTGTAATCGGTGTTACGTTATTGCCCTAATAGCTTAATCCAAAACCACGCTGGATTTGTATTGTTATTGTTTGTTCTGGGCCCACGATTGTTTGCGCATGCCATGCGCCCCCTAATCAAGTAGCCGGACCTCTGGGCACCGACGACTACCACGACAACGTCGACGACCACCACCACCGCGGTCCACGCCATGATCCACTCCCACCACACCCACCCATCTCACAGCCAGCCTCCACTCTCGCTCTCAGCATTTCTCTTTTAGCCATTCCCGCATTTGAGTGAATCCCGCCGCTCTCTACCACTCCCCCCCCCACTGCGCCTTTTCCACTTCGCCACCACTTTGGGACTCAGTCACGATCCCCCCCCTCTCCTACCCCTTCATCCCCCATCGCCGCCAACCTGTCGAGCTCAACACGAAGATCGCAACGCGGCTCGAGCAGCCTCCCCAAAGGCTATCGGCCTCGAAGCATATCACAGGGCTCCTCGTCGCCGTCGCCGAGTCCCCCCAGCTCGCCCCATGCGCGCCTCTTCCCTGGGATCGGCAGCACCGAGGAGTCCAGCTCTCTGGGGCTCAAGGGCCTTGGTCGCGCAGGCGGCGGCGGGGGCATGAACGCGCTGGCTCTCGGCAGCGCACACGGCCATGGCGCACACACGCACAGCGGCCACGCACACGCGGGGCGCGAGCGGAAACGCACGGCCTCGACCCGCTCAGGATCCACCGGCCGCCGAATGTCGAGTAGCGTTGCGTCCGGCTCTGGCACGTCGCCCGCCCTCTCGCTACGACCGCTGCCACCGCTGCGGCACCTGAGTAGCGCAGACTACGCTGCCTCGGCGTCGAGCCAGGTGCCCCTCAGCCCTGACGAACGTCTGGACGATGACGGGTTCGTGTTCGTCAATGGCGACGACACCGAGGTGGAGCTATCTCATAGGAAACGGCCACCAAACGAGGCGTCGCCCAAGGTTGGCGAACTGCACCTCGACCGACAGACACCGAGTCCTCCGCTGCGCGCAGCCGCCAAACGCCTCAGACCAGACGTTGCGAGCCATCCACTCCCAGCCAAAGTCACCCTACTCCCCCGCACCTTCCGTCTTGGACCATTGACGTATGTGCTCACGCGGAAACGATGTGAGGACATTCTCCTGCTTGGCGCCCTCGTGGTCGGCATTGTACAGCTGGGTTATAGGTGGAACGAGTGGGCTTTGGTTGGAGGTCCGTGCTTCATCACGATATGAGGAGCTTACTAACATTTCAGAACTCTCCACACTTCTCATCCTCAGTATAGCATATGTGACGCTTCGCGTACGACAGGTCTTGCCGGCTCCCTCCTCACCCAACATGCACCAGCAAGGGCATGCCCGGCGTTCGTCTGAAGGATCCGGATTCTGGCCGCTGCGGTCTCGTGGCCGCCGCGGAGCGACAGCCCGCACGTCTTCCCCGCACCACACCACCTTCCAGTTGGAGGACGACGCGCCACCGAGCATTGGAGGCTGGGGCTGTATTTGGGGAACCGAGGAGAGAGAGTATCGGTACGTTTAACTGTGACCGCCCTTGCTGATCACCAGTGACTCCATCGGCGATGGTGCCCTGTTCGCTCTCCTTCTCTGTCCCCTCACAGCTGCCGCTCTTCTGCATGCGGCGCTGACCCGCCTGACTGCCGAACCTGAAACGGCGACACTTCCAGGATGGTTTATTGAACCACCAGCCGTGATTCCCACAACACCCATTCGCCGTGTTTCCGAGAGTATTCCCCATGGCGTAACAGACGCGATACGGGCCCTCTCAGCGCTAGCGATCTCTCGTCGCAATCTTGTCCAGTTATTCACCCTCCTCTCATTCGTTCTCCTCGTCCAGCTCACCTGGTCGCTCCGACATGAGGTACGCCGGGCTCGCACCATATACCCAGCTGTTCAAACCAGCCCCAACGCGGCCAGCGGCTCGCATTCGGAGCCCGAGAACGATCATGTCCCTTCCCCCGGGACCTACTGGCTCAAGCGCGGAGAGGGTCGTCGCAACCTGAGCGTCATCGGCTTTGCCTTCTTTGTGACTGCGTGCTGCGTTGTCGTCAAGATTGCCACCGCCTACATCGACTTTGGCGTATGGAGCGGTGAGTCCACCCCGGAAAGAAAGTCGAAGCTGACGCGATGCAGACATGTCCCACTCGGATATTATCATCTCAACCCTTTTCTACCAGTTTTGTCTATACGTTTGTGTCCGCCTCGCACGACGAGGATTTACGCTCGGCGAACTGGGCATTGTATCTCACGCGGCGACTGCGCTGGTCATGGAGACTGTGAACATGACGCGCATGAAGGTCCGTTTCGATCGCTGGCGACTTGCTAATGTCCCAGATCCCGCTCATCACACCATCATACATCAAAACCTACCGACTCCCCACTCCTCTGCTCATCTTCCAGCTTGCTCTCATTCCGGGATCCCTGCTTACCGGGTTCCTTCTCTCACCCCTCCTTTACCTTTCCCGTCATCTTGCACAACGACCTGTGCACCGTCTGCGCTTCCCGCACGAGAAGCCAGTACATCGCCGCCTTCTAGCACTGGCGTTCTATGCGGGTGCGTTGCTGGTCGTTGTTGGCGTCGTCGGGACCTGGGCACGCTGGTGTCTAGGCTGGCGCGACCCATGGTTCTGGGTCCTCCGCTTCGTTCTCCAGGGCAGGCATGTGTGGACACGCCCGGCTCTGATCTCGTATTGGGGCGGCCTGGCCCTATTCTCCGTTGCAGCCTGGCAACGGCAACTCTCGCGCGCGCGGCGACACCGGCGCTATGTTGTTCCAGGACGCGCTGAGCGATCCAGCAGCACGAGTACGACAAGCTCCACCACCACAGTGCCGCTCATGCATGACTCGGCCGCTGGCGGGGTTTCCGATGGCATCTCGGCCGTTGCCACCCAAATGATGGACGCGGCCGACCAGCGGCTCCCGATCCTGTCCGTCAATGCGCGGCGCAAGTCGTTCCATGCGCTTGCCGTTGCCATGTTCGTCCCCGGGGTGGTTGTCGACCCTGCGTTCACCCACCTGTCATTCTCGGTAGCGTTTGCAGCGTTTACGTTTGCAGAGTATATCCGCTACTTTGCACTCTGGCCGCTGGGTGCGAGCGTGCATCTCTTCCTCAACGAATTTATCGACCACAAGGACTCAGGTACCGCCATCTTGTCACACTTCTATCTGCTGTCAGGATGCGCTACTCCACTGTGGTTTGAGGGGTGAGTGTTGAACAATGTCTCTACTGGTGCTAACGCTCTGCAGCCCGTCGCAGATCATGGCAATGTACGGCGTGCTGGCTCTCGGCATCGGCGATGCTGTTGCGTCCATCGTAGGCCGCAAGGTCGGCTATGTGCGCTGGTCTGGGGCGAGTGGCAAAACGGTCGAGGGCAGCGTTGGCTTTACGCTGTCAGTTGTCGCAACCGCCGTCGCTATGTGGGTCGTCCGGGCCGTGGAAAACTTTGCGCTTGTACCCTTCACGATCACAACGTCTCTCGTAACGCTCATGGAGGCGTTTAGCGCACAAAACGACAATCTTGTCTTGCCGGTGTATGGCTGGGCGGTGGGGATTCTACTCGGCGTCTAGCTACGCTAAGCATCAGGAAGGAGTCACTTTTGTACATGCATATGCTACTATCACGCATGCGGTGCGCCATCATGTTCGGTGGAGACGCAGACACGGTCACATACTACGTGTTGATGGATGTGAATCGCGGACCGCGCAGAGGAGAGGCAAACAGTGAACGCACGTTGGCAGGGGCTCACTTATTTGTAGCGGCCACAACTGACCCTAGCGGGGGGGTTTATGAGAAGGGCTGCAGTCGTGACAATAGAAGGAGACATATGTTGGGAGTGAGAGAACGCATCGATATCGTTGGCGGAGGAACACCTTGATCTGATCTCCCACGTGATTGAAACTAACGCTTTTTACCGTTTGGTAATTTTTACTTCGCATCCTGGTTCCATCGTATAACGGTTAGTACATAGGATTCTGATTCTGCGATCATTCCTGTAATCTGGGTTCGATTCCCAGTGGGACCTCGTTTTTGTTTGTTCTTGGCACCATTACTTCACGACTGTAGCGCTTCGCGCCTTTTTCTCATTTCTCATGAACCGTGGATGTAGCGATGTATGTACCTCGTACTCTATGAATATATCAACAGTGAAGCCCATGATGGCATGAATTCCATGAACCACACGCAATTCCCCTGCCCCGGATTTTCACTCGGTCTCCTTGGGCTTTACACTGTTGAGACTTTTTTTTCTGTCATTCGTGTATCATCCTCACTGCCGACAATGTGAGAAAGATCATGATCATATACCGGGTTCATACAACTGTATTACATCTAACTAAAAGATAACGGTTACACATAATAAATGGAGAATGCACATCGAAGGGACAATAAAAGATGTGGTCTACTGATCTGTCGTCGCTTTGTCGAGTTACAAGGGGCGCTGTCCGAGCGAGATGCTAGTAGTACAACGACGGAGAATGCGGAAACAGTATCGTTCGACCCAAGAAGGCAAAGGCGGTTGCCTAACAGTTACTAATGTAGAAGAAACCGCGCTCATCGTCACGGCGCTGTACCGAGTATGTAGGCGGCGGCTGGCGGGACAGCTTGCGGGTCGAGAGGGGGTGCCCATTGTCCGAGAGGAGTAGCATGTCTGAGTCTGCCGATCCGCGGGCACCTGAGCGGTTCAATATTTCCTTGCGGATCCGATCCAGTTCCTCGGTCGCGCGCTCAACGTCCAGAAGTGCGCGCTGGCCTTCTCGGTGCAGCTTGGCGAGTTCATCCGAGCCCGCGTCGTACGCCGCGGGCGGCGGGGATTTCATGGTCTGGTCGCTGCTAGTGCGGCCAGGTATCGGTGGCACAGTCTGGGTGCTGAGGCGCCCCCGCTCTGGAATATGCTCCGAGGCCGACAGTGATCGTGTGCGGGGTTCGATAGTGGTAGGCATCTGGGGCCGCGGGCCGAAGCCCGGCTTCCGCGACGACGAGGGCACAGTCGGGAGGGGACGGGTGCTACGGTTGATGGCAGACATAGGTGGGCTGACTGGAATAGGAGAGTCGATGGGGAATACCGAGTGCGACTCGGCGCCAAGTGGGCCGGTGTCACATCCGACGATGGGTAGCGAGGACGGACGGTGATGGGAGTTGGAGGTGACGGAGCTGAAGTACTCGGACGTGGGGGTCACAGGCGGTGGAGGGGACAGGCAAGGGAGCTGTCGGGTCGTGTCCGTGCTTGTTCGGCTTTCACGGCTCTCTCCGCGAAGCATGGCGTGCGAGAGGCCAGGTGTTGGCCGGCTATAGTGGGACGGCGCACTTCCGATCGACTCGCTGCCGTTGCTGAGTTGTCGGACGGGGGAGCGTCTTCCAGTGCTAAACGAGTTCTGGTGACTGTAGAACACAGGGGACGCCATAGGGCTCGGTGACGAGATGGGTACCGTCGCAAGCACGGCCTCTTTCAGAGGAAGGGGAGTCGGGGCGCCCCGAGACGTGTAGCTCGGTGGCCGTGTGGCTTGGTCCGCACGGCGCTCGGATGGGCTGTCCCTCCTACGCTGGCTGTCGGTGTTCCGGAAGACGGCCATCTCATCGCGAACACTATCAGCTTCCACGAGGACGCCCTCGAAGATTCGCCTTCTTACGGTTTCCAACTTGTCGGTTGCGCGACGCAGCTCCATCTGCGCGCGCTCCATCTTGCCCTCCAGGACAGTGACGTCCTGCTTTTGTCGGTCCATTACACTATGAATGGCCGTTTCAGTCTCCCGGATCTCCTGCAGGGCGTCCTGTAGATCCGCCAGACCGATCGCACTCCATCCGTTGAACCTGAATAGGTCGGAAAGGACGATTCTGTGTGTTAGTAAGGTCGCCACCAATCGTCGCGAGCCCCACGCACTTTGGCATCGTGACATTGTCGAGCGTAGGCTTGGCCTTTTGCGCAGCCTTGTAGGTCTTCTGTGTGGCTTGCGTCGCAGCAGTCGCCGCCTTTTGTGCATCCATTCGAGCGGTCTCTGACCCGCGTGATGTGATTGCCTGCCACTATTAGCATGCGCACAGTGTTTAGAGAGACAACACATACCACTCGCATGTGGTGGACGGCTTCAGTGATCTTGTCATGGGCGTTGCCAAGGCGCTCGAGCGTGTTGCTCTCTGCGTGCAGCATTGGCTCGAGCTCTCGGAACAATGCACGGGCGGACTCGAATTTGCGCTCAGCAGCGTCTTGTTCGGGAAAGGCGGCAGCCGCACCGGGCGATTGGAAGACACCGTCGTACAACGCATCAAGACGGGTTCGGAGGCGCGTGTGCTCGTTGACGACGGGCTGTAGCTCTTTGACCTGTTGGACAAGCTCAGCGTCCTTGCCCTCTAGCACGCGAATGCGGAGGTGGTAGGACTGCTCGTATTCCTGCGCGTCGGTGTACGCCTTTTCCTTTGCGAGTTGTTGCGGTGAGAGGTTCTTGCGCTCCATGTGCTTGATCTTGGCCCATAGCCGCTGGCCAGAGTTGCCTTGACTCTCCTGCCACTCCTTGAGTAGCCTCTTCCTGCGGACAGTGGTCAGTGGCGAGACATTTGGCGGTGGTCGGCGAGGGTGGCGACGGCGACAACAGTACGCACGTTGTATGCCGCAGAATGTTAACTCCCTTCTCCTCCTTTGCAATGTTGGCTCGGATAACGGCCATCTGGGCCTCAAGCTCTGCCACAGCGGCCGGCGCGTACTCGAGGTCCCGGAGCGCCTCGACAATGTATCGGTACTGAGTTTGCATGTCAGCGGCAATGTAAAGTCGGGGCAAGGGCACGAGTCGGTGACCGTTGCATAGAGGGCCAGCGGGATAGGAGGCTGTGCCGGCACGCCGTACCCACCGAGTTGATATTGGCAGCGATAGCGCCGGTCGGGGTGCCGGGGCTGTTGTTCGCCATTGTGGCGCCACGGGTGTGGTTGTCAGTCGCGGTCGACGGTATGGATGATCTTGGGGTGTGTCTACGTCGTTGCAAGCGGTCGATTGAGAGATGAGTGGTGGGTGTGAGAAGCACGACTCAGGATCCAGTCTTGGATGGTGGGTTGCGATGGGTACTGTGCCCGGTCTCGCCTCTCTACCGGCTGTTGCCTGGAACCAATTGCCCTATTCTCCCGCCCAGGCATGCAGCATCGCATCTGGTGTCCGGCACAACTGCCGGGGAGACCCAGGCGCCGAACGCAAATGGCAATAGCGCTAGGGCCCAAGAGCGTTTATCGTGCCTTGCGCGCGGCCCCATGACCGTCAAGCACCAGGGGAAAGGAGGGGGGACTGGTGCAGACATGGCGACCAGGCAGTGCCTTGTGATGGCCATTTCGCCTCAAGAGCTTCCAATCTTTGGGCCAGGAGCATGGCCGTCACAACGTGCTCTTGCCCGTTGTTGTACTCAAAATGCCATAGTGGGTGGCCAAGACAGACGTTCCAGAACTGGCGCCGAGACAAGAAGATCACTTGCAGATAAGGGGCTATGCAGATCACCGCCAAACTTCAAACGGCACGCCTCTTCCCGGTTATACAGTGTAGTCGGAGGTAGAGCGCGCCGCCTACGCATCGCTCTCTCTCTCTCTCTCTCTCTCTCGCTGGAACAGCTCTCGGCTCGTCTCCTCGCGCGCTGCATCTGTGACTCTACGCCTCCGCGCTGCGCTTCAGAGTCATCGCCTCCGGCCTCTTGCCGTTCTCTATTCTGGATCATGGATAAATTCGGCTCGCCTATGATGCCGAGCGCGGTCGCGTGGCCGAAACGGCAACCATTCCACAGACCCTGCACTTTCTGCTCCCGTGCGCATTTAAACCACAAGATACATGACACGCATGATAGCCGCGCCCGTCCGGCATTCCTGGGAGTCGGCAGGCCCCACGGGCCCTGTGCGCGTCCTTATCGGGGGCTTTGTGGTCCCCCAAATTCCTACTGGCTGATCTGTTCTGTTCCTGTCGTCGTAAATAGGCCCGTGACGTATATCCTCGCTCGTCTGCGCCGCGACCTCAATGGAAATAGGTTCCGGGCCGTCGGACCTTGAAGCCTCTTTGAAAGCGTCTAATTGCCCGTCTGCATTACGAGTGGCCGCTTTGCGGCACTCCCAACCTCCACCGCAGGAAGCTGTGACACTGGCACCGCCACAACCAACACCGCATTCCCCTCCCATGCAGATCGGCCATGCTGATAGGCTGGCACAGGCGTTTGCGCTTGCAGTGCCCCCCGCCGCACGCTATCGGTATGCATAATTAGGCAGCACGAAACAACGTCAGCAAGGTACCATACACACAAGCGGCCAAGAATACCTTTTCAGTACCAATCACCACGCAAGCCAAGCCAGAAGGATAAGAACACGGGCGGGAACCTTCAAGTTTCGTGCCGCAGTCCTCGCCGGAGCGATCCTAAGATTCCCGCCGTGCGCACCCGCGATCGTGCCCGGTCCCCGTGAGAGGGCAACAGATCAGCGCCTCCTTCTGCGGGGCCTGACAATGCCGCGCACCTGTTGAGCGGGACCTACGGTCCGCGGAGCTCTGGGTCCCAGAAATACTCCACTACCCACGCTTAGTCATGCTCGTCGAGCGTACAGGAACGCTGCTGCAGCAATCCATGACGTCCCAAAGGCCGGATGGTTGAGAGGTTTGAGGTGACGCACCGCCCCGCTCGCGGTACAGGCGACCCGTGCTGGAAAAGGTCCGCGCCCACCTCGAGTCGTTTGCTTGCTTCCGTGGCCAACAATGTTCAACCGACTGACCAGAGGGACCCGTGCGACGCCCCCAGCGTGCTTCGTTTCCGAACCAGTGGTGCAGACAAACATGCTCGAGGCACACAGTGCCGTCTAGATTTACAAACGCCTGAAGGCATATTGTGCGGTCTCGACACATCCAGACCTGTTGGAATCAGATCCTGTGACTCTCATGTTGACAACTGCGCTAGCAGCGCACCTCCCTTCCAAGACTGAGCGCCCTGGGGACTTGACAGCTCTATCTGGTGGTCAGCGCGGCGGCAATAATGCACGTGGACGCCCGATAATCCCCCAACTTGCGTTCATTGCCATTGCCACGCTGTCTCCACGTCGCGATCTCCGCCTTGCAGCTCAGACCAGGTCAATCTCCTAGGAACGACTTGGGGTGCGGTCGTGGCGATATCCGCCTATGGCGGACATCTCGCGCGCCGCGGGTCCCGGTGTCTCGGCGATGTGTGGTTTCGATTGTAAAATGGTATATATAATAGTTGTTCCGGATGTCTGAATCTAGCTCTTCCAGGTTTGGAAGCGCGTAGTGGGTGCCGACGGGGTGGGACTCGTATCAGCTGCGAGATCGCAGCGAGCCGCGAGGTCTCGCATCGGCGCAGCATGCAGCGTGCCCCACCGAGATCGCCACCCACATGGGAGCCCGCTCCTACATGTGGGGGCACCAGAGCCAGAACCAGGGGCCTGCCGAAGGCGACAGGCGACAAGGGCGCTCAGCGGATTGATCTGGCTCTGCGGCCAACATGCACACCCACACGCATGCCCCTCTCCCGAGCTCAGTAGCCACAAGTGCCTGCGCGGCCCGGCCACCATAGGGTTTCGCATGATTCAGCACGGACGGGCCGTTGAGTCCGCATGCCGCACCCCGCATGCCGCACCCCGCATGCCCCACGACGAAACGGGGGTGGCGGGGGATCGGACCCGCGCACAGACGGCGGCGTTGCCACATGTTTCGTCCCCCTTTTGCCCCTGATTTTGTGAAGCGGGGCAGACGGCCGCTGAGAACGCTCCGCTGTGATCGAGGTCTCGGGTCCGCCGCCCCCAGCCCTTCTGTCCTCCGGGGTCACTCGCAACTGAAGACCAGCGTCTGACCGCACGGGTTAGATGCAGTGATCAGTGTGGGTCTATCCGTCTACTACCGCGTGGCAACCGCGTCTCGCGTCCTCTGGGCTGGCGTTGGGTGCCGCAGACGGGTAACTAATATCTCATCAGGAAGCATCTAATCGTATATCCTATCGTCACAACAGTACAAGAGGATCCCGAGGCTCACAAGGCATACACAGACCGTGGCTCATTGGCGCCGCGGCCAAACACTCCTGCGACGCCCATAGGGTCGAGCGCAGCCTCAAGCTCGCCTTCGGCGTCGCCCCACTCGCCTCCGCCACTCTCAGGCCTCACCTTCCACTCCATTCCACCAGTCTCACCATCGCTGTCGCCGTCGCCCGCATCCGGGACGTCCATACCCGCCTGCCGCGCCATGCGCGCGACAATGCGGGACAGGCTCGTGCCGAGCCGCGTCTCGCTCAGATCTCCAGCCGCGAGGACCTCGACGGCAATCTTGACGTGTTCTGGGAGGACTGTTGGCGAGGAGATTTTGGCGCTGGCCAGCAGCGCCGCGGGCGCGTACGAGACGTGCACGAGGAAGGTGGCCGCTTGCGCCAGGGACATGGTGAGGTGCTGGTCGTTAGAAACATGAAACAACAAAAAAAAAGGAAGGGGAGGAAGAAGAAAAAAGGAATAGAGAAGCAAGAGAAACTCACGTCGGGGGCGAAACTAAGGGCTGGATCCGAGCGGTATGAGTGCGTGAGGATAATGTCCATCGCAGCCTGGAAGCCCTTGGCAAGGGCCTCCGCCATGAACTTGTCCTGTTCAATGTCGCCATTGGACGCGGATAGCAGTGGTGCGTTAAGGGCCACCGAATGAAGCACCAGGCTCAGGTGGCTGTAATGCAAAATGTTGAGGTCGCGGATCGGCAGGAAGTACCTGTGGTACCGTGATCCTGGAACGTTAGTTGATCGCACCTAGATCAATTCCTAACAGCCTGAGCTCCTCTCACTTACCCGTCCAGATCCACTGCTCATACCATTCCTCGGTGCGCGCACCAAGGTGGCGCAGCACGGCGCGAAACTCGTGGGGCCTATACGGGCGGGCGTCGGGTTCTGGCTCGCAGAGTGCCTGAGTCCACGCGACGAGGTCACGTGCAATGCGCGCCAGCTGCACCTGGGAGGCAATGTACACGTCGCCGCCCATCTGTGACGGGGGGTTAGAGAGACCGAGGGCCGATGGCGAGGTGAGGGACGCGTCGAGGAAAAGGGTTTCGTCCAACAGCAGATCGTGTGCTGGCTGCGCCTGCGGAGGGTAGGCCCCGAGCGAGGTGAGCCCATCGAGCACCAGCACACTCAACCATGTCCTCCACTTTGAGGACTGCGCATCCGTAACAGACCACCCAGCACTCGGTGGTCGTGCTGCTTCACTGTTGGCCTGCCGTGCAAGAGTAGCGACCTCCCGGTCCAGGCCGATTCGACGAGCGACGCGGTCCGCGTGTCCAGCAACGACCCAAGGGTCAGAACCTTCGCCTGACGGCTGCAGTCTCCACGCCGCCAAGAGGAGGATGGCTTGGACATCCAGCAGTGACCGGGGCCGCCGAAGGAGGGACTGGGCGAGGTGCCATTCCGCCAGGGCCGCCAGCTGTGCAGGCACGTCCCGGGATAGTTGTGGTAGCCCAGAGTGAGACAGACGGGAACTGTATCGACTGTAGAACCGTGCTGAGATTGCGAGGATGGCCGAGAGGAGGAACGGGGACTCGTAGCGGACGCGTTGGAACGTGCAGGACGTGACGTCGAGTACTGGCGTGAAGGTGTGAATGTGTGTTGCAAACCTGAGGGAGTCATATTAGACGATTTCCTTGTGATCTGTTACCCGAGGTCGGGAATGCTTACAATGTGAATAAGTCTTGCGCGTCCTCCTCCCTGACAATTCCTCCTCCAATCGGGTCCTGGTCCTGGGACACAATGTCTGTCAACTTGATGGGTGCACTGTCGCCTACCGCACTTGAGCTTGGACGCGAGCCGTCCCCGCTGGTGAGGGGTGGCGTAGGACACTGGGCGGGGTACGACTCTGAGGGCGACGTAGGGTCGTCCGATTCTACCGTGGAAAGGGGCTTAGTTCGGAGGAGGGGTGTCTCAGTATCGAGTATGAGCCCATTGTCGGTGCTGTAAGGGGGCGAGATGAACAGCGAGGATTGTGGTACCATGGTCTGGGATGCGTGGGTCTGCGATTCGTGGCGGTCCCAACCGGGAGACGGGTGGTCGTCATCGCGCGACTGTGGCTGGAAGACTGGGGCAGGCACCATGCCACTCATGCCCGCCAGGAGGGTAGCAACGCTCGCCTCGAGACTGCGGATGCTGTGGTTGTCGTCGTTGGGCGTCGCCCGCCCGCTTCCCGATCCGTCCGGGACCCCAAATCGATCATCCTGTAGAGGTGTAGCACCCTGCCGGCCTCTAGGCGTGCCAGCTGCCGTGTTCGTGCTGGTCGCAGCGGGGGTCATCAACATTGCTGCCGATTCGGCGGCCACAGCCTTGGCCATTGACGTTTTGGTAGGCTTCTTAGCTGACCCCGGCGTCTTCATTGGCCGCGCCGGGGTGGGCGGGGCGGCAGCTGATGCTCCACCGGTCGCACTCGGTCCAGCGGCAGAGGCGGGTGCGGCCCGCCCGCCAAAGTCGCACACATGCTTGCCCTTATCGCAGCGTATACACGGCCAGCCGCCAACGCAACGCAACTTCTGCTTCCGGCAGCGCAAACAGGCCTGCGTCGCGCGCTTCGCAGGCGCGAAAGCCGACGATGACGAAGCCTGTGGCTGGACCGGCGTGCCATCGGGCTGGAGCTGCGTGCCATCGGACTGGAGCTGCGTGCCATCGGACTGGAGCTGCGTGCCATCGGGCTGGACTTGCATGCCGTCGGGAGCCGGGGGAAGGGACTGCCGATTATTGGTGTGGTTGCCGTTTGCATTGCGGGCGGGGGTCGTGATCGGGTGCGTGGCTGATGCCGAGGCTGAGACCAACGATGAGGCTGCGGCCGCGGTAGCGGATGCGCTTGTGGCTGAGGCACGAGCAGCAGACGATTTGGCGCGGGGGGGAGCTTGGACTGGCGCGTGCGGGGTGGGCGACGACGACCGGCGGCGGCGCTTCGTGCCCGACGCTGTCGCCGGTGCGCGGGGATGTCGTGACGACGGCGTGGTGGCCGTTGCCTTGCGGGGCTGTGCTGGCAAGACCGGGGTCGGGGCCAGTGCTGGGACATGTTGGGCACTAGCTCTGGCCATGGCCGGATCCGAGAGTGCCGATGCCGACTCGATGGGCGCGATTGTTCTGGCGGTGTTGCTAATGTTGAATGTGTGCACGCTGTCGCCACTTGCGGGGCTTGGTGCAGCAGGCGAGCGCTCGCTGGGTCGGTCGGCGCGGGCGCGTTGTATGGTGTCCATTGGGGGTTTTTGGGGAGGGGGGTGGGGAGAGGAGGGGGGTGGAGCCGGGGAGCGGAGTGGCTTGCTGGGAAACGGGGGTGGGACACGGGACGGGTGGGCCGAAGCCGGATGCAGATGTGGAGAGTGGGTGGTATCGGTTGGACGCCGACGGGGACGAGTGCGAGGCAGGGGTGGCGATGAGTGCTGCTGCTCTGTCAGTCGGCGAGCAGAATCTCACTGGTGGCGACGGTGATGGGGGGATGAGAGATACTAGATGGGAGGCGAACAAGAGGGAGTGGGGGGAGGTTAGCGCGCATTCAAGATCAGGTTGTCGACGACTATGGATCCCACCGTGGGTGTGGGCGGGGCGGGCGGCGTCGCCCTGTGCTGGGCGGACAGCAGGTCGCGTCGTTGCTGGCCGGATACGGCCCGAGCCGTTCGGTATGAAAAAACGACAGTGGACCCTGAACAAGACCGAAACCTGCATTCCGGCGGCGACCACGCGCCTGCCTCTCCCGGACCATGCCATGTCATATGGGCTCAAGCTCTGCACCTATCTCGTCACGTTCGTGCATAAACCGAATAGCTAATGGGTCATAAAATGGACCAAAGGGGGGGATCATTCTTAGAACGTCTCTTCGTCAAGCGGCAGCTCCTCGCCCTCTGGCACCTGGAAAACACTTGTCAGCGGTCGTCGTTATCGCGACAGGGACCGAGGGTGCCGACGCCGCCAAGTAAACGGCATGACGTCGCTTTTTTGTTTACCGATCGGGGACAGCCAGCCAACCACCGACCATCAACATCCAGACGCATCCCAGATGGCCACAGATAATGGTGGAGCCTGGGGACAATACGCAGGGCACCACATCGAACAGGCAGCTGACTGTCCCCGAACCAAACTGTGCGCAAGACTCAAAACTCACCTCGAAGCCCTCCTCGGTCTGGTAGAGGACCTCCTGGACCTTGGCAAGCGTGTCCCTTTCCTCGGGAGTGATGCCGTCGAGATTGACACGGTCGTTGATGATGAGCTCGATATTACGCAACTTCGCAAAGTAGAAGTCGCGCTCCTTCTCGAGCCCCTCGCAAGTCGCCTGCAGCTCGTTAATCTGTCCGTTGAGGACCTGGATCTGTGCGGCCTGAGCGCCTGCAGAGGGGGCGCGGGCCGCTGGTGCGGCGGCACTGCGCAGGGCCGACGGCCGGGACGCCGACGCTCGGGATGTGGAGGCGGACGAGTTGGTAACACCGCCGCTAGAGGGTGAGCGGGAGGTTTGAGGTTTGCGGCTTTGGATGGGGTTGTTGGGCACAGACTGGGAATTTGTACTCACGCCCTCTCAACAGCATTGTACTCGTCGCCGCGCGAGTTCTGGTCCCAGTACTTCTTCATCCACTGGAGGAATTCAAGGTTGTCCTGCATCTTACACCTGAGGGTGTCAGAACATGGTTTCGGACACGGGGGCTCCCGCATGGTTAGGGCGAGATCTGGAGCAACAGCGCTGGTGCCGGATCCAGTTCCCACATGTAGCGTTGGCGAGCACAGTGCGCATCATCAACTCACTTAACGAGCCTCTGAACAGGTATAGGCTGAAGGGTTAGTGGCTGTCACTCGTCCATTGGTCACCTGCCTTGTCGATACGGTGCTTGGTAAACGCCTTCTGGAGAATCTTGAAGTTGTCAAGGTACTCGTACTCCATCTTGGCGTTCAGCTTGAGGCGTTGCATGGGGAGGTCGCCTGGAAGTTAGTGCACTGAACCACAATGCATCGTGCTTGCGGCCACCACTTGGAACACATCCACAGCCTGCCGGCATCGAGAAACCCACCAAAGATGGAGTCGATAATCTGGGACGTCAGCCATGCTCCGCGGCTGCCCTCGGTATCCGCCATCCCACTCCCACTCCAGAAGCACTCATTCCGCATACCGCACAACGCGACTTGGCCGAGCCCAGTTATCGAATACCCAATGCGAGGGTCCGCCTTTCCCTGCCTTAGGCTGCACCGCTACGCACAGCGCGATGCGGCCAGAGAACCAATTTCGCACCCTCCACCGCGCACCATTCAGAGAGAGGTGCGACGCGCCTGCCCTCTCCCTAGCCCCAACGCCGCACGTTCCCACCATCGTCGCTGTTGCGCCACCACCGCTGACTCACCTGACAGTAGACGACACCCTTGCCGCAATCCTCTACCTTTGTGATCACATTGGGCGCGAGCAGCTCGTTGAGCCAGGCGAGCAGCTCGCCGCGGGCTGGGAATGTCAGTGGTTACCACCGTCATAGGATGGAGACTGTGTGCTCAGCGTAGCAGAGCCAGAAGGGAAAGGTGAAGACACATGGTTGGGTGGGCGGGTGAATGTGCATCGCCAGGCCCCGTGTATCGTGGAGTGTAACCACCAAACACACACGGGCAAGCCATAGGGCAAGCGATGAGAAGACATGCACAAGTGTCTCCTCCCGTCGCCGACGCCGATACAGGGTGCCCGGCGCCACCCCAGTGAGGGTGTACCGCAGCACGCATGTGGCCAGCCTTACGGACCCGGATGGCGACGAGTGGCGCGAGCTCGAGCGCGAGCGCCGGCGCCGACCGAATCTCACGACCCTCGGTGGTGTCGACATCGCGCCCCTTAGTGCCCGGCCCCCCGCTCGCCCGCGCCCCTGCGGTGTCGCCCCTGTTGCCTCCGCCCAACGCCGTCCGTCGCTCGTCCCCTGGTAGCTGGTTCAGTACGCACATTCGCCGACATAAACGGACATGGTGTCGGCGGGCGGGTGGTGGTGGTGAGAGACGGGTGAGAGGTGGAAGCGGGTGTGGTGGGAGGAAGGGGAGGTCCGGCCCGTTTCGTTGTTTTGTTCAGTGTATGTGGATTGTGGTTGGGTGTGGTGCGGATTGAGTTCAACGTCGAAACGCACCCCCGCGCACGCGTACAAACACCTGGCGCACCTAACGCGTCAGGCTGGACCTGGCTGGCCGGACCCGGAGTCACACGTATCACACGCCGCCCTTTCCTCCACTCCCACGACCCGGCCCTTTATGCCACGTCATAAAAGATCGAGATGCACACGCACCCCGCGTTCAGTGCCCGAGTACAGCTACATGCATGAAGCAGGCACATCGCCTGGCAACAAGATAGATGCTATGAGAGGTATCCTTGCGCCACGCGGCATGTCCGGCAGGGGAGGTGGAGATGGGGAAGGGGGGAGGGGGAAGCAGATATGGGGAATCGGTGAATCGTGGCGAAATGCGAGATGATGACAATTGACTACAGCTAAAATCACACCTGTCCCGTCTGCGACGATACAGCAGCAGCACAACCGCTGCGGCTCGCCATCCGCAGATGGCGTTGGCAGCTCGCTGTGCGTACCGAGTGATATAAACGTAAATAACACGTCCCCCGTACCACCTTCCGTTTACGGGGCGCACGAGGTTAGTTTCCTTCTTCTTCGTCCATGTAAAAAACAGTTGGAGAGATCTTGTAGTGGTAGAATGCGTTGTTCTTTGCTGGGCGTCCTGTTGCTTGCTGGATTGAACGAATCGTTTCGATGGAAAAGGAGAGGTCGAGATCGAGATCAAGATAGAGAGAGAGAGAGAGAGAGAGAGAGAGAGAGAGAGAGAGAAGGAAAAGGAGACAGTCGGCGTAGAGAGAAAAAGGAGCTGTCCGAGTGTCAAATACCCAAAACGGTAACAATGGTCGGCAGAGAAACACGCCATGATGGGTTGAGATTGCTTGCTGAGAGATACTGGTCGAGACGGGAGCCGAGAGAATAGCGATGAATGGTTACGATGAGGTTAATGCTGGAACAGATCATGGAATACGGCAGGTATCTCCGCCGACTGAGCAAACGTCAGCAGCTGTCTTTCTGCAGTATTGCTTCCACCCACCTTGAAACGGTATGCACACTCCGTGGAGCGGAGCATCTCCACGTCGCCACCGGCAGCTTGGACAAAGGACACAATGACACCGTTAACCTGGGGCGTAGGCTGGCCCTGGCGAGGCGCGGGAGGCACGGCGGCTGCGGCACGGAGAGCGTAGCCCTCGACAGAGCGAGGGACGTCAAAGTTAATGACGAGGGGCGACCACGGAATCTCAGGAGGCTTCGGGTTGACGTCAAAGCACACGAGGAAGCGAGGGCCACCACCAGGAGTGGACATGCGCCACTGTTGCAACACGGCCTTCTTCTGTCCAGGTGGCATATCGGACGCCTGGGGTTGTCAGATCTGGAAGTGGGAGCTAAACGTACCAAGTACAGAGTGTCCCATTTCCGGGAGCCGAGCTTGTAGACAACAGCATCGAGCATGGCGTAGGTGCCCACATGGATGATGGCTTGCCACAGGGGGTAGTCGTCGAGCATCTTGACCAATGTGTCAAGTTTGTACTCCTTGGCGCGAGTGGCTTCCTCGCTCGCCGCCGAACCAGCGTTCGCCCAACCCGATCCAATGGTACCCGGGCCAGAGTCGGTTGACTGCTCCTCCGAGCTGGCGGACCCGGTGATGGTGAGGTACACGTACGTGTGCTTGAGGTTGATGCCAGGGGTGATCGAGGACACGGATTCTTGGGAGTTGGATGACCCTTCGCGTCGCACCAACACGCGCACAGGGTCGCGCACCTGGAGCGACTGCGAAAAGATGATCACGTCGGTAGGGATTGTGTTTGAGAAGAGACACGTCTGACGCTCAATCACCATAGGGGTCGGCGAAGGAGGCGCTCCGCTAGGACCTGGGGTGCTGAAGCGAGACGGCTGAGTAGATGGGAATGGAGTCTTGCTCTGCGGGTTGAACGGTGAGTGCTGCCCACCATCGTACGGGCTGCCTACGACGGGGGAGAACGGCGAGGCACCAGGAGTCAGCGGGCCAGGGCCACCCATGCGGCGGGGGGACGGAAGCAGTCGAGCCACGGATAGCACATTCTCGAACAAGTTGCGGGCAATGAGTTGGTCAACCTCGTCAAGCTGTGGGTCAATGTTGGATCCTGAGCGAGACGACACCCACAATCAAGAGCCGGCAGTCGGCGCCCGATAGACCGCCTCGGGTGTTGATAACCTCGTTGACCTTAGCCGGAGTGCCGATAAGAATCTGAATGGCATCACGCTGCATGGCAGCGATCTCGTTGGGGAGAGAGCTGGAGCCCGAAGCACCAGCGGCCAGGGCAGCTCGCACGCCAAGTGGACCACCAACATTTCTAACCACTGTTTCACCGTTAGCAACAATCAACCGCGGTAATGTTGTCAAACACGACGCGCCACGCACATTTATGGCACTGGGTCGCCTGGTCAACAGTAGTTGTGATAATAATTACTGCAGGGCCGCGATACGGGCCTTGCATCGCGGGCAGTGTCAGGCAAAGCTGTAGAGCAGGAATCACGCTTCGCAGTCAGCGGGAGGGACCTCGAATGGAGGTGACAGACACGAGTCCATATGTCGGGGTGACGATCACTCGGAGTACGCCGCCCTGGTAAAACGTACTAAGATATAATCCGCTCCTGTGTTGGCGGAGCTTGGGCGATAATGTCTGACCCCTTTAACATGAACGGTAGAACGCGCGTCTGGATTTTGTTCGGTGGTCCGATGCTGCACGAGAGTCAGAAGAAGGGTGAGGGAAAGACGACAGTCACGTACCCGTACTTGGAGATGGAGCGGAGTAGCTCAACCTTGAGATTCAGATGCTCCCACTTGGTCACGACAATGCCCGCGCCAGGAGCAGCTGCTCCACCGCCCATACCGTTGAAGTTGTTGCCGCCGGGGCCACCGGGACCAGGGCTGGGCCAGTCGCGGCCGGGCCCGTTGCTAAGCGTATTGTTTGCGCCGCCACCAAACTTAACGGGGCTCGGTGCGCCCCATTTGTTGTCCAAACCGTCATTTAGAAGAGAGGAGCCGTACGAGCGGTTAACTGGCGTTCGAGGACCATTGTCGTTGAAGCCGCCGCCGCGGGGGAGGCCACTGTTGGCTGGGGGCGACAGGAGAGCGGCCGAGTGAGGACCGGCGTGGCCCGACGTGTTGACCATCTCAAGTGGGGGAGGGGGGATGTGACGTCCCATGCCCATGGAGGGGCCGTGCGCTCCCCCTCCAGGCCCGTTGTGTCCAAGTCCGGATGGCGACGGCGGATGGACACCACCAAACGATGGTCCGCCGGAGTGGGTCTGCTGCTGGTTCTGGAGGCGCTGCAGCTGCGCCACCGAGGTGGAGAGGGCCGCGACCTGCTGCGCAAGAGCCGAAACAGCGCCGTCTCCGTTGTCTGGAGGTATTGGAGACGTGCGGGCGGTAGAGACGGCTGTGGTTGGCATGCTGGACACGGAAGCGGGTGCTGGAGAGTCAAATGGCGAGAAAACGGATGAACGCGCGCCACCGCCGAGACTGGGCCCCAATGATGACGGAGCGAGCGAGCCTTTGACGATGCTTGCCAGCTGGGCGACTTGGGCCTGGAGGGACGCCAGCGAGGTCTCCGTCGCTGCTACCCGGGCAGCAAGGGAGGCAATCATAGTGGCCGACGCCGACACGTCATGCTCTCCGCCGCTAACAATGCTGGCCGACGGCGATGTCGCAATGTGCTGGAAGGGGGAAGCTGCGATGGTGGTGGCCCGGGCACCCAAGGGCGTTGGCGTCGTGGGCGGCTTCGGGAATTGCTGCTGCTGCTGTAGCGGGGTTGCGGACGACGCCTCGGGGCGACCGTCTTGCACGTCAGCCATCGCGCCTGGTCTCGGCTGGTGCTTGCGAGGCGGCGACCAGGAGGAGGATTACTTGTCGCGGTTGATGACGGTGGACAAGGAGACACTGGTTGCTATCACAGTTACACGGGTGAATCGTGGAGGTGCGCTGGAGAATAAGGCCGGTCAGAGAGATTGGACAGATGGCGACGATCGATATGACGAGCGTGCGTGGTCTTACGCTATGTTGAAGTGGTGGTGGTGGTAGGGGGGGGGGGATAAAGTTGTGGGTGTAGTTTCGAGTGCTCGGTTCGGATGGCCCGTGGTGCGACAACGACCGAGGAAGGGGAGGCTCTGGGGGATGGAATAGAGGTCCTCAGACAGAAAAATACAGTGACCGTGAGCGGCGATATACTTGTGATGAGAAAGGGGTTGACGGTGGTGGTTGAATGATGAAGGCGTATGGAGAAGAGAGTGAGAGATGGGAGAGATACAGGTGGTCGCGGTGGTCGGGTACTTTGTGGTGGGCCGGAAGGGGCGGCGGCGGCGGGGGCGTTGTAAGATTCGCCCCTGTTGCTCTGTAGTTGGACAACGCCGAACGTTCGTCCGTTTGGACAACGGTAGGTGGCAGCAACGCAAAAGGGATTCAGAACACTGGAAGGACCGCCCCGCACGACAGTTGCGGTGGTGGCAACAACGCACACAGGTAAGTGAACACCAAGCAGTATCGGCGGGACCGGGGATATGACGGTTGAGCGGGTGAGAGCGAGCGGTGGAGAGGCACGAAGTTCCCCGATTGTGCACAACCCTACGTTATTGCATTTGCTCTGCGCTCACACTCCAAACATCAAGTCAGTCCTCGCCCTCGTCGATCCGGCCAGTGGCGCTAACCGCTGCGCGGCAGTTTCCTGCGTTTCCCGTCTGTTTGCTTGCTTGCTTGCTTGCTTGCTTGCTTGCTTGCTTGCTTGCTTGCTTGCTTGCTTGCTTGCTTGCTTGCTTGCTTGCTTGCTTGCTTGCTTGCTTGCTTGCTTGCTTGCGTGCTTGTCGTCTCTGCAGAGCTGCAAGACGAGATGGGACCCTTCCTTCCCTTGGCGGCCGCACGCACCAAGACGACGAGTTGAGTGAGAGGGTTGTGGTTTATCGGTCTTGGACGGCGATGGAGTCTGGACCAAGCAGGGCCCCGTAGAGGGTGGGTGCGAGCTGCGAGGCGCGAGACGAGCCGTGCGAACTGTGGCTGGGCAAGGTGAGAAACAAGGCGCCACACGGGGTATAGATGGTTGTTGATACAGAAGGCGATTCTGTAGTTTTTGTTCGGCAGGGATGAGGAAAACGCAAGTTGCACCACTGAACAGTGAGCACAGTGCGGAAGGGTAGGATCGCCGCTGGACCATACGACCAAGGCGTGGAGCGCAATGCCAAAGCAAAGAAAAAATAACAGCGGCTGTCATACGGCTCCTACAAATGGAGCCATGTTGAGCCGAGTCCCCAGTCCACTAGTGCGGCAGAACCCATGGCACTCGGTTGTCCTTGCTCGTCCTGACGCCAAGGGAGTCGGGACCGGGTGCAGGACATACAGCCACGCATGTGGCCATGGTGTTTTTGCTCGGCCACTAGCGCTGCCACTGGGCAGACGATGCGACGCTGGAATCACGGAGACTTTGACGAAGGCGTTGACGCGCTGATGCTTAATGTTATACGTATTTCCGAGCTCGGCTAACACATCGAAGCTAATGAAGAGGACGTGAACTGCCTCTCTCAACGCCGAGGGCCGAGGGGATCGCAACGACGAGCACAGGGCAGCCAAACCAACAGTGCCAATAGCCTAAAACACCAGATGTGACAACCCGTAGTGCACTTGCGCTCCGCGCACTTGTCCCCGAAACCGGAAGTCGAGTCGCCGCGCCACACTGTGCGAGTCGTCTGATGCATCATCGAACATGCAGCCACCTCACGTCGACCACCTCCTGATACACTTATGCAATCACGCTTCTCCCCAGGACACTGAAATGGCATTCATTAACGCCATCCTAGAGGTCTGTCGAAGACAGACAAAGCCGCCGTGACCCAAAGTCACGAAGTCCACCATACTCTTACACAATGTTGCGTCTCACAAATCAAACATACACCTCGTATCGTGAGGTCATGATGTACATCCCAACCAGAAAGTAGTCCTCTCTTTGCATGAGCTACAATGAGAGGACGAAGGCTTCTCCCGGGGTCACGTTGCAGTTGGAGTGAAGACTCCTTCTGTCAGGCAGGAGACTCGAGCTTACTCGGCCTTGGCCTCCTCCTTGGGAGCCTTGCCGGAACGAGCAAGAATGTTCTTGCGGTCCTGGTCAAGCTGCTGCGTTAGCGACATCCCAATGATTCACACGATGTCAAGGCGTTTGGGGATAGGAGTGCAAGTTCCACAGGAGCAAGAGTCATAACTTACCTTCAGCGAGGTGATGACAACGTTCGAGGGGTGAATGCCGATGGGGACGGTGGCGGCGTTCGACTTCTCGACGTGGACGCGGTCAACGTGGATGACCCACTTCTTGCGGTAGACCTATATACATGTTAGTTTAAAGCGAGAGAGGCGTTAGTCGCTGTCAGGTGGACGGAACCACAGTGTGCGAGATTGCGAAGCACCCCCCATAAGGAGGGCAAGCTGCTCAATCTGGCACACTCGGCCCATCCACCAACCATATTGACAGGACTCAGCGGAGGCAACGGCGCTTCACGCTTCGGGGGCAAAAAGTTTGAAGCGCCGCCTCTCTCGCATAACGGGTTTGGGTTACATACCTGGGTGACCTTGCCCTCACGGCCCTTGTACTTGCCGCGGACAATGAGAACCTCGTCGTCCTTGCGGACGGGGATCGAGCGGGCACCGTACTGGGCACGGAGCTCCTTCGAGAGAGGCGAAGACATGATCTTGCGCTTCAGGCCCGAAGAGGCGGTGAAGTGCGCCTTGCGCGACTTGCGACGGTCCGAAGCGAGGCCTGGCATGTCAGATTCACTAATAGCGGGGGATTCAAAAGCATGGCACACAGCGACCGGGACAGCGAATTGATCATGTTGAATATGCGGGTTGGGCGGTACTGGTCGGGGCCGCTCAATGGGGCGAAACGGATGCCGAGTAGCGCGCTCGCGACGCAGTACATTCAACGTCGATGAACGCCGATACACCCATGTGCTCCATCCGAGTCATCCAAACCGTCCGTCGCCGTTGGATGCCCATTTGCACGTCCATCGGCGTTCCACATCGAAGTACGTCTTCCCTCAGAAAAATTCGACCTCTTCCAAAAATTTCCGCCCATTTGCGGCTCCTCGCATCGCATGTTCCCCGTCATCGTCGATATCGCCACGTCGTCGCGTCTGTCTTCGCGGTCGCTGCCCGTGCCGGTGCCGTGCGTGCAAGCTACCTACCAGTAGACGAAGCCATTTTTGATGCTGGTGTTGAGGGATGGAAAGGGACCTAGCTTTGCTCTCGGGAACGATATGCCTTGCAGTGGCGGCGCGAACCGCGGGCAGCAACCACCCTGGACGCATAGCCGCATGGCGATCAGGGCAAAGACAGTGCCGGACTGGGGATACAAGGTCGGAGTTATATTCTGTGGCACTTATCTCCGAAACTTATTATCACCGATTCGGCCGGCCACAATATTGGTAACCGAGTGGCACCCAACGAGGTGATCGACGTCATCAGCTCACAGCCCCACAAGTCGCCACTGCACAAGTCATTCTCACCATTACACTCTTCTCCTCTATGCGGCCATCCGTCAGTAGACTCAGCAATATCGCCCGTCCCCTCAACCTTACCCGTTCGATTCGGTCTACCCCTACTGCTAGATCCCGTGTTACGTCGTCACCGCGCCCACTTCCCGCTGCTCCGACCCTTCTGTCCTTCTCCCTCGGCGCCTTGTTTTCTACTTCCACTAGCAGCCCTTCCTCTGCACCTAACGATCCAGTAATGAGCGAGCCGAAGGTCCAGAAGAGCGACAGCGAGTGGATGGCGCAGCTGAACCCCGAGCAGGTACGTTTGTTTACTTCCTTCGAGTCTGTGTACCAGTATCTTCCAAGGTCCCACAGTGTAGAAGAAGCCCTCGAGACGTATTCTGTCTTTATTCACTCCTGATACTACCATACTGATCTCCTAAGTTCCGTATCCTCCGCCAGAAAGGCACGGAACGTCCTGGTTCGCACCCTTACGACCGCAAGTCCTCCAAGGACGAAGGCGTGTACCGTACGTACCTAGTGACGCCTTCCTGTCGTTGCCTAACTTCTAGACTGTGCTGGATGTGATGCTCCACTGTACACCTCCAAGACCAAGTTGTGAGCCAGCTGCCTGAGGGAAGTGGCTAATAGTTAGTGCCTCGGGCTGCGGCTGGCCTGCGTTCTTCGACACCGTGCCTGGCGCCGTTGTGCGCCACGAGGATAACTCGCTTGGCATGGCCCGCACTGAGATCGTCTGTGCCAACTGGTAAGTAACTAATTGTGATGGTTGTGCGATTGCTAACCCTCAGTGGTGGTCATCTTGGGTACGTACTCAAGCAGGTGACGGAGGAGGAACGAAGACTGAAAGACGGGTCGCATTTGGGAAGGTCAATATCAAACGGACGACGTCTTTGCGAGCGAAGTGGGCTGGGTATTGGCTGGTTTAGGAGGATTTTGTTAGCGGCGGGCTACAGGGCGTTTGTTTGGTTTCCACTGGAGGGAAGGAGCATGGCCGAAACGCCACTCCCCGGGGCCCACTGAGCCGGAACGACAGTTACAGCTATATCTCCACCTTGAGAGGAGGCTAGGGGGGATCACCATCGCACCCACGCACCCAATATGCCTATGACTAACAACACCACAGCCACGTCTTCAAGGGCGAAGGCTACCCGACTCCAACGGACGAGCGCCACTGTGTCAACGGCATCTCGCTAAACTTCAAGGAAGATGAGGGCAAGTGATGGTGAGAACTATGTGCAGATCAAAATATGTATGCAGAATATCTTGTGTACAGATCCAAAATAGGTATGCAGAACATCTTGAGGAGGATGGGATGTAGGTCGACGTTGAAAGCGGCTGCGCATAGCACTGTGAGGGAGGACACGTGAAGCGCGACGAAGTTCGCCACCCGGGGACCCCGTATTTTGGCGCGTCGTGTTACCAAAAATGTCGGTCCAAACACGCTCAGCGTACTACATTCGTCCACATTCTCAGTTCCATGTCGACATACACGAGCGATGCACCAACCACTCAAACGATGACGGGACCCATGATCGATAACGGTGTCGAACCGTCGAGCGCATCGGCGACCACAACCAAGCAAGAAGCAAACAACAGCGGCTATTCAGGCGATCTGGTCCTGCCTCACCTCCCCACCCCTACCTCCTTCCCGTTCCCATACCCCCGGCCGTACGATATCCAGCTGGATCTCATGCGCACAGTATTTGCTGCTATTGAAGATAGGAAGATCGCCATAGTGAGTCCCCCTACGCTGATTGTGGGGCATTCGCCGTGTCAGAATGCCCTCACTGAACAACACTGACTGTCAGGTTGAGTCGCCCACAGGTACCGGCAAGTCTCTCACCCTCCTGACTGCCACCCTCTCATGGCTTGCCGCACACCGCTCGCGACTTGATACGGCGGTCGAGGCAGACTTGCGCTCGCGCTTCGCCGCTGAGGACCCGAACGACCCGCCATGGATGATTGACAGTGCGGTGCGACGGCATATGGCTGGCCTGCGCGCCGCGGCCGACGCGCGTGCTGAACGGCTGGCGCGCGCGCGCGAAAAGGAACGACAACGACGTGCAAGGGAGCGTCGCGAGAGGGAGGCAGGAGGCATGTTCGGCGGAACACGCAAGCGAGCCCGGCCCCGAGAACCAGATCTGAAAGAGACAACCGACATGGACAGCTTGTTGCCCGAGGATAAGGAGGCGAAGACGAACGACGGTCCGCAGCTCTCGGCTGAAGTGAGGGCTCTACTCGCCACACTCGACGCCGATCGCATCCGAAGCCAGGAGGACGAAGCAGATGAAGATGTGGCAAAGGTGCGGCATAAGGTAGCGGCTTCCATGCTGACCGCAGGTCTATTTTGCATCTCGCACTCACTCGCAGCTGCGCCAGCTCACGGCTGAGCTGTTAAAGACTCAATTTCCTGCGGGCAAGGAGGAGTGTGGAAACCGTCCCGCTGCGGCTGAAGATGGGAAAGTCAGTATTGTACCCCTCGCGTCTCGTCGACAGATGTGCATCAACGACAAGGTCCGCAACTTGGCTGGCGAAACGCGGATGAACGAAGCATGTTTGGACATGCAGAAGAGCGGTACGTGGGGCAACAGCAAAGCCAAGTCCTGACATAGAGGTGCCAAGCGGTGCGAGTTTCTCCCTCCAAAGGACAACGAAGGGCTTCTCCTTGATGCGCGCGATACTGTTCTCGCGACTGTGCGGGATATTGAGGACCTCGTGATAGAGGCGCGAACAATGGGCGTGTGTCCGTACTACTCGACTCGACGGGCGGTCAAGGCCGCACAGCTCGTCACGCTGCCGTACAACCTACTTTTGCTGAAAAATGCGCGCGAGGCGCTGGGAATCGACCTGACTGACCAGATTGTCGTGATTGACGAGGCGCACAGTGGGTGACGGCTGAGACAACGACTGACAACAGACCTTATCGATACTATTCTTGGGATCTACTCCACGTCTCTGCCCGTTTCCCATATCTCCGCGGCGGGATCACAGTTGACTCAGTATCTTGCTCGCTTCCGCTCGCGCCTCAAACCACGTCATTCTCTCATGATCCAGCAAACGCTGAGCGTCCTTCGAGGGCTTGTGCGTGTAGCTGAAATATTCTCAGCGGAAGCGAAAACCGACAAGAACAAGGCTCGCGGGGACGTGCTGAATGTCAACACACTTATGAGCCGCATTGGAGGAGCCGGAGATGCCATTAACCTTATCGAGCTTGTTTCGTACCTGAAGGACAGCAAGCTCGCTCGAAAGGTTAGCGGATTTGCCGAGGTATTGGCCAACGAGCGAGACAATGTCGCAGGCAAGGGCGGACAAGTGCCAAAACGCTCGACTGCTGCCCGCCATGCCTCAATTGCTGCCTTTCATTCTGTCGAAACCTTCCTCCTATCCCTCACCGACGCAAAGGACGACGGACGCGTGATCCTCAGCTTGGAGGACTGCGGGATCGTGATGAGATATGTCCTCCTGAACCCTTCCGAACGGTTCGCCGAGGTCGTATCCTCGGCGCGCAGCGTAATCCTTGCGGGCGGAACGATGGAGCCGGTCACCGACTTCTTCACCCAACTCTTCCCCTCTATTCCGCGTGACCGCTTTGCAACGTTGAGCTGTGCTCATGTCATTCCGCTATCCAATCTCTTGACGCAGGTCGTGTGCCGGGGCCCACGCAAGACGGATCTCGAGTTCAAGTTTGCGAATCGCGATGACCCAGCCCTGATTGCTGATCTTGGCGCTGTGCTACAGTCGGCACTCGGTCTGATTCCCGATGGCGTTGTCGTGTTCCTCCCAAGTTACACGTTCCTAGACCAACTGAAGAAGATCTGGGGCAGCGATGGTGGGCTCCTTGACAAGTTTGATCAGAGGAAGCAGGTCTTCTATGAACCACAGACGGCGGCTGAGGTCGATGCGACGCTCCGTGATTACGCCCTTGCGATCGAGGCGCCAAGGTGCAACAAGGCCGGGAAGCCCAGGACCGGAGCCCTGTTATTCGCCGTCGTTGGTGGGAAACTCTCAGAGGGTGAGTCGCTTTGCCTATCCCAATATGTGGTTTCAGTTGGTTATTAACCTCCATCTTCCAGGGATCAACTTTTCTGACCACATGGGACGTTGCGTGATGATGGTCGGGCTGCCGTTTGCAAACGTTGGAAGCATTGAACTACAGGAGAGGATGCGCTATGTCGAGCGCATTGGCGGCAAGGACGCTGGTAAGGAACTCTACGAGGTGCGTGTCGGTAGATGATGCCCATTAACCTTCCGACGCTAGCTGACAAGAACGACAGAACTTGTGCATGCGGGCTGTGAACCAGTCTATCGGTCGCGCCATCCGGCATGCAGGCGACTACGCGTGTATCCTCCTCATCGATCGTCGCTACGGCAGCGCGAGGATCCGAAACAAACTGCCAAAGTGGATCGGCGACGGAGTTGCGGTCCAGAACGATTGGAGTCAAGTGGCTAAATCCATCGCTGGGTTCTTCAGAGAGAAACGTGTTGCCGCACAGTAGGTAGGTATGGAACGGGATCACATAGATGCATCTCAACAGCCAGGTGGAGGGCGAGGAGGCGTTCCGGAGTCAGTTAGGGCGCCGGTGGTGTCAAGTCCAAGGTATCGAATCGAAGGTTCATTGCTATGTTCATTCCCTTCCATCTACGATTTGACCGGCCACATGAGGCAGCAGGATATATACGAGACGATTGGATGGGAGCGGTGGATTCTTAGGGCTGTGTAATGCCTTGCGGTGCGCATCGCATCATCAAGAAAGTAGACCATTCCGAGGACGCCCATGATCAAACGAAGACGTTGAGTCGACTTGGAAGAGGACGGAATAGGTTCAAAAACTGTTGCGTTGAGCGTATCAGAAGGTTCATTTGTCATTTGTCATTTGCAACTTGTTCGAGTTCAATGTTTGGTTCATATAGATGTACCCAACACAGTGCATTGGAGCGTCTGCAGCGACAGTAATGTGGGTGAGAAGAAGAGTAGTGGCAGCAGCAGCACGGTATCGTCATACGTTTCATGAATCACACGAACTACGAGTAACCGCCGCTCTTCTTCTCAGGGAGGGACGCGCCACTGGCGACCGTGAGTTGACGCGTTATCTCGCCAACGAGCGCACCGATGTCAGTGGTGACAGAGACCATGTCGAAGCCCTGCTCGAGACGCGCACGCGCCTGGTCGCCGTTCGTACAGAAGATGGCGGCCGTCTTGCCGTTGTCGTGCGCAGCCTTGAGAATGCGGGCGATCGCGTCGTTGTGCGCGTCGGATCCGAACGGAACACCCATGCTGTTGGAGAGGTCAAAGGGGCCTGGGATTGTGAGCGTGGGTGTGGAGGGTGCCTCACTTCACTCACCAATGAAGAGCACGTCAAGGCCCTCAACCTTGGCAATATCCTCCACGTTGTCGACACCGCTCTGGCTCTCGATCTGCACCATGACCATGAGATTGGCGTCTGCGCCGGCGGCGTACTCGCCCTCACTGATACCGAAGCTGTGGCCGGCGAACATGGGGCCAAAGCCGCGGGTGCCTTTGCTCTGGGGGTACTTGTTCCAGGCGACGATGCGCTTGGCGTCCTCCTATGGACTGGTCAGCGCTTGCTTGTGCGTGGGCGCTTGGTTGTGAGCAGGCACCTAGGTGAAGGATGCGATACGCTGCAGCGATATGCCATGGGGTTTATCCGCACACACCAAACACATCAAAGCAATCGTGCCTCCAGGGCCGCCGCTTCACTGCAAGACGGGACTTACCGCAGTGTGGCACATGGGGGTCATGACGCCATGGGCACCTGCGTCGAGCGCACGCTTGATCATGTACTCCTCGGCGTTGGGGACGCGAATGATGGGGGTGGCGCCAGAGGCGGCAACTGCATTGGAGAGCTACGCCCATCAGCGATGCACTTTTGCGGAGCGGTGAAGGAGAGAGCGTGGGTGAGGTGGACAGTTGAGTATGGGCTGCGATACGTCGGCGACATCCGATGGGTGACGGAACGGCATCTTAGCCTCCAACTCGCCCGTCTCTTCCGCGCGACCAACCTGCCGCTCACCCGTCTCTGCCGGAATGTGATGCTTACCTCGTAGTAATCGCCCTCGCTAACCAGGCCGTGTTCGCCGTCAATGAGCACCCAATTGACGCCCTTGACTGAGGCGATGCTGCGGGCGACCGCAGGGCTGTTGTAGCTGTCTGTCAGCGCACACAGAGACGAGCTCAAAGCACGATGATAGCCGCTCGTCCTAGAGGTCACCAGCGACCTTCAGATCCTCCTTAATAAATAACAACTCAAATGACCACCCAAACATCACTTGTCTTAACTGCTCCTATCGTGCTCGCACCGCGACTCACCAGAGCCAGAGGCCCATTCCCTTTTGCCCGCTCTTCAGGGCGTTCTTGAGTGTCAAGCGAGCCTGCATTGCTGCCATTGTATCGTCAGATGTAATATGAGAGTGATTAAGGAGTGGGGAGAGATAGCGATACGGGGACAAGAACAACTGCACAACTCGTGCTGCCCACTCTTTATCCCACCTTGTCGGTTCGGCGGGTCATCTTCGGACCGAGAGCCGGCTCCTAGCGGCATCTGCCGGTCAATTCCGCCGCTTTGGCCGCAGTCAACAAGTTGTCATTGGCACTCCAGACTCCGACACTAGTCGATCAGGCTGCATTTTGCCCTGCCTCTCACTAGGTACCATGAGCCTCTAGAGCATCAAGGATAGCAAGCGTATCGGCACCCACACCAAGGAGTAATGTCGTCCGTAGTCCGACAGACGAAGGTCATTCGGCTCCCCCAAGTCAGATGCACTGAAGTGTTGGGATTTGCCACCGCGCCCTAAGCAATCACGTCAGGAATAAAAGTCGGAATGGGCAGGATGGATGAAGTCTTAAGCAGCGACTGGGATCATCGTTCTCCGTTTAACAGAAATAAAACCCTCAAAAAATGTCTGCTGGTGACAAGCTCGAGCGCGGTAACCGCATGCTCCAGTGGCTTCAGGAGAAGGGCGGGTATGTCCACCCCTCAGCCGAGCTGCGCGACGGTGAGTCCTGCCTTACGACTTGGAGAGCCCGCCGCTCACAGACCAGATGCTGTGACCGGCCTGTCCCTCTTCACGACCGCTCCTATCGCGTGTGACGAACGCGTCATCTCGTGTCCCTTTGGAGTTGCCATCACTCCGGAACTCGCGGCACGTGGCGTGTCCGAGGCGACTGATGTGCCGGAGGAGGCACTGGTGTGGCGAGACGGCGCAAAGTGGAACGAGCGAATGCTGGCTGCGGCGTACGTTGGCCTCCACTGGGTGTGGGATGACCGGGAGAAGGAGGGTGACAAGGTGTGAGTGTCATCCTGAAGGAGTGCGATATTGTTGCTGACCTTGCTTCCTCTGCGATTCTGACTACCCGATATTCCAGCCGCCCTTCGTCTCTCGCACACGGACCCTATGTCGCGGCTCTGCCTCCCACCTCGGAGCTGACCACTCCGCTGTACTTTACCGACGCCGAGCGCGGTCTTCTGCGGGCCACCAATCTCTTCGGTGCCGTGGCCGAGCGCGAGGCCGAGTGGAAGGAGGAGTCGGAGGCCGTGAGGAAGGTGCTCAAGGAGGAAGGCTTGACTTGGTACGTTGAATACAGTATGGATAGTTGTTGACAACAGGGACCGTTATCTCGCGGTTGCGACGTACCTTTCCTCCCGGGCGTTCCCCAGCAGGCTGCTTCGACTGTCCGACAACGAGACAGCGGCTGCTGGCGATGACACCGAGTCACATCCGGTTCTCCTCCCCGGTCTGGACATGCTTAACCGTAGGTCGTCTCCGAATTTCTTGGCTGACCCTTGCAGACGCGCGTGGCCAGCCCATTCTGTGGCTCTCATCGCATATTCCATCCAAGGGGCTCGAGCCTGTCAAGGCCATCTCTTTCGTGGCAGCCGCGGCACAAGACGCGGACACGCAGTTCTTCAACAACTATGGCGCCAAGGCTAACGAGGACCTGCTACTGGCATACGGCTTCACGATTCCCTCCAACTCTGACGACACCCTGGGCCTCCGCCTTGGCGGCGCCTCGCCCGACGCACAGAAGCATCTCGAGGCCAAGGGCCTGGATGCTGGGGAGCGCTTCGTCGTCGGCCGCAACGGCGAGCTGCCGCAACGCCTCCTCGAGGTGCTTCGGGTCATGATGGGTGAGGAAGAGGAGGACATTGACGAGGACGACGACCACGCATTCCACGCACACGAGGAGGCAAGTCTCCGCCTCGAGCTTGACGTGCTGGGTATGCTGGGCGAGATGCTTGAGGACAAACTGGAGAAGCTCACGGCCGAGGTGGACGGCACGGATGCGCGGCCAGAGATCGTCGACATGGTGACAGAATATCGCAAGGGTGAGTGGGCGTGACAGGGTGTAGCAGCTGAACGAGCACAGGGCAAGCGGACATCCTCAACACGACCCTCGACAAGCTTGGCGAGCGTGTTGAGCGGGTAGAAAACCTCGTGAGCGAAGGCATGGAATGCCCGTGTGGTTGCTAGGCCGGCCTCAACCTTGATAGACGCTCTCGATCCCTTCGGAGGCACACCCCCTGTTCAGTATACCCATTTCCTGGTACTAAACGGACCCGAGAGGTTGAAAAATGCATGAGTCGATATCTCGCATGTGCTCCAAAAGATTGCGATATCAAGATCGATCCCAAAGCTGTGATCGGGTTGGGCAGATTGTTTGGGTGTATTCCTTGGTGCCCCAGTTGGTGCCCGAGTTGTTAGGCAGAGTGTAGGTAGCGCGCGACGAGCGCATTGCCCCGCCGCCCGTCGGTCCCCACACAATTATGGGGATCGGGCCGGGCATCCTGGCCACGGCAAGTGGTGCTAAGGAGGTGGTGACCGTTTGTGAGATGGGACGGGTATTGCAGACCATCGCATTCCGTCCCGAGGCCGTCGGCCAGTACATGCCTATCTCACGCCGTCCTCCAATCATCAAGTGCGCGAGACATGCCAATCTCGGCTGTGGCTGTTCTTCACAGCTTTCCCGCATGCGCGTCGCCGGCATACTGCGCATCGACTGGCCGCTCTCACTGCAACCTGCACGCGGTGCTTGCGGGACGAAACACTTGCCATCAAGACTCTCAGGGTGGGTCTGTATTTAAACGGTGCTGGTGCGCCATGGGAATCTCCTGCGTCATCGCGGACCTCAACACAGAAGTCGTAGTTTGACAAAACGCACCAACGCGACTCGTCAATCTAGCTCAATCTCGTCGATAACCTGGCTCAACCCCACGCTGGCCGCAGGCATGGCTATATCCATTCTAGAGTCGCTACCAATTGTGGGCGGCTTTGATGCGGCGCATCCGACCCTCAGCACGATCCTCGGCATCTTCCTGGCGGTGCTCGTCGCCGCCTTCCTCTACCTGTACACTTATAAGGCGTATACATTACCATTCAAGAACGTCCCTGGCCCCCGCTCCAACTCACTGTTCTGGGGCAACCTTCGGCAGATCATCGACGCGCAGCCCAACGTCAAGCACAGCGAGTGGGAGAAGGAGCATGGCACGACGTATCGCTACCAGGTGCTCCTCGGCGGGTCGCGGCTGTGCTCGACCGACCCGGCGTTCCTCGGCTACGTCCTCCAACACTCGGACGACTTTATCAAGCCCGAGCAGACAAACCGCCTACTCGTGAACATTCTTGGCGACGGCCTGCTGACCGCCGAGGGCAGCACGCACCGCCGGCAGCGGCGTGTGATCAACCCAGCGTTCGGACCGGCGGCGATCCGCGACATGGAGCCCATCTTCTGGGACAAGACGTACCACCTGCAGGCCAGGCTGCTGAGCTTCTTTGATGACGACTCGAAGGAGCAGACGTCACCGACACCCGCAAAACCAGAAGACCAGGTCAAGGGGACCGTCAAGGTCGACGTGCAGAAGTATCTGTCACAGGCTACACTCGACGTAATTGGCGCTGCAGGCTTTGATTACGAATTTGGAGCTCTCTCCGAGGAGAGCAACGATCTTGCAAAGGCATTCTCGGACATGTTCTCGGCTGGAACACAGGTCACCGGGCTGGCAATTCTGGAAGCCTTTGTTCCCTTCCTGCGCAACATTGTCGTATGTGGTTCTGTCATGCTACTGGCCGATAAGCTAACGCATCACAGCCAAGTAAGCGCCGTCAGCTCGTCCGCGAGGCACGCGCCCGTTGCGAGGCAATTGGTGCTGTGAGTTGCACATACCGCATTGATATCGGCTGCGCTGACTGTCGCCAGAACCTCGTCGCGGAAAAGAAACGCGCTATCGCCTCCCTCATCGAGGCTGGCTCGGTTGAGAAGGGCGACTTTGGCAAGGACCTGCTCTCGCTCCTCATTCGCGCCAACATGGCTCCAGACCTCCGCCCAGACCAGCGCCTCACAGACGAGGAGGTCCTGGCGCAGATCACGACCTTCATCCTTGCGGGCAACGAGACGTCGTCGACTGCCGTCACGTGGCTTCTGTACCGTCTCGCGCAGAATCCCGACATCCAGGCCAGACTGAGTGCTGAGTGTCTTGCCATTAGCGAGTCTCGTCCCAGCCTGTGAGTACTCTCTCCCACGAGGAGGTTGCATTCTAACTGTTCTTCTTCAGTGCTACTGTTGAGGCGCTGCCGTATCTCGATAAGGTCGTTCACGAGAGCCTGCGCCTCGACGACCCGGTACCGGGCACGATCCGCCAAGCGAGTACCGACGCCGTGATCCCCCTCAGTCAACCTATTGTTGGTCGCGATGACAACCTGATCGACCACGTCCGCATTCACAAGGGCCAGCAGATCTTCATCCGTGAGTCTCCCACTGATCCAGCTCTTGACGGTAGCCATCATGAACGTCAACCGGAGCACAGCTATCTGGGGTCCGGACGCAGCGGAGTTCAACCCGGACCGCTTCGATGTCGGAGGCATCCCGTCTCAGAGCGTGCCCGGGGTTTGGGGCAACCTCCTCACCTTTCTCGGCGGTGCACGCAACTGCATCGGCTACCGCTTCGCTCTCGCGGAGATTAAGGTGCTGGTCTTCGTGCTCGTTCGCACATTCCAGTTTTCCGAGTTGCCAAGCAAGCCCACGATTGAGCGTAAGAGCTCGCCGGTCCTTCGCCCGCTCATTGTTGGCGAGGAGAGTTTTGGGCTACAGATGCCGCTCCTGATGCGGCCTCTTTCGACTCAGGAGTAGCCATGACAGGGAACATTGAGGAAGGTCATTTCTTATTGTGAGGATGACACCTTTCTTACCAAGGTGAAGGTGTGTTATGCATAGTTATCACTTTCATGGCTGCATCTGGAGGTGGGTGAATCTGAAGCCCGGGCTGGTCAACCATGACTAACTGTAACACTGACACTTTGGCGGCGTTCATTCTTCCTCACTGCATGTATCTTCAATTTGTTCAGTTCCACCTCCATCAGATTGTGTGCGTCCCCCCACTATTCTTATATCATGCTCACGGCCCCAGCTCTATCTCCTCCTCGGTCTCATCCTGGTGATCTTCGTTGTTCTGGCAGGCCAACATGGGACGCACAGGCGGTTAACTGGACTGAAAAACATCGGTATGAGGAGTCGGCGCTGAAGACCTTGTTGCAGTTTGCTTTATCGTGAGGCCGGGTTAGGGACTGATTGCCAGGGGAGGAGCAAGGGGACTGGGTACCTTCGTCCTCCGCGGGGAATATGTTGATGACTTTGTACTGCTCCGGTCTCTCCTTGACATCCTGGTGATCGAGCTGCATGTTGTCCTCGGAGGCTGAGAATGGGTTTCCATTACCCAAGTGGTAGATCTGCCGCCACGTGATCTGGTTGCTCTCCTCCCAGCGGTGGCATGAGCTTCAACCTCGTTGTGATCCGCCCATGTTAATTGCTGGTTCGCGAGTTTGAAGGTGGATAATCATTCTCTTCGTCATCGGCATCATACAAACGCGGAATTTTGGTGCGGCGGGTCTGACGTGATAACCTTATCATGCCTGGCGGGGGTATTCTCACAAGCTTTCATGGCTGTGCTCTGCTCAGTAGGAGCGAGGGATGGGCCCACTCTGGTGTTATTTGCCGGGTTTGTGCGTGAAGGGGAAGTGCGGAGATGGAGAATCCGCATGGTAGGATGGGCCAGTGTCGACGAGTCTCGTCTCAGGGCATGTCGGTAACAGTCGTCGAGGAATCTGCCATAGGAACACAAAAGGACGGGACCCGAGAGCATCCCCGTGTCCTCCTGAACCCAGTCCTCCAGGCGCTCCGACCGCTGACAGCTCATGAAAGGCCTTGTGTGTTTGTGTCCAATTTTCCTTTGCACAACTGATTTGGCGTTGATCAAGTACGTTCATTCCAACACCCAGGTAGCCACTACCACCACCTGGAATCCTAGGGTCCCCAGTGTCCATTCGTCACACTATGTGTTGTGGGAATCAGTAAGGCGTCTCAGTTCAGCCTCTGCATCTCTTGACGGCTAACCTCTTGGAGCTGGCCCGAGGATCGTCTACCGTAGTGGACCTCGAGAGTGGAGGTATGACGTCAATCGTGGGTGCTTTATGTTACGTAATTAATCCTGATGACGAATTCTTGACAAGCCGATTAGGATTATTATTAACTCGGGCCTAATTCATCAGCTTTGTTTTGGGTCATGAGTCTCCCGTTGTCCTTGATTTACCCCTGCCTGTGCGTGGCTTTGTTCCAGGCTGGCTGGCTGGAATGCGGCTGGTCGCGCCGCTCTGGCTGTTGGCTGGTGCTCCACGCTCAGGGCGCACCCACTGCGACTGCATGCTGGACGGTTCCTTGCCCTTCGTCGTGGCTGACCGCCTGGCTCTTATATCCCCTCTTCCTTTTCCCTTCCCTCTTCCTTCTTCAGACTCTCTCACGACTACTCAAGAGCAATCCACTTGGGCATCCTCAACACCACCATCTCCTCTCCCCCTCCCCCCGCCTCAACCGCGCTCAACGACTACCCTGCGCTACCGCGTTTGACATCCTCGCACACGACAAACCACCACGTCTCTGCTTCTTCCTTCCACAATGTCTGCCAACTCGACCACCACCACTACGGCCTCCGCTGCTGCGACGACCGCTGCTCCTGCCGCGCCCGCCGCTGCGACTGTTCCCGAGATCGAGGGCCACCGCGTAAGTGCTGCTGCTGGTGCAGGTTGCCGCCAAGACGGTTACCCGACACGTCATGTCGCGTGCCAAGCCGGGCGGTGTGATCGTAAGAAAGACATATGCCGTTCTTCCCATCAAGCTACAATGTGGCGAGATGTCCCCAATCCTTGCCAAACCAACAAGGCTAGCCGACACAGCAGATCATTTCCGCATGCATTCCTTTACTAACTACACCGTAGGTCTACGTCGGCAACCTTGCCTTCAACGTGAGTTCCACGAAATGACGATTGGGGGGGGGGGGGGGGGGAGGTCGGGGGGAGCGAATCACATGCGTTGCTAACAATCTCCAGGCAACCGAGGAGCAGGTTCGCGAGCATTTCAAGAAGGTTGGCGGCGAGATGTGAGTTGCTTGTCTCAGAAACGCGATATAGATACGACGTGGCATGAGCAGTGCACTGACCATTTCTCAGCGTACAGGTCCTTCTCCCCACTCGCTACAAGAGCCGCCGTCCTGCCGGCTACGCCTTTGTTACCTACAAGAACGAGGCCGACGCCAACAAGGCTGTTGAGGCTCTCAACGAGTCTGGTACGTCTTCACCCCTGCAGCATACCCCTTGGCGCTGGCGCCACCCAAGTGTGGGCTCGACCCAGGGAGGCATGGACGCGAGGTTGAAACATTTGCTGACATGGATCAATAGAGATTGGCGAGCGCAAGATCCAGCTCCAGCTAGGCCGCTCCAAGGAGGAGAACGCCGAGCGCCGCCAGGAGGTTGTTGACAAACGCCGCAAGGCCCAGGAGGTGGCCAAGGCCGAGTCGGCCGCCGCGGCCGCTGCAGCCGCTGCGACCGCCACCGACACGACTGGTGGCGAGAGCGACAAGGCCGACAAGCCCAAGAAGAAGAAGGCAGCAAAGGTACAGAGACGCGCTTGCAGGGCTGTCTGCTAACAGATTAGAAGGCAGGCCGTCGCCGTGGTCCCGAGGACGGCGACGAGACTGCCGAGGCCGAGGAGGCCGAGCCTAAGGCTGCGAAGCCCAAGAAGGCAGCCACCAAGGCCAAGGCTCCTAAGGAGGCCCGTATCGATGCTGCGGAGGGTGACAAGGGCGAGGCCAAGGAGCCCAAGGAACCCAAGGAGCGCAAGCCCCGCCTTGCTCTCACCGGCGAGGTTAGCAAGGTGAGCGTGATGTCTCCCGATAGCGGGGCAATGTTAACAATCGCAGACTACCGTCTTCGTTGCCAACCTCCCCTTCACCGTCGACGATGAGGCTCTTTCGAACCTCTTTACCGAGCTCTCTATCAAGGTGAAGGCCGCCCACGTTATCCGCGGTCTCCGCCGCCTCCCTGGCCGCCGTCCCTTCCGCGGCTCCAAGGGCTTTGGCTTCGTTGAGCTCGAGGACCCCACGCAGCAGAACGAGGCTGTCGAGAAGATCAACGGCTCGACTGTCGGTGACCGCAAGGTCACCGCCAAGGTCGCCCAGGAAATGAAGGCCATCGAGGAGATCGAGGCCGAGGCTGCCGCCGCTGCTGCGGCGGCTGGCGATTCCGTCCCCGCTGCTGCTGCCCCTACTGCGGCTTCCGCCGCCGCCACTACCCCTAAGGCCGAGAGCCCTGCTTCCGCCGCCCCCGCCAAGGCCGCTACCCCCGCGCCTGCGGACCCCGTCAAGACGTGAGTGACATGTAGTGCCCCCATGTAGCCATAGCTCACATCGCAGCGAGGTTCAGACCGAGGCCAAGGCTTAAAGTCAACGCATAGTCCTGGTCCGTGCTCTTCTCAAGGGCACGTACCAGCCCTCATCTGTATATAGTAACTACAACAACACCAATCAATCAATCTCTTACGTCTCGCTCCGTCTGTCATAGTCTGAGCCATATGATTTTCATGGGCATGAACGACGGTGGAATAATACTGGACTTGTGGGGAGCCGTAGATCAAGACCGCCGAGGAGGTCGGTTTGCAGATGGCACTCTGACCGCCGCATTCTGTCCGTGACATGTTGGGGCACCTGTGCGGATTGGTGTGACAACACCAGACAGCCTCCAGGTCACCCCGCAGCAGACTGGGCGACTGGCCACATGGGCAATGGCGCATGTCGAACGGATCGTGTTCCCAAACGAGTGACGGCATTCGGAGCGGTGCCTTGCAGTCACCCACCTCCTCCCTGTGTAACGACAGGCGCGCCCTCCTTCCCCAGCCGGCGGCATGTAGCAGTGTACATGTCGACATGACAGATACGATCTAATGGGCGCGGTTAGCACTTTCCCTTCCTGGCCTTTCCTGATGGCTAGCACCAGCCTTAGCGCCGCAATCGACATGGGACAGCATTTCCCGGCACGCGCCATTCACCCCGCCCAGTTGCTCTATGGCGCGCACAGCGCGTGGGCTGGAGGCGCTGCGTGCCCGCGCCGCTGGGCCGCTGGGCCTTGCGTAGTCCTGTAGTTGGACAACATTGCATGCGCCGCGCCTCGGCCACGGTACATATACCCACAGGTCATAGCCAGTCCCTCCCCATGTCGCTCAGCCTCCCATCTTCCCAGCACCTGGATCTTCTCCAGTGTCTCCTCCCATCACCCACAGTCACGACCGATCCACCACCAGCCGTGATCAAACCCCTAGACCCAAGGCCGGATTCTTCGTGCCTCGTCCGATTCGCGCTTCGTTCTGCGCCTGGGGCTCGAGTTTGGACCGCGTGCGTGCGCCGTGTGGACACCGGCATCGGGATCAACCCAGGGAAGTCGCGCAATGTAAGTTTCGTCTCGCTTCGATCTGTTCGAACCTGCCGGGGTGGGTGGTACTGGGGCAGGCGATCTTGTTCGACGCTCTCCCCATGGCGGCCGGTAGCCGGTACTGGGCCGGTGATGGCGCGGTGGACAGGGCCGACCGGATGGGAGGCTGGCGGAAACATGTGGCTGCTGGCTGCTGGGCCCAGCCTTGGCGGCGCGCGCGGCATCTGTCGAGCCAGACGGCGGCGGCTCACCCGCCGCCGCCGCCGCCGCCGCCGCCGCCGCCGGCCGCGGCCGGCGCAGGACTCGACGGGGCAGGAACCCAGCTTGGGGATGCTGCTTTCTCGGTTCGCCGGGAGTACGGGAAGCAGCGTCGCTTGGTGATCAGCACGGTTCCTCGTCCCGATCGATCATGTCGTCTGATGTCTGGGGTTTGCGCCGCCAAATGCGCGCCTTGGTCCTCCGGCGCCGCCTGGGCGCTGAGGCCTGCGGCGGATCGGGACACTCTCCGGTCAGGGACCTGGCTGTTTCAACACAACCGACCAGAATACATGCATGGCCTCGAGGCCTCGCGCGCACATGCCTATCCTTGTTTGCCTCCGCCGCATCTGAGCTACCATGCTGCTGGACGCAGGCCGCAGACGCCAGGCGTCGCAAGGCCCGAGGCGCAGCCGTAGCCCAGATATCGCGAAGTCGCCGGCAGCCGAGCTTGTTTTCCTCCCATTCCCCGCCGCGTTGTCGGCCTGACAACCCGACTGAATAGAACTAAAAAAAAATGAAAATGTTCAAATCTCCCTCCACCCCCACATGTTCATAACACCTTGCTCCGTGCGCTCGTGTCCCCTCCCTCCCCCAAAGCCTCCCAATCGTCATCAACCTGGCTCACTTCCCCCCCCCCCGTACCCACTCAATTATTTGCACGCCTCGTTACTGGAAGCAGCGCTAACCCAACAGAGTGGCCTGGTTACTCCCTGAAGCGCCACCCAGCCCTGGTTCCCAGCGCGAGATCTGTGGGTCAAACCGCCGTGGTCCCTGTGGATTTCTTTTCTTCGCCTCCACGCCTGTGCGTTTCACGCCAAAGTAGCGCGCATCAGCCGCCGCCACCGCCGCCTGCGCGGTCGCTATAAGTTGGGACAGACGTCTTTTTCCCAATTGACAGCGCCCCATCGCTGTCACTGGCATGTCCGCATCGTACACGCCGACACCCCTCCAACGACGCCCCGGCGGAAGCTCGTCCCCGTCCACCTCGTCCTCGGCGTTCCACATGCCCCGGCCATTCAGCCAGCCCGGCCTCCCCCTCCCGTCCATGTCGCGGCGGCGCAGCGGGGGGGTCGCCGGGTTCCTGCAGTCGTTTTCGCCGCGCCTCCGCAAGCGCGCGACACTAGGCATCATCGCCGTCGTCACCCTCTTCCTCCTGAGCCTCATGACGGGCTCGGGCCCGTCGTCGACGGGTTTGGGCGGCTCAGCGACGTCATGGTCCAGAGACGACGGCAACAGCCACGCGCGCGTGCACAACGGCGGCGCCAACAACGCTCAGATGGGCTTCCAGCACGAGCCCAACAGCATCAGCGAAGATCAGCTGCTGGCCGAAAACGAGATTGCGATCGACAATGAGCCCGAGGCGGTGCCGCAGACCGAGGACGAGAAGCGTGCCGAGCGCGAGGCCGCACAGCAACAGCAGCTCTCACAGGCCGAGGAGAAGAAGAAGCAGCTCCGTACTCTTGTCTGGTGGCTCAACAAGGGGGGCGAGTTCCCCGGGAGCGACTCGGGTTACACCCCGCCGACGCTGAGCCAGTTCAACTCCATGACCGGTGAAGAGTTTGTGCAGCACCTCGTGACCATGGACGGTGCAGTTCACCCCACGCCGAGTCCGTTCGAGGACCCCGAGTGGGCCACAGATGCCGACATTTACCTCGACGTTACCATCTTCTCAAAGGTGCGTTGTGATATGATATGCGCATTCATGGGCTTGTAAACTAACTGGTCTCCAAGTCCTACTGCCCGTACTCGAAAACTGCCAAGAAGATCATCGCCGAATACAGTGCGCAGCCCAACATTGTCGAGCTCGATCAGCGAAGTGAGTACTCGGTGCCAAGTCTCCGTATCCGTCCCATCCTATACTGGTTCCTAAACTGACCCCGTAGGCGACGGCAGCACCATCCAGGACATCCTCAAGTCGCTCACTGGGCGCCGGACCGTGCCCAACGTGATCGCCCACTTCGAGCCGATCGGCGGCGCTGACGAGCTCACGCTCCTCCATGGCGAGGGCACGCTCGAGCGTAAACTGCTTTACTATAGCCGCAACGTTCAATAGCGCGAGCACGCCCGCACCCACCCAGGACCTGCACGACGGGCATAGCTGTGTGCCCCAATCTACCCCTGCAACTCAATCTCTGCATACCTCGACAATAGACACTTTTGACTGATCGATACCAGCACAGGCGCCCCCACATCCCCACATACAGACCCTTATAGTTCTACTGCCATCCACTCTGCCACACACTACCTGCACGTCTTGACAGCCTATATGATAAGTGTACCACATGCAGCCTATGGCCTGAAGAGAGAAAGAGGAAGGGAAGTGGCAACCGTACCAGCCCCAATCTCAACAGCAAACAAGTCAGATCACGCGAACCCTGCTGACCTCCGAGTGACCCGCCGTCGCCCTCACCTGCGACCGACGAACTCACGCCCCAACTCGCCTCCAACTCCCCTCAGCCAGCTTGGCAGAGTCGTTCCACGTCCAATAGCGCCACCCAATTGTCAGTGCGCCCAGTGCCCAATGTCAGTGTCTGTACACCTGCACGCATGCGCTCAAGCAATTATTCGCATGGATGCTTGCTGCACTTTGATACTTCGGTCAAATGAGTCACCTTCTCAATATACGCTCGCATTAATGGCACTGGTGATTTCATTTAGGAGGTCGGTCGCCGAAGAACGTGCTGTCGTCTGTCTGTAGAGTGGGCGAGCGACGTGGACATCCATGCCCCTGTAGTGATCGAAAAGAGGGGCAAAAACCAGGTCCCACTGGGAATCGAACCCAGATTACAGGAATGATCACCAGATCAGAATCCTATGTACTAACCGTTATACGATGGAACCCGCCAATTGTTGGAAACTACGACCATTGGAGACCGCGATCAAGCCTAAGGACCGGACCACCACGTGGCTATTGTCAGGTAACCGGGACGTCGTCCAGAGGACCGTGTTCTGAAATGCACACCTCGTGGCACTCCACGTATCAAGAGCTCCTCCATAGAGCTCCCTTCCCCCTTCTCTAGCTTTATGCATTCACCACTCACGTCTAAAGGCCGCGTGCATAGTCCAGCTTCATCAGCCGTAGCACGCAGCTCCCCCGTCGAGCTCCGCTACGCTCCCGCTGCTCCGCACCAGTATGGCACCGCGCTCTTCTGTAAGTCTCGCTGCACCAACACTGACACGCCTTACCAGATCTATTCAGATCAGACGTCGAAAATCCCAACAGATTAAGAGTCAAACGCTCTCCGACGTGCAGAACAACGTTCGATCGCTGTTCTCACACCGAACGACGCTTCCGGCCAAGCCCGCTCCCGTCAGCGCAGTCGCCGGCCACATCTAACTCCTGGCAGCCAGATCTCTTCCGACCCATCAGTCGCTCGCTCCCGGTCAAACGCGTCCACGCCGACGCTGATCACCCCCATCGGTCCAACCAGTCTCTGCCCGCGCTTGAACCAGTCACCAACGCCCAACATGCCGTCCGCCGAAAGATCATGGCAACGACTCAAGGACAGCGTTCCCACGCTCACCGGCCACAAGAACTTCGAGGATTGGAACTTCGCTCTCCGCCGCTACATGATGAACGAAGGCCTCACGAACCACCTTCGCGGAGTCGACGTTGAACCTTACCGTCGGGCCAACACTCAAATCTATGATACGCCCAGAGACAACGACAACAAATCCACAGACCCCCATGCCTTAGGGGCCAAGGGTGCTAGACCACCCATCGGACAGGAAATCGCCGTCACCGTCCTCCGCCAGCTACTCACACCCAAGGCCATGACCACGATCAACGCCAAACAAGCGATCGCAACTGGATCAGACAGCAACTCATCCGCTGAAGCTCATGCCGCACTCGGTACTCAAAGCCAGAGGACTCCCAACCTCGAGTCAATTCTCAACGTCCTAGTCGCCACGGCGGACGATACAGTCTACCTCGACGAAGCTCGACTGAGGATCTGGAAAGGATGGGCCAGAGACGAACGGGCTGCTCGCTCTGCAATCGTTAGAACCATCCATAAAGACCTCCTAGTGGATTATGATGAGACTCCCTCCACTGCGGATATCTACAAGAAACTCTGCGTACGCTTCCAACCCAGCCAAAGCCAACTTGGTCACCAACTACGCAACATGTACCTCCTGAAGGACTCATCTGCCACCCAAGCGGAGGAGTTCTTGGCGAAGGTCATCAATATCCACTCATCCTACGCTCGCCTGGGCAAGCCACTCAACGACCAGACGAAGGTGAACCTCATGACAACCTCCTTGAACTTCGAGTTCGGGGGTCCAGTATTTGACGAATGGGAAAGACCCCGACGAGTCGTGGGACAGCTTCGTGCGCCACTACATGACCCGCGTAAAAGAGATGCGCGCCGACGAGTTCCAAGAGCTTAGGACATCCAAACGCGAGTACGGTTCACTCAACGCTTCCGTCAATGTCGCTAACATGCCCAACAACCGCGCAAGGAAGGGTTACACTAGCAGGAAGGAAGGACAACGGGATCCCGCGGTGAACGGCCCCGCACCTTGCAAATACCATCCTAGAAGCAACCACCTTCTTAAGGACTGCCGCAAGGCAATGAAGATTGCGGAGACGAGAAACAAGACCGCCACCAAGACGCGCCTCACGACCGACAAAGGTGGCATGTCCAGCTCGATGTACCAGATTGACTACCTTGACGGACTACCCTGATGGCCATTATACTCCAACATGGCCACGCACCACAGTCGTGCGACAAAGTTCTTACTCTATAGCGGATCCACCCACCACATCATAGGAGATCGCTCACTCCTCCGCAACATTCGTCTCGATCCTCCTCTTCGGATTCGCCTCGGGGGCACTAAGTATTATTACTTCCAACTTGCCGAGGTTGGATCCATTACCCTCCGCAACGAGACTGGCACGGCAACTATCCCAAACGTCTACTACACCGGCGAAACCGAGAACCTTACCCTCGGACGCGATCTCCTAGAGGCCGACGGTTGAACCATCCACATGACCACTATGGAAAAGGGTAACCTCATGTCATGATTCGCGCCTCTACCGACAGGTACGCCTGCCTATACGACCTCTCCTCTTTTCTTCATCCGCCCCCGCATTCTCCTGTACATTTGTAGTTCCCATCCGCATGGAAAAGGACTTCTTTCTTTACATGATGACATCACAAGACTCATCGTTAATGTTGGTTTATGATGAGCAGCTAGTTACTCTCTTGTCTTCCACCATGCGCGGGTCGCTTATGCCAGGTTCGTTGACTGTTCCTATCTAGTATTGCAGCATTCCCACCAGTGAACGTCACGTGTGCTGTAAGTTTCATCTGACAGCCATGTGCTTTACAGACTGGCCAACGCGGAGATGTAGTGCGACCCACATCGACGCGATGACCGAAACAGGGGACCCACAGCACGAGTTGTTGTCAACCATCCGAAGAATGCCAGACCTCCTGACATATCCGTTGTTCGGCGTCTGCCTTGTTGCTTTGCGGCAAACACGCCGTCTGCTCGTGTATCTCCATCTCGTCGGGCGACGATAGGTGACAGGCAGCAGGCGCCGAAACGAACTTTGTAAGAGACTAAGTCTCATAGTCTCATACATTATGTCATCGCACGACCTCCATTGTGACGATGCATCGGAAACCTCTTCTCTTCCAAGAGTGCGGGTCTTGTTTGGTGTTTACCTTGCTGCTGTTCGGCAAACGCGCCGTCTGATAGCGTTTCTCGACCTCCTTGCGCGATGATAAAACGAACGGCGACAGGCGCATTATCCTGCGAACATCGAACCCAACATGGTCAGCACTAACACAATTGCGCTCGCCCTCCTTGCAATCGTCAGCACTTCGGGTGCGGTAGCGATTCCAGTGGGCGATGCCCAGTCCCTTCCGTCTGTCGTCCCCGCCCCACAGTCTATCACGCGTGTGGGAAATGACATCGGGCTGCCGGCTGCCGTTGAGCTGGTCGTAGACGAGACGACGGACGCGGCGGCGCGTTCGGCGGTCACCGCTGTCCTCCACCAGGCGGGGGTGAAAAAGATCAAGGAAGTGCATACGCCCAACGGCGATGGGGTCGCTATTCTCCTGGGCGCCGCGAAGCGGCAGGATGTTGCCGAGGGATTAGGCGACCTCACTGTCCCCGAAGGCGCCGAGGCGTACGGTATCTCGGTGTCGGATGGTCGCATTGTGATCGGCGGGAGCGACGGCCCAGGGCAGTTCTATGGTGTGCAGACACTGCGCCAGCTCATCGTGCTACATGAGGGCCGGCCTCGTGTTGCGGGAGTGTCCGTCACCGACGCGCCCGTGGCCCCATTGCGCGGCGTTATCGAAGGTTTCTACGGAACACCATGGACGCAGGCCGACCGCCTCAACCTCGTCGAGTTCTACGGGCGCTTCAAGGGCAACACATACGTGTACGCCCCAAAGGATGACCCGTATCACCGGGGCCAGTGGCGCGATCCGTACCCCGCCGACAAGCTAGCCGAGCTCAAAGACCTTGTAGCCACGGCGACCGCCAACCATGTGCGCTTCACCTTTGCGCTTTCGCCTGGAAACACCGTGTGTTACTCGAGTGATGATGACGTGGCGGCCGTGATTGCGAAGTTCCAGCAGATGTACGACATCGGCGTGCGCGCGTTCAACGTGCCGTTTGACGACATTGACCTCTCGTCATGGCACTGCGAGGCGGACGGGACAGCGTTTGGCTCCCCCGGCAGAGGGTCTGCTGGAAAGGCGCAGGCACATTTCCTTACCCAGTTGCAAAACGAGTTCATCGAGCAGCACAACGGGACGTACGGCCTCCAGATGGTGCCAACCGAGTACAACGACCTAAATGCGTCGCCGTACAAGACGGCGCTGCAGTCGATGGACTCCGACATCGTCATCATGTGGACGGGCAACAAGAGCGTACCCTCATCCATCTCCGTGGGGGAGGCGCAGCAGGCGGCGAAGCTGTTCGGCCGCCCCACGTTCCTCTGGGACAACTACCCAGTCAACGACTATCCAAACACAGCGGGCCGCCTGCTGCTGGCGCCGTACGATAAGCGCGAGCGCGGGCTTGCGGGCGCGCTGAGTGGTATCGTTTCCAACCCCATGAACCAAGCGTCGGCGAGCAAGCTGGTGATCGCCGGTGTGTTGTCGTTTTCGTGGAATGACCAGGCGTACGACGTCGAGGGAAGCTGGCGCGCTGCGATGCAGGACCTCACGGGAGGTAACAGTGATGCGACAGCCGCGCTCGAGGTGTTCGCCGACCTGAACCACCTCGCGCCTACTTATTCCACCCCGTGGCAGCCGCAGGCCCCGGCCCTCCAGGCGCAGATTGACCAGTTCTGGGCAACTTGGGACGGCGGCGACGAGGTCAAGGCGATTTCCGTACTCCAAGCGTACGCATCCAAGATCGTCAGTGCTCCCGCTGCCATCCAGGCGGGCGTCACCGACTCTATCTTCCTGAGCAATGTCGACAACTGGCTTAATGCGACCGTGCTCTGGGGTCATGCGCTTGAGACCCGCCTCGATGCCCTCCAGGCGGCGCTCAAAGGCAACGATAGCGAGGCTGAGACGGCCGACGCGCTGTCGCGCAGCTACGTGACGCGCGCATCCGAGGTTGTGGCGTCGCCACTCATCAACAGGTGGTCGAATCCACATATCCGCCTCGGCGATGGCGTGCTCGACGTCTTCATCGCCAAAGCGGCGGACACCAAGCCTGTACAGTCATAAGGTGTAATAACACAGAAAGATGGTACAGAAAGAAACGTAAAATCCAATATATGCAAGCGTGAGAAGAACAGCAACACGATGGGTCTTGGGGGCAGAGGTAGCGCCGCCAGCAACTGATGAGTACTCCGACGTACATGCAATCTAAAATCTAAATCCATGGATACACTGTACAATGTCAACACCTGGCAACGACAGTGTCAGGTCTAATGCGCAGTGAATGTGCTCCTCTGCCTGACACGCGCGCCGATGCGGTAGAAGATAAAAGGGAACGGCGTGCAGAGGAATAACAGGCCAGCAAGGAACACCGTGGCGCCGACGGGGCCCATGCGGCCATACATCTGCAGCCCGAAGAGGGGGAAGCCTGCAGCGAACGAGCTGCGCAGGAACGAGTTGGACGCCAGGGCCGATGCGGCTACAGGACGGTACGCGCTATACCGTCAGCATGAGTCACAAGCGCTTATCGATTACAGTACTCACTCCACAAGATACGTGAACGTGCTGTTGTACGCGTACACCAGTCCCCAGCCGAAGAAATTGCTCATAATAATAGGGACGATCCAGTGCACGTGCTTGAACGCGGTGAGTCCCAGGAGGAGCAGGCCCACCGGGCAGATGACCGCACCATACATGCCCATGACAAGGCGCGACTCGGGCGGAGCGATGCCGCCGGGCGACGCCGCAGCGGTCTTGCGGTACAGGTTGTTGAAGTAGGGCTGCGTAGCCGCGGCGATGGTCTGTCCGACGCCAATGCCGAGGAAGGAGAGGCCTGTCTCCTGCATGCTGAAGCCGTACTGCGTGCGCATGATATAGGGGATGCCACCAAAGGAGAGGTAGAGGATTCCGAGAATGAAGGCGTTCCAGAGGTCGAGGAAGAGTACCATCGGTTGCGTCGTGAGCAGAACTGCAGGTGTTAGCAGTCATCTTGATAACCGGGCGCACTGAATGGGGTCTTGACGCTGAGCTTGAGAGCTGCCAAGAAGGTGCGGTTGCTCTTCTCAATCGGGGCATAGTACCTGTCGTCGCCAGTCGACTTGCGGAGTCTTTCATCAGCTTGCATTCAGCTGTATCCCCACTCACTTCTTGGCCTTGCGCTTCAGGAGCTGTGGGCTAAACGTTTCAGGCACAAAGACGAAGATGAGGACGAGCATCACAGCTGCCCATATCAGGATGACGTAGTAGGTCCATCTCCAGCCCGTGTGTTGATTGATGAAACCTGAAACCAACGGGCCGAGTACGGGTCCCAAGAACGGGGCCGTGCTGAAGACCATCATTGCTCTGTATGTCAGGTTGGGCACAGGAATAACAAACTCACGTCGCAACCTTGGCATTGTCAAACACGTCTGTGATCGCGCCGCCAGATACCGAGAGGAATGCCGACCCCGCAAAGCCGGAGAGAAATCTGAAGATGAGGTGGACGGAGATGTGGTTTGCTGGGCGGTCAGCAAAGCGCCCAAGGCACCAGGGCGAAAAGAGTGTAGAAGTATGTCACTCACCGAAGGCGACCGGAAAGTTGAGCAAGAAGAACCAGGTGTAGCTCCAGTGGAGGACTGGCTTACGGCCACTAAACTCGGAAATAGGACCTAGCAGCACTGCATTGTGAGCATGAGCACAAAATATGGGACCAGCATATCCTTGCTCTGCCGAGTACTTACGAGGACCACTTCCAAGACCGCAGATGAAAAGCGAGATACTCAAGATACAGACCTCGGTGCTGACATGAAACTCCTTCTCCATACCACCGTAGGTCATCCCAGCCATGGACGAGCAGCAAGTCACGCTGACGCACGATACAGCTAGGACACCAACCATCGCCCTGCAAGGTCAGTGGCACTTCAGATCTGGTCCTCTGAACTCACCATTTGCGCCAGGTTGCTTTGTTGAGCGGGCACTTCGGGTCGTCAGGTCCGTCCCAGCTGACCTCATACGGCTGCTGCTTAGTCTCCGCTACGGACCCCAGGTCCTGTGGTGGCAGAGCGGTCGCCGTAGTCGCGACGTTCTTCTCGCCGGACAAGCCCGCCTCAATGTCGTCAAATGTTCGTTCCGACGAGTTGGACATGTTGGACATGGGGTGCGTGACAATGGTTGAGCGATGCGCTGTATGGGCCCAGAATCATGCGGACATGGGAGCGGACACTGTAATAATAGTTGGCGGATAATCGAGTTTGTCGCTAAAGGAACTGTCCGCAAAATGAGATGTCGACTCGGGCGTACAAGTGTCGACTATCTGCAGGAGATGGGTGGGACGGGTGCAGCTGGGTTATGGTACAATCACATAGTCGGAAAGCAGCAAGAAGGAACAGTATTTGTGAGTAGAATTTGCCGCTATCGGGTGAATGGGTCCCGTTGCTGACTCAGGAAACCATTAAAGTTGGCGCAGTCATCTCCGGAAGAGTGGGGCGGGCAAGTGAAAATTCACCGATCGGACGACGCCGTGCGGCGTCTCAAAGTGGACGCTGAGGCAAGAAGGCTGATGATAAGAGAAACCGCATGGCCATGCTGTGACTCCCAGCAGAGATGACGGACGGTTGGTTGTTGTGTGGTGATTGAGATTCTTTGCTCTGGGTTTTGATCCGGGATTCAACACGCAATTCCTGGCTTCAGCTTCTATGGACATTCTTGTCAGTGCGCACTCTGATTCCACCGAGTTGTGCCTTTGTTGCCTGCATGGCTCAACTGCATGATCTACTACATGCTACTCGGGCTATAAATATCCAGGACCCACCCTGGGCAGCACAACTTGGCAGCTACTACTGCTAGGGGGTGAGACGGGCGGGGGAATCCTTTAGTGGTATATGGTACACTGTAGCTGAGCCCTCTCAGCACGCACGCTTACAACCCCTTCCGTACTCAGAACCAAAATCAACACCTGGCCCCACATCACTCGGCATAGGTGATCGTTTGTCCCACCAAGCCCCTGCTGACCAGGACCACATGTTACAGTTACAGCCAACGCAGCCCATGAACAATGACGGGGCTGGGCCTAGAACTGTTTGGAGCTTTTGACTTCCAGAGTTGTCTCCACTAAATAAATAAGTAACTGGCAAAGCGAAGTAGTTACTGTGGTTCTCGTCACAAGATTATTGAGACGCGATTGAGAGACGATCCTTCCATGTACGGTGGCACAGCAGCTAAGCAGTTATATTACCGGACATGTGCTGTGATTACATATCCCTCCTCGTACCTTCCGTAGCAAGGCCGACAGATGGAGATGTCATCTTCCACCAGGATGACAAACGGGGGCCCCAGCCTGAGATCACAAAGCTCAATGACACTAAGCCCTCATTCGCTTAGTTGCTCCAGTCACTCCTCGTCTGGTGCGACTGGCTTATTCGGCAGCTCCGTCATTATTTGACGCGAGTGGCATTGTTGGAACCATCACTGAAATGCTCGGAAGACCATCTTTCGTAAACTGTGGAATTTCAGACCCCTGGAGTCAGGCATGGTCAGGTACTGAAAAAGTGAGCACGGAGAGTCGCCCAGGACCAGGTGGGTGGGCGAATAGCGCTTGTTACCAGTGCCTGTGATGGGTGATGCATCTAGTTGTCCGCAGACTATTGTAATACTCGTGGGACGTCTTCCAATGGTGCACGGCTCGTCGTCACCAATGTCGGAGCGCCGTGTTTGTCGTCGTTGCCTCGCGGCAGTCGCTGTTCGCATGGCTCGCCTCCCCGCCGGTGTGGCGTATGTGCGTGTGACCACATGCTGGTATCGCCATAGCCAACCTTACATGCCGTCTTCGGTGCTCGTCTCGTCAATCTCTTGGCGTTTCCACACCTTGGCGGCCTCTGTGATGGTCGTGTCCTTGGCCTCAAGCACGTCCAGCATACCGTCGAGGGACGGGCGCGGCTTGCCGTCGGGTCCGCGCTCCCAGGTGCCGAAGAGCGCCTCCTTGACCTGCATCTCGCGCTCGGACATCTCGCCCCCTCGGCGGCGGGAACCCCATGAGCGCGGGGGCGCGAAGATGTTGCGGTGGACGGTCGCCTGGTCGCCCGGCGCAGTATAATCGCCCAGCGCGCCGCGCGCGCCGGTTCCGCCCATCCCGCGCTCCGACAGGCGCTCGAGGCCGTACTGGCCCTTGTCGGCCTGGAGCTTGAGCGCACGCGCGCGGAATTGCTCATAACTGATGTATTCGGTTTTCCAGTGGACGTGCGCGCTCTGGAAGGCAGTGTGGATTTCGGATGGGTCGCGCATGAACGAGCTTGTGTTGTGGTGCAGGTTCACGAGGGAGCGGAGTGTGTCGATCGACGCCTTGCCCTTGGGCAGCATGGAACCCCGCTTAGAGGGACCAGCGAGGGGGGCACTGTGCGCAATGCGGAGAGCAGAGGTACCGCGCATGGTGTTGGTGGGTTTGTGAGGATGGCCAAACGAGCAAGAAGTCAACCAATGCTCTGAAAAAGTCGGGACCTGGCATCGGGAGCTGCACGGCCAAGTTGAAGTTCGGGGCGGAATGGTCGGGAGAAGTACACGTAATTCTTAACAAAAGTAACGGACATCGCCCCGTATCCGTCCTTTTCTCACTTCCTTAGTTAATATTAACCAAAGATAAGATTGTAAAATCTGTGCTACCAATATCATTATAAACAACCATGTACCTCCGCGAGCAGGCAAGCGAAGGCTGCCTTGCTACACTTCACCTTGTCTAAGATCTTAGCCTTGATATACGGTGACCATGGGGCCGTAAACAGGCTGTTCTCAGTAAACTTGAAGTCAGATTACTACGTGAGGCCCTGAAAAGAGCGGAAGGGTGGTGCGTCGAACAGAGATCCTTCAGAGCACTGTAGTTGCATATATCCACAAGTCTCCCCTGACGATCGTTCTCCAACCATTTGTCGCCAAAGCCCAAAATGTGCATGCATTATGAAGAATCGTGGTGTGAATAAAACGGTGAAAGTGGAGGCGGCACAATCGGTCTTGGTGAGAGCGACACCGAATGGTGATCGCTGTCCAGTCGCGGTAAATGCTGTCTGCAGCAAAGCTAGACATTATACGCTCTGGAACAGTATTGAGAGGTTTCATAACTTGGCAGTGCCAGTTGTGGCAAGACGTTCGTCGTGTTCTTTCTGCGCACGGTCGCGCAAGAAGCGGCGGAGGATCTTACCCGATGCGCTTTTGGGAATCTGGTCAATGATATGCACACCGCCGCCGAGACGCTTGTGGCGTGCAGCGCGGGCGGCAACCCAAGCCTGGATCTCCTTGTCAAAGGCAGCGCGGTACCTGACTGTGTCCTCCCAGTCCCCCTCAGCAAGGCAGACGAATGCAGTGGGCAGTTCGGTCGCCTGGCTCTTGTCATATACGCCGACAACGCCGACGTCCTTGATCCGCGGGTGCGTCAGAAGGAGCGCCTCGAGCTCCGCAGGGGGCACTTGGAAGCCCTTGTACTTGATGAGCTCCTTGACGCGGTCAACAATCTTGTACCAGCCTATTGGGTTAGCCGCTACCTTCATTTGATGGACGTACCCTCGTCATCCCTGATGACTACATCACCGGTCTTGAAGTAGTCGCCATGCATGGTCTTGATCGTTGCTTCCTTATTCTTGTAATAACCGGCCATAACAGAAGGCCCGCGAACCCAGAGTTCGCCCCTTTCACCATCTGGGATGTCGTTTCCCTCGTTATCCACAATTCGGGCCTCGAACGTGGGTAATAGTCGCCCGATGAAGCCGATGTGCTTCCCGCGCTCCGCGCCCGTCATCATCGTGATGATGGGCGATGTCTCCGTAAGTCCATAGGTCTGCGTTACTGTGCAATTGGGTAGCCGCGCCTCGAAGGCCTTGGTGAGGTCCTCACCGAGCGGTGCGGCAGCGGACATGAGAGTGCGGAGTGAAGACAGGTCGTATTTTTGGAGGTTCTTGGAGTTGAGCAACACAATAATGATGGGTGGCACAATCAGTCCATGCTTAATTTTGAACTGTGACCATTAGACAGATCGGCGCGGTGTAGAGGAGAGCTGGGCGCGAGACAAACTCACCTTCTCAACTGCACAGAGGAAGGCAATCTCTTCGAAGCGGGGTAGGATCACGCAGGCTGCACCGACCGAAAAGGGTTGTAGCAAGGCATTGGTGGTGCCGTATGTGTGACTCAGAGGTATAAAGCCCATCATCTTGTCTCCTGGACCGAGCGGCTCCACAGCTGGGAAGAGCGCTTGCAGTTGCGAAACAAAGTTCCAGTGGGTGGACATGACACCTTGTAGTCAGCAATAAACCGGTGTGAATTAACCCACCTTTGGGGAACCCAGTGGTTCCTGACGAGTAACACATCCAGATCGTGTTGTGGACCTGGTCACCAGTGTACACCTCAGCCTGGCCAGGCTTGCCGAACAGCTCGGCGACGCACTTGTACATACTGGCGTCGGGTTTCGTTTGGGGCTCACACAGCAACACTACCCGCTCCACGGGGAAGGCGACCTTGAGCTGGGCTCGTGCCTCGTCGAGGATCGGAACGAGGTTGGGGTCGAGGAAGATGATCTGGCTGTCACTGTTGTTGATCTGGTACGCGAGCTCCTTGGCCGAGAACGCAAAGTTGGCGGGCGAGACCGTAATGCCTGCTGCGACGCAGCCGTACGCCGCCTGGATCCATTCGAGTGTGTTGAGGCCCCAGAGGCACGCCGTGTCACCGCGCCCCAGACCTAGCTTGTGAAGGCCACTAACGAGGCGCAGGCCGTTGGTCTGGACGTCTGCGCGCGTTAGGGTCCGCCCAGTGATTCCATCAATGTACGCCGGAAGCGCGGGGTCGAACGACGAGTGATCGGGGAAGAGGTAGTGCCAAAGGCTGCACTCTGGGAGCGTTACCGCCGGGTAGTCGGATGTATAGACCATGGCGGACGGGACCTGCGGCAAGAAAAAGTACACCGCCGGGAAGATGTCTGGGGCCCGGGGAAATAAGCGTACAAGAGTGCTAGCGGGTTCTCAAAACATGTGAAGCGTTTTTATGATCGTGACTGGAATCGCCAGCGAGGTTCATAGTGTTCGGGTGGGCAGCTCGCAAGGGTTCGGCACTTTGAAACGCCACATCGAGCACGCAAGATGAGTCTTGGCGTAATCTCCACATCGCACATCGGCAAATCGGCATTCACACGATCGACGATCTGCGGCATGTATCACCACGCGTGATCCACATGATCCTATCTCGAGGCAGATAAGTGGAGGTTGCCCCAAAAATACACGTCATTAATAATTTTGAGGTTATCACGCGCTTCAATGACCTTTCTGTGGCCATGGAACTTTTGACCGGACCGACAACGAGCATCTCTGCCTCTCTCCTCCCAACCTTAGCACCTCGACCTCCTGGACATCATGGAGAAGGTTCAGTTTCAGCTCGAGGCTACGCTCCCCGAGCTCAAAGACCTTTATGACAAGGGTCTGTTCTCCAAGGTGAGCCTGTCCAAATGAACGGTCACTCACCTCCCAGCACGAGATCGACCAGATCACAAAACGGAGAACGCAGTATGAGACGGCCTTGATCCGCCGCATCACGCGCAAGGAGGACTTCTTCAGGTATGCCGAGTACGAGATCAACCTCGAGCGTCTGCGCAAGGTGCGCTGGAAGAAGCTTAGTACGTGTGGTGATAACTAGCCGCGGATGACGCTAACACCCCTACAGGATACCACATCAATCCTCCTCCCCCGTCCGCATCGACCTACTCGCTCCCCCGCCGGACGCTGTACATTCTGAAGCGTGCGACCGCTAAATTCCCTGGAGACCTGGCCGTCTGGCTCGCATACATTGAATATGCGGCCCGCGAAGGCATGACAAAGGTTGTGGCGAAGGGTCTCAATTCGGCGCTGCAGCACCATCCACTCTCGCCCACGCTCTACCTCCTCCTCTCCTACTCACATCTCCACCCTGGATCTCCACTCCCCCGCTCCTCCATTCCCTCCACCTCTCGCCTTGATCTGCCGTCTGCCCGCGAATCCGAGTCCACGACCTCGGCCTTTGCCCTCGAGGGCACGCAACCGGCGCGTACCACACTCCTCCTCGGCCTCCGTGTGCTTCCCACATCGCACACCCTTTGGAGAGAATACGTCAAGCTCGAGCTTGGCTGGGTGGAGGCTCTCCGCCGTCGTTGGCACGTGCTTGGCATCAACGTCAAGGACGCAGATACAGAGTTTGACGGCGACGCGGCCGCCCTCGCAGGCGGAGACGGGGCGTTCGGCGAGGATGGCGAGGAAGCACGAAAGGCGATTCTTTCAGGACAGCTAGTGGTTCATGCCCTCTCTGAGGCACTGGCGAAGGTTTCGGCAACGGAGCTTGTGAACGAGGACGGCAAGGTCGTGGACGGAATCGCGTTCCGCGCGGCATTGATTTCGATGTTGAGGTCATACCCGTCTCCATTGCGAAAACAGGCGCTGGGTGTCATTTACAATGACCTGGAGACTATCGCCATCAATGGAGGCGTCGAGGGCGCGAAGGCTGGGCTCATGCTACTCACACGCCCGCTGTACGACCGCGAATACGAGGCTGGCGAAGAGCCCACGGATGACGTGGTTCTCCACGGCCTTCCCCTCGTCGACGCCCTCGGTGCTATTGGAAAAGCGATTCGCTCCACCTCAAAGAAGGCTGGGCCAGAATGGATCGATGTTGCTGGCGCGTGGCTCGCAGACCGCACCGAGGAATCTACCGACAACCCCGATCTTCAGCGGTATCTGTTTTCGACTCTCAAAGCCTTGACGAAATCCTCCCTCCACCCTCCGGCTTCCTTCCTGGAGCGTCATCTTGAGTTGGTTGAAGCTCTTGATGAGGACGCATACATGTCTACGGCCGCCTCACACGCAGCCCAACACCCTTCCAGTCCGGCACTGCAGCTCGCACGAGTCCGTGCCGAGGTTCAGAGCGGGTCCAACGCCGAGAGCATTCGCAAGGCCTGCGCTGATGCGGCTGCAAAAGTCACCACTCGTAACCTTTCTTCTGAGGACCAGGCGCGGGTTATTTCACTCTGGCGTGTCTGGGCTAAGTGGGAAGAGGAACACGGATCTGAAGTCCAGTGGAAGAAGCTTCTGGGCAACTCGCTCCGCCTCGGCGCTGGTATCTCAGCTCTTCATTCTTCCCTTCTCGCCTCTTACTTCACTGCCCAGTTGCGAGCTGGTGCGTCGGCACAGGAGGCTCTTGATGTCGTGGTAAAGTCGTATCAGCCGACCTCCGCCTTCTTCGCCCTCGCCTTTGTTGATCTCGCCGAGCTGGTCGGAACGCAGGCCGACCTCGCCAAGTTTTACCGTGCCTGGCGTGCAGTGTGCAAGACGGACTCGCAGCGCGTCGATGCCGTTTTCGCCTGGGCTGAGTGGCTCGTCGAACACAGCAAGGGCCGCGACGCGTATGCGGCCGTGGACGTCGTCCGCCGTGAAGTCCGTGATGATGAATCGCAACTCAGCCGCCTCGAGGCCGCCTGGAAGGCACTCCTGGACGAGGCCGAGGCGAGGAACGCTGGCGATGTGGAGATGAACGACAGTGAGGAGGAGGACATGGAGAGCGACAGTGACGAGAGCGGATCGGACGAGGACAGTGACGAAGGCAGTCAGGAAGGGACCGAGGAGGGTAGTAGTGATGATGAGGATGAGGACGACGACATGGGTGGAGACCTTGACATTGCGCTGTAGACTAGTTTGCATGCATCCAGCACTATGCACTTTGAGAGCATCTTGTGAGTCTATGACTTACCCGTTATCGTTTATCTAAACGTTCGGTGACTAAAACCATTGGCGACCTCCACTTGAGTCAATCGCCCAAACACCAAACATCCCCGGCGACATCATTCTGTCTTCGTCATCCATCCACTGTCTCTCAACCAGGTCCATTCCTTCAAGCACACGATCGGGCAAGACAGCCGAACAGGCTCTTGGTATGCACGTCGCTCGCGCATTCGTCGTTTCACTCTCGAACACACCATTCACTCCGGCCAGGTTCCTCTGGGTACACGGAAGAGGCCAAAGCACGCGCTATTTTTCAACATTTGTCTCCTCGTCGCCGACAGTTGTGTCAGCACGGCCCGTTGTTGTTTCCTGGTTACCGAACGACGTGAACTCGCCATTCAAGGCCGTACAAGGTCTGTACGTGTTTGTGTCGTGGCCTTCGTTGAGTCCGCCGTCGGTTTCGCTCTCGACCCCTCGAATGACATCGGGCGTTGCCAACATCGAGTCTAGGCCCAGTGTGGAAGCGCTTCCGCAAGCGAGAGAACATGCTCCGCTCCGTCTTATCCTACAACAATCGTCCGAAGACCACACGATCACGAGCTCGAAACAACCCAATCCTGATGAAAGCTGCAGAAAACCGATTTCGTCGTCTATTGCGGGGCTGAAAGACACCCCACCCCAAGCTGCTGGCGTTGGGAAGCTGATTGGCATTCTACCCCCTGTCCCTCCAGCACGGCGCCGCCGGCCACCGGGACTCTTCAAGATTGTGCCACTACGTGGCGGATTAACACATTTGTCTTCATCTGCCCACAACACAGTTGCGATGATAAAGACATCCCGCCCAGGCCGGATGAGTCCGCTTCGCGCGAATCTTGGCGATTCTTCGAGATTTCTATCCACGTCATCGTCTAAAGAATCAGAATTGCATACCGTTGCTATCTCTCAGAGTGTCCCCGTCCGCACTGCACCAGGCCAAGATCCCAAGGAGAGCGATAGCAGCCAGGAGTCGTTGCCGTCAAAGGACGATGCCGATCTGGTGGTCAGCACCTCGGAACCCCGCATCCTGCATCCCAGCCATCCACTTGTCACGTACGATCCGTCACGCGCGACAGCGACGCCAGTGATGACGCCACAAGCGCTGGCTGAGTCTCTCCCGCTCTTTGACCACCGCACGCCGCTCCCGGGCCACATGAGCGTGGCCCCTGGCGTAGCTTATACGACCTCTCCGGAGGAGGCGGACGATCTTGTGGCGTGTCTCCGCGGCGACGTGCTGGGCCTGGACCTCGAGTGGCCGCCGCCGGGACAGGGTCCCATACGCGTCCGCATCGGCCGCCACGGAGATGTGATCCAGTACCGCGACGGCGTGTGGGACGCCAAGTTGGGCAAGCTCACCTGGCCGCAGGGGCGGACAAGCGTCATCCAGGTCTGCGACGGACACCTGGTTGTGGTGCTGCATCTACTCACCGCCACAGCGCAGCCGGGCCCTGGACTTGTCGCGCTGCTGGCAGACAGCACGCGGATCAAGACAGGCGTCGCCATCCGCAATGACGCTCTCAAGCTCGTCCGAGACTTTGCGGTGTGTGCTGCGCGCCCGCCAGCGGGCTTGCTCGAACTGAGCAAGGTTGCGCGGGCGATTGAGCCGGACCGCTGGCGTAGCCCCGGCGGCCTTGTATCGCTGCAGAAGCTGTGCCAAGGGTATCTTGGCCGTGACTTGGACAAGGGCATAGTGCGGTATGGCGCATGGAACGAGAAGCTCGATAAGAAGCAAATCGACTGTAAGTGATGGTGTGTAGCGCTGCGAGAGCGATTCTCTGACACCAACACTAGATGCGGTTAATGACGTCGTTGTGTCATACCTTTTATACAACGCCATCATGAAACGTGCCGGAGAGCTGGACATGGCTGTGGACGCAAGACAGATGATCACCAACGTCCCGGGGCTCTCGACCACCAAATCCTCGCCCCCACCGATCAAAACAAGAGGCGATCTCAACACCGCATTCGCGCGCTTTGTGAAGGGCGAAGAAGTAGCGCAACTTGCCACAGCATTGGGTGTGAAAGAGACGGTTGTGCAGTAAGTACTTCCGCTGCTTTTGCAGCACAATTCTGATACACCCCCAACTGCAGAAATCACATTCTTCTTAAATACCAGACGCTAGAACTCGACGCGCTCGACGAGACGCGCCGCCGCGGCCTGCTTGAAGGCATTACGCGTGGTTCCTGGGTTGCAACAAAATTTAGTGCGTACTTAACCAAAGTGCGTAAGAGCCTCGAGGAACCGGAGGCTAGCGGAGGGAAGGAAGGTAACTTGTCTAATGTGGTGGAGAGACGTATTCTGTAATGGCGATGTGTAAAGCGTCTGTGTCTTGACAAACGTGCTATCCCATGAACGGCATCCTCCCAGCCGCTTCTGCAAGTACAATCTGATTCATCTTCACTGACAAATGGGGAAAGTGGACCATAGTTTTGGGCGTTAGATGTGCGCACGCTCCTTCAGGTGAATGGCGGCCGCACGCTCCTCAAGCCACTTGTGGTCGGGGGTTTGGACATACGTCACAGTCCCTTTGCTGATGAGGTCGAGCACCTCGACGCGGTACGGCACGATAGCGACGAGTACAAAGTTCCAATGCGCGTTGTCCACGCCGGGAGGCACATGCGCGCCGCGCTCTGGTGCGTGGTCGTACTTAGCCGCGAGCGGGCCGAGCGTGCTAAAGATGCTGTCGCGTGTTGCGCGCCAGTATTCATAGCTACCATCGGCGGCGTTGGGGGCGGTGGGGAGTCGGTGGGAAGCACGGGCAAACTCGGAGGGCTCGCCGATGACGACCGCACGACCTCGGATGCGGAACTGGCACGGAGGGATGAACCACGCGAGCTCAAGCTGCGGGTGGCACTGCAGGTCGGAGACCTTGCCCGACGACCGGTCTGTCGCGACGAGAATAAAATTGGACGGTGAGACTTGAGTTTAGTATTGTATAAGGTGTGGGAGCGGACGTACAGCCCTGGAATGAGACGTGGCGCACGCGTGGGGTGTTGCCGTGGGCCGAGCCGGTGGCCATGCAGAACTCTGGGCAGTCAGCGGGGGATTGACAGGCGAAAGAGAAAGTGAGTGCTAGAGCCGCGGCCTGTTCAACAACTGCCACCTGTGTGCCAAACTTCATATTCAATCACATTGGCCCTCCCGACAACAGGCAAAGGGGCGGAAGGAGCTGTTCAGTCTGTTTCTTGCGACACCTGGTCTCACTGCTTGCGCACGCCACGCGAGGAACAGCTCACCCTTGTGGAGAGGGGCAGACGCGAGGGTGGCCTCGAGCCGCTCGCGCCAGAGGGGGACGGAAGCCATGTCGATCAGATGCGGATGGGGTGCGGGTTGGTAGGGATAGCGGGAGCGTGAGTGAGAGAGCGTATATGAGCTTGTCTTGACGATAGGCCGCTACGTTGGCACTGACCGCGGTGGGTATATGTACTGGTTTCGCTCATGGGTCGGTGCTCGCTCCCTGCGGCCTGCTGGCACCCGCACGTACCCTTGGTGCAATCGCGCACAAAGGACATATAGGCAGCAACATCGGCATCGCCACGCTGCACGTGCTCCAATCTGCCTGCCCCGTGCGGGGTGTTGTGAGAAATGAGAAGGTGAGTTTGCAGAGGCTCGGGACATGTAAGAAGCGGGGTCAGTGGCCGCAGAGGAGGTGGCCCATGCTAAGTGTTTGCGATTGCTTAAACGCTGCTGCAGAAACTTTCCGGTTTTGATCAAATCCGATCAACGGACGGCCCATTATGTCACGCTCAGTACACTCACGATACTTGGCCTGCCTAGATGTACTATCACAGTCTGACATATCGCACATCTACGAACAGCCACTCACTTGCATCCTGCGAATCAGATTCCTGTTTGATCGTATTGAAACTCACGCTGATGCACAATTGCCATACCGTGCTCTTCGTACTCGTCCTTGGTGACCCAGAGCTGGTGGAACGATCCAAGTGACGCGAGCACAGAGCCGCCCAGCCACGAAGCATACTTACGCTCGTACGGAATCGACGGCGAGTGGATTTTGATCTTGTGCTGCGGTATGTCAGATGTTGGATCGGCTTGTATTTCACATACACTGGGGAGAAGAGCCGCAAGCTCGAGGTCAAGGCGCTCTGTGAGGCCGCGCGTGAGGGACGCGTTGCCGACGACGACGATGTTCTGGAGTAGGGACGCGCGCACGTCGACATCACACGCCATAATCGAGTCGTGGACGAGCTGGCTGAGCGGCACGGCTGTTTTGAGGTCGTGCGAGTGGTCGCCAGCAGGCGTTGCGCGCAGCGATGCGGGGGGCTCAATGCTCTGGTCGAAGTAGTTTTTGGGGTCATACAGCATCTCGGTGAACCGGTAGCGCTCCTCCCCAAAATACTGGTGGTAGCCGTCCGGGAACTCGTACAGGACCTGCGGGAGTTCGCGGGCCGAATGGAAGTCAAAGCCACGGGCCGTCACGATTTCTGCGCAAGTCTCCTTCCAAGTGTCTACCACACTCTGCTCGGCCCACGCACGCCACGACGGCGTGGTACCCTTCAGCCTGTCCTCGCGGATCTGCGGCCGCGGCTCAAGTCCAGGCTCGGCAGTCGTATCACGCTTGGCGATCAAGTGACGGGGAAGAAGCGACAACGGGAAGGAGCGCGACGGTGTCGGGTGGGAGAAGTGGTGGTGGAGTTGGGAAAGGAGGAGCGAGGAGGCCAGCGGTTGCCGCATGGTGCCTGCGCGAAGCGCATAGCCGTCAACAACAGGTACCGTCGAGGCGTTGGCGTATCCAACATCGAGTACCAGGGCAGTGGGCTTCCCAGCCGCAAAGCTTGGAATGTCAGTCTGAGAAGCGACGATGCCTACTCACGCGGAAAGGACGCCGCTGGACCCGAAGTACAAGGCGGGAACCCCCTCGCCTTCGAATGCCATCTGGACAAGAGTCTCGCGCGCCTTGGTCGAGTTCCATGCCGGCTCAGTGAGCATCAGAGGGTGTTCACTTGGATCGACGCCCAAGCGGTCGCGGAGAAGGTGCTTGAGCATGGCGCCGGCCGCCTCGCCATCGTGAACTGTCAGTCAGCAGCCATCCAGACGAGAAAATCATTCTCAGCGGGCGCCCCGTCATCACGTACCCATCCCGTCGACCATAAAGTTTCCGACCTCCTGGCCGTGCCTCCACACGTTCGCGCCATCATCGCCAAAGTAGTATGTCCGCTTCTTCCCGCTGCTCTCCTCCTTGGTGACCTCGCCACCATCCATCGGGTCGTCGCCATCCGCAGCCGCGCCGTTCCCGTTGGCGCTTGATGTGCTCGCCTCTTCATTCTTGTAGCCATAAAACGAGGGGGTCACGATGCGGGGGCTGTCCTCGCCGGCGTAGCCCGCACGGGTCGTATGCGAGCCAAAGTCGACGACGACCGCGGACACCTCGTCTGGAGCGTCAGGACAGTGCTCAAGTTGGCGAATGGCGTACCTCCGTTGTATACCATGACGAATCCACTCTTTGTTTAAGTAGGCGAGGGTGGATCTGAGCGGATGCGATGAGGAGCAAAGGGAGGTGGATGTTGTTGCGAGAGGTCAACATTGCAGCTCTAGGTGCGCGATGCCAGGTGCCTGTTGGGAGGCGCGTCCAATGACGTGTCATTGCTCGGCCGCAAATTGCTTCCGCACACAAGAACACCGACCGACCTCCGCCCGTGATGGCTGTTTGGTGACTGTCATCAGATAACTGAATTCGTGTATTGTTGCTGGTCTTTCACACCCCTCCTCCTCCACATGATCCATGCTCGCTAGACCATGCCCCCTCAACATCTGCGCTTTCCAGGCGCTCCCGGTTTACCGCCCCTCTTTCCCCCAGTCCTCCCAGACATGAATGCGGGGAGCGTGGCCGCAAAAACCTACAAACAGCCAGCTCCTCCCCCACAATTGCCGGTGTTGGTCCTCCCTGGTCGTCACCAGGTAACCCTGTCATTCAACGACGACGCGACATCCACCACGGCAAAACGCGCAACCACGGCAACCAGCATCTACCCCTCGTCACCAGGCGCCGGACCGTCGTGCCCACACCGGATGCAATGGCCTGAACGGGGTAATCACCCGCCGACTGGCGACGCCACGGCGCGCACGGCCCGTCTTTCCGAGGCCGACCTGCAGACGCTCGTTGCCGACATGGCGGTGATTGTTCGTCGCGAGTTTGACTGTTGGGTTCAGGCCTGCTGGTGAGAGACAAAGTGGACAGCTTGAATGTGGAGATCGGCTGACTCGTTCACAGGACTGAAGCGTTTCATCATGTCTTTACGCGAACGATTCCCACCTTCCTCATCTCGTTGATCCTCGCGGGTGCCAGTCCGGCGTTTATGCGAAAACAGATTGTGCACGGGGGGCCAGCATTGGACCAGATTTTCATGTCTGACATGCTTGACAGCCTGTACGGCGAGCTCGAGCGGCGGTTATCTGGACTGCTGTCTCTCGAAGCGCACGGCGAGGAACCCACGATGGCAGCCAGGGCTGCTGCTATTGGGGCGGGAGGGCTTGGAGCGCAGACGACGACTTCTCCGGGCCTTCCTCGTGATGGTGTGTGTACGCATGACGTCGGACCGGCGCATGGATCATCAAACGTGGATGACGATCATGCAGCCTGCCTTTGCCAGCTCGCTGCATGTCCACAATGTTTGCACGCAGCAACGCGAGTGCGAAAGTCACCGATAGCGCTTCTCCCGTACGAGTTGCGAAGCACGCACGTTGCGAGGATCTGGGCGGGCCTATTTGAGCACGAGGACGAGTGGAGGGCACGTACGAACGCTGCCCCGGAGGACGGCGTAGAGCCAAACGGATCCCCGCGCGTTGTCCCCTGTCCCGACCCGCCAGAGCCAGAAACCATCCCTGCTGGTAGGGGATTCGTGCGGCATCCGAAGAAGAAGCCCCCAGCGGGTAGCGTGGGCCCTCGACCGCCCATTTTCCCCCACCCGCAGATGACCGATGTGCTCGCGGTAGAAGAGCATCTCCGCTGGCGGCTCAAAGAACTGGGCGCGGTAGACGCTGCTGTTGAAAGCCGGTATGGTCCCAGCGTGAACGCACCCGCTGCATTGGACGGCCTCGAGCGCGCACTTCACCTCGACGAGGACGACGCTGCCAGCGAAGGGGGATCGGTGACGACGAACGGGACCGCAGGTGGAGGGAAGAACAATGCGCACAAGATGAAGATCGGACGCAGTAAAGCACGTTATAACAAGCCTGTCAAGGCGCCGCCAAAACCAAAGGCAGGGAAGAAGAAGGTCTACCTACCTGCCGAGTGGGCTGAGGCGGATCCCGCTGTGCGGAACACAGCCGTTGTACTGACTTTTAGACATTTTGTCAAGGTGAGCCCTCATGAGTTCAAGCCATGTCTGACCGTGCAGCTACTGTACCGAGCGGCATCTTCGACGTCGCCCTTTTCGTACCCGGGCTACACCAGGGACATTCTCGGCCTCGAGTCGATGCACCCTGTTGCGTTCTATCGGCGGCTGACCGAGGCGACGGCGAATGGCAAGGGACGTTCGTCGCGCGAGGCGCGGGCGTGGGTCGAGTGCATGGACCGGTGGTGCGAGGAGCTGGGCGCACGCGAGAAGACGGCTGGCAATGTGTTTGTCAACGCGGGACAGCACGCGCACGCTGTGCGTTGCTACTCGTACGCGATCAGCCTCGACGGCAAGAAGACGGTCTACTATACCAACCGAGCCGTCGCGCTCAACGCGCTCGGGCGACATGGGCTTGCCGAGGGAGACTGCGACCACATCCTGGCCAAGGATGGCAAGAACTCGAAGGCATTCTTCCAACGTGCCGTTGCGCGCAGCGGGCTCGGGCGCTGGCGCGAGGCGGAGTCGGACCTCAAGCAGGTGTTGCGTTTTCGCCCCAACGACGAGAGCGCAAAGAGCCTGTTGGTGAAGGTTAAGGGCGAGGTCACAAAGTTGCCCAAGCAAAAACTCGAGGACGTGCTTAACTTTTAATTGGTGCCCACGGGGCGACGGGCAATCGCAAAACGAGAGGGGCGAGAGAAGCAGGTGTTGCGAAGGGGCGGATGCGGGAGGTGTATCGCTTGTTGGTGTGGAGTAACGTTGTTGCAGGTCATCTGCTCTCGTCTTGAACCATCTCGAACCCCAAGCCTAGAACTATGCTGGCTTGGATATCCAGTCCCATTATGTATGTTTATCTCAATGGTGACGAAGAAGGTAACTTGCTCTATGCGGGTTGGCAGGTCACCTATGATTTGTAGCGACAGGACGCGCCCAGCCCCATCTTGCTATCCAGAATCGTCTCTAATGTATCAATCATAGCATCTCAGTCTGAAATATCGCACATCCATGTACGTCGCCAGCACGCCACACCACACATTAGACCGCCACCCACGCAGGTACTAACGACGCACGCCCTGTCCGCGCGGCGCGCCGCGGCGGGCATTGGCACGCTGGATGGTTGCACGACCACGTGCGGCGCCGATGCCGCGTCCGCGCATGGCGTTGGGGCCGACACGCTTGAACATGGGCGCGTTGGCGAGCAGATCGGGGACGATGATGAAGCGGACCTGCGGTGTCAGTTGGTCCTATCGACTACGGGTTCATGACACGATAGACTCAAGTCATCCATGCTCAGCTGGATCGGTGGGGAGATAGAGGGTAAAGGCACAGGTCCCATCCTGTCTCCTGGAAATGGACTGGATATGGAAACGAAGTGCCAGGCTCCATAGCAGCTGCCCTTCGCCGTCATCCAGTTATTCAGGATCTGTCGCAAGACGGCCCGAAGGTCGCACTTAGGTAGCGACAAACTCGCCGCACCCATTCCATTGGCACTCCACCGGCGTCATACACCCATGCCTGCCCCCTCAGGTCCCATACATCCCAACAGCGGATGCAGGACTCTCGCTAAACTCACCATGCTACCACGGATGTACACCTGCTCGAGCTGGGACACGCGTCCGTCACGGGCCGTGACCGTGATGTCACGGAGGGCCATGTTGAGCGAGTCCTCGGCTGTACCACCACAGCAGACACGCAGATGGAGGCGAGCAGCGAGATGGCGAAGGGATCATTTTGTGAATGGTCGACGTTTGCGAATCGACAGAGCACACAGGAATTCCGTCCAACATAAGCGTGTCGCAATGTGGTTCATCGAGCACGAAACCAATTCGACGGCGCGCACACATTCGGAGACCGCCGGAGAGATAGAAAGCACACAGCGTCAGCGCACAGTCCTGGAACACCAGTGGCAACAAGAGTACGAGCGCAAACCCACCCTCCATCAGCTTTCCACGGTACATCTCGCCCGTCTTGAGCTCGACGGTGATGATGTGTCCGAGCGACTCGTGCAGCAGCTTGACGGGGACCCCGAGGTTGGCCATGGTGGTAGGTAGACGGGAAGGGAGCTGAGGTGGTGGAGGGGATAGAGGATAGGGGATGGGGTGTGTGCGAGTCGAGCCGGGCCGGGAAAGGAATGACCAAGGCGAGGGCCTGTACGTTTGTTGTTCACAAGAGGTGACAAACGTGAGCGACGGCGGTCCGGCTGTCTGTGTTGTTCTCGAGTTTTAGGGCGTCCAGACGCTTTTGCGGGAGGTACGTGTTCAGACTTGTCGGATCACGGCGGATCTGGTGCGCAGGCGCGTGGATGTCGAAGATACGGGTACAGGAGGGTATGAGTTGGGTAGAGAGCGACAGACTGCCTGACGCTTTCAAGGATCCAAAGATGTCTTTTGAAGGAACACACACAAGACCAGTGGTAACTGTGGGCCGCATAAGTTTACCACGTATTTATCATATGTTATATTACGTAAACTAGACGACCATGGATCACAGGCGAGTGTGGCACCTACTCCGATTGCCGAACTGTTGGCCGTGGCATCGAAAACGCTCTAGCAAATGCATATGGCCTTCCAATAGCAGTGCATTGTGAGACTCTCGATTCTATTATCGCTTCCTATACAACTAGTACACGAGGGAGGGGACGTGTGCAGGAGGGGTTATGGACACAATTCGTTAAACATCAGGCTTGTTGGTGACAGGGATCCGGATTCGGAAGGGTGCGTCGTAACAGGTCGTAGACAGAGCAGAGATGAACATCAGACAGAGGAGAACAAGGACAGAGTGAACAGGGAGAGAGAAGTACGACTGCCACTGGCACTCGCCGTCCTCGTGGATGGAAGTATGAATGTGATGAAAGGGAGACGATACTTCTTGGGAGACCAGCTCACAGAGCTCGTGGCGGGTCAAGACTGGGAACCGACGTATTGATCAAATATAGTCCAGTAGTGGTTAAAGATGTCGTACACTTAGAGCCTTGGTCTTCATGTTAGTGTCTTGACTCTGAATTCTGATAAAACTTACTCACTCGTCAATGTCATCGAAGAGGGGGGGGTGAGGGAGGTTCGCGCTGGGCAGCGGGTCACTCGCTTCCTCGGACGCCAACGAGAGAGCCGAGTGGCCCTGTGCGACTGGTTGAAGAACGCTGGGGGAGCGAGGAGCTAAGACATCAGAGCGACCTCCAGCGGATGGAGGGTTGCGCCGAGACGAAGACACCCATGGGGAAGAGGACATGGTCGAGGTCTGAGGGGTGGTCGGAAGACCCATGTACGAGCCGGGAACTACAGTGACAGTACTGAGGGGCTGAGGACCTGGTGGTGGTGGTGTGACGAGAAGCTCATCACCTGCAGCGGAAGGTGATCCGGCCTCTCCAGGGGATCGGAAAGTGACCTGGGTCATTGCGGGCGTCCGTCCACACAACTCGGGGGTCTGGGTGATGTTCAAGGTCGTCTGAAACCCATTGGTGAGGCAGTTAAGGGGGGTTGGGGGCGTACTGGCGTCAAGAGGAGCGGGTTGAAAGGGCCGGACGCTGTTACCAAGAGTAGCAACACCGTGACAAGACCAGGTGTTGGGGTCATCGATCTGGTACTGAAGGGGGCAGTTTGTTCCGGGGTTGAACTGCATATAGTAAGGGGGTTGCGAATCGGCCGTGAGGTAGCGTACACTGGAGTTGTTGAGAATGGAGCTACCCACAATGGTAGAGACACTGGTAGTTTCCGATATCGCCCCAGGGCTGCGGCTGCTGGCACTCGAAGAACTGTAGGTATCGCTTAAAGGCACCGACTGTGAGAACAAGCTGACCCCCATGGTTTGTCCATGAGGAAGTGGAGAATGGAGCTGGAGGGCACCCTTTCCAGGACCGCGGGAGGAACTACTGTCCATGTCCGCCATCTCGGTTCCGTGTTGAAGGTAGCGACGGCTGCGCTGACGGCGGTGGGTGAGGTTTCGCACAAAGGTGCTCAGAGAGACAGGAGTACCCGGAGGGCCAGGGAGTTGCGGGTAAGGCGGCCAAGAGTTCTGTGAGTTCTGGTGGGCGGGACCACGTACAGGCGAGCGTGTCTCCTCTTCCTCAATTTTGCGGCGCTTTTCGGCCTGAGAGGTACGAGGTGCGACGCGACGGACCGTGGCAAGGAGATCGTCTAGGCTTGAGTCCCTATTGAGGGTGTCGTGTCTCCACAGGGTAGGCTCGGTGTTGTCAGTGGTGCGAGTAGTGTTGTCGCGCATCCACCCGTAGATCTTTGTATTAGATCGCTCCAAAGCAAGGGGAAGAGCTCACGTTCAGCTGGCGGGTGAAGCTAGCAATGCGATTTTGGTTGTACTCGCTCTTGAGGACTTCAAGGAGATCAGGGTGAGAGCTGTGGACGATAATGAACTGTCCAGTCTCGTCCCAAAACAGCAGCTGAAGAGGGTTAGAGAAAGGACACGAGGTTCATCGAGTTTCACCAACCTTGGGGTACTTGGGCTCCTTCAAGAGTCTGGGACGTTGTAAGCAATAGGGCAAGTTGAATAAAATTAGGCTATGGGAACCAGACTCGACTCACTCGTATAGCCTAACGAGAAAGGTTGGCAGCTTGCCTTCACCCGCCTTGCTCTTCTTGGGGATAGACGGGCGGCGGGGGTTGACACCTTGGCGACCCGCAGGGGTGGTTGCAGTGCTACCGTTGTTCAGCGTGGTCGAGGTGGTGGAAAGGGGAGGTACCTGGAAGGGGTCGCTCTTGGGACTCCTCAGGCGGGGTATGGGGGTGGTACTAAGAGGAGGAGAGACGATGAGACCGTCCATGCTATAAGAGCATGGGAGCATGGACACACCATTGGTGCTGGCGTTGTGAGGCGAAGCGGGCACAATCCTGGGGTGGGACTGAGTCTTTGGCAGGTTCGCATCCCACAGGGACAGCAGGGTTGTGGACATGAGACTGGTCGGGCCAAACGTGGTCATGGTGGAGTGGCTGGGGCGGTTGCTGGTCAAATGAGGAACGACCTTGTTATCGGTACGCATAACAGGCGTCGTGCTGGAGAGGTAAGGGTAAGCCGCCCTGTGGGAGTCGTTACTGTGTGACATTGGTAGATGAGATGGGAGGGCGGAGGGGACGGGGACCAGGAGGGGAAGGGGCAGGGGGCGGGACGTTGAGGTAAACGACGGTGTATGGGGCGAGTTTAAATGGAGGCAATCAAAGGCGAAGATAGACCTGGCATGGTCAGCGAGTCCGGCAAGTGGTTGCCACTAAGTCTAGGTGGACACATCAGGTGGAGGTCGTCATGTTGGGTCCTCTGGGGAAGGGCCTCGTTTTGCCACCGACCCAGATGCCTCGAACTGAGTCCCTGCTGGGAGACCGAGTGAGCTGCGCTAGTGGCCACGTTTGAAACGATGGGGTATATAGTGACCAGGTGGGCAGCATACATACCTCTGGTGTCTGTTCACCAACTTGGCAGCAATGATGGCACTGTGGCGGATGCGGGTGGCGGTCGTGGCGCGACCGAGTGGCAAATGTCGTTTATGAAGGTATGGCGGCGGAAACCTCGTGAGGGCGAGACGGAGAAAGACCCGGCGGCTGCGCCGCTTGCGACCCTTGTAGCGTGCGAGGAGTTGACCCTTCTAGACCTTTGTCAATGGTGGCGAGAGCAGCAGCGACGACAAAAGAGTGGGTCGGTCGGGGGGCAAAAGTAGGAAACGATGGACCAGGGAGTGGAGCGACGAGGCCGTGAAGACCGTGACGTGCACTGACACGACTGCCCACGGAGGTGGTATTGTGTCGCGGAGATCAGAAAGGGAGGATTCCCCGCGTGTATTCAAGAGGCTCGGGGCGGAGCCGCGAGTCACACTGGTTTCTGGTGGTGCGTGCCCGACACTCGGAGAGGCCGGGGAGGATAACGGGTGGGTGGCAGGGTGACTGTGGGTGGATCGTGGGTAAAAGGACTTGCACAATAACCGCGTGAGACCCAGCTGCGATCGCGAGGGCACAGTTCAATCGAGGCTGTGCAATAGGAGGTGCTGCACACGAACACTGTACTGTATGATGCGCCACTGCTGCAGAGTTGTCACGCCAACGAGGGCTGAGCGGCGAAACAACAACAGGCTCGCTTATGCTGTCAGAGCTGGCGCATCCTGGCGGTTTGGTCTGGGGGTGGGTGCGGTGGAGGCCAGGGGGGTGGAGGGGGTGGAGGCCATGGAGGCCGTGGAGGCCGCGGAAGAGCGCGTTGGCATGTGAACGAGACGCATGGTGGACGTTGACAGGGCATAAAGGCCAAGCACGGCACCGTCTGGAATGTGGGGACGGGGTAACGGGGCACTGGAGGGTGGCCCGTGACCGAGAGGGAGACTTACCACGGGGTCAGACCTGGTCTGCAGAAACGTCGCGGAGAGGCTCAATGGCGTGTGTGGTCGCAGTGCACTCAGAGTGTGTGGCAAGAGGCACTAGGGAAGGGAGAGAGAGAGGGAGAGAGAGAGAGAGAGAGAGAGAGAGAGAGAGAGAGAGAGAGAAGAGAGAGGAGAGCAAGAGAGAGGAGAGCAAGAGAGGTGGGGTAGGGACAGAGGGATAGTATGGCTATATAGTGGAAAGGGATAGTGGGGGAGGCTGGGGGACGTTGTAGACGGAAGAGGGCCAATGTTATTGGAGTTGAACGGCAGCAGGGGCCGGAGCAGCTGCACCTGTCCAGCGGCCAGAGGTCTGGTGGCTACGAAAGGATGGGAACAGCAGTGTTACAGTTACCGAGGCCCCGAGGCCAGGCCGGAGGGACTCGCTGCAATGCGGACGCACGGAGGCCAAGTAGGGGTGAGGAGAGCAGGGCGATCAGACCGTGGGGAGGCGCGTTAAGGGATGATGCCAATGACGACAGTGATGAGCGCCTCGGCGGCGTGCAGCGGCAGGACGTACGTCGGCGAGGTGGGCCGTGATGGTGTGGTGGCCAGAGTGGTGGTGATGGCAACGGCTTGATCCTTGTTTGGCAGGCTGTTGCGCCGTTTTGCACCAGAGGGACTGACGCGCAAGGTCCACAATCATTGTTGTCGGTGTTTTCAAGATGCGTGGTGGCGGCACAAGGGGAGATAATGATGCTCTGCCGACCGATCCGGTGTTGGTCGGCTTTGACACGCACGCGACAAAATGCATGTTCCGCTATGGACTGCTGTCCGGCAAACACCAGCAAAGGCTTGGGGTTTTCATGCCTCGCATTGTCCTGCGGATGAATGGCGGCGGGATATCGCGACGAGAGCCGTCAGCCGGGGCCGGCAACATGACGTGGTCGGCAGTCGGGACGGAGCGACGCCAAAGTGGCACCCCCCTTGCCCCCCCCCCCCCGAGCAGTGGTGGGTCATAACGTTGTCGGATGAACGGGATGGGTATGTGCAGCCGTATGCCGCCCCAACGATGAGCGGCGCCGTGCGCTCATATCCGCTGCAGCTCGGCAGCTTGCTCGGTCTATCGCCGCCTCTCTCCACGTCGGGGTTGTGCGGCCACGCCCTTGTCAGCTGATAAGCAGTACACGGTGGACGGGGGTCATGTCTGAGACGGTGGCGTTTGCGAGTGTGCCTGTCCGTTGGAGGATAACTGAAACTGAGTCGGACCTCTTTGTCATCCCTTCATGTTCCCACTGTCCACTCATAGCACGGTGAACGTACGCGTCCCCCGCTGCCCTGGCCGCTCCCGCACCGTGTGGACGGCAGCACAGCCAAAGGACGTAGACGCCGCGAGGCCTCGAGCCAGAGGCGGCGCAGGGGCCGCCCACCGCCCCTCAGGTGGCCACTCCCCCAGCTGCTGGGCCAACAGCAGCATCATGACCCACTCAAATCCCCGAACTGGACCGACAGGCCCAGTGGTGTGGTGTTGACGAGAGGCACCCGGCCCGAGACGTCTCGGCACCCACCAGAAAAATCTGGCATGCCAGTCGATTGGTAAGATCCTAGCAATGTCAAGTGGACGGAGGCCCCTCGGGGTCGTCCCTGCCCTCGAGGCTCCTGGATCCCCAGGCGGCCCCTCGGGGTCGTCCCTGCCCTCGAGGCTCCTGGATCCCCAACGCGAGGTGCCCATGCGCCCACCTACACATGAGAGTGACATCCACATCGCACACAGCCCATGTCTTTCGCCGCTCTCCAGCCTACTCAACAGTACGCTCGAGTCTGCTGGTCCTTGAGCCCCGTTACCCCCGCAGGAGACTGCACGCGACAAGCGCTCCCCTCGCGCCCGGCAGGGTGGCGCTGAGCCCAACGACGCGGACGAGCCTGCCCTCCATGATACCCAGATGCAACACGTTTGTTGGCACCTGCATTCCTCCGACTATATGACATCCTTTCCGATCTCTCGACAGGCCCAACATCGCTGCACTTGAGTGGAGATGTGGAGATAGAAGAACCGCGCAACTGGGACGACAGAGTTGCTCTGAGTCAAATGAGTTACTGCGGCGACGCCGTGAGCAAGGCCCCCCGACGCGACAGGTGGTAAGATAATTGGCGGTGGTGGCTAGCCACCTTTGAATCAGGCATCCGTTCCAGATTGTGAGATCCTGCGTACTTGAACTCATTGACCGGACCTAAGGTCGAGAGGACCGCCGACGGAGCTGTGACTGGTCCCGGTGCTCATGACATGCATCCCCCATGGGGGACGAGGGCTACGCGGTGGCCGAGATCCACGAACGATGACGGCACAGGGTGTCACCCTCCAGCTCGCCAGTAGGCAGATAGTAAACGCCAGATTGTCCGCCCGTGAGTGGCCACGGCCAAGTGGTCTCTGACCTCTGGTACAGATGCCCTGTGACCCTGTCGTGAGTGGCAGGCAGGTGGCGTACGCGTTTGCTTTGTGACGAGTGCCTTTGACGGGGACTGGTACTCTGCTCATCCAGAATGGGACGAGAGTGGAGAAACAGCGGATCTTGACTCCAGCGTCAGTTTTCTTTGCTTCTTTGCAAATGCACACTATTTTGTTGGGCGGGAACACCTGGAGCGTGTTGCACGTAACCTGAATGAGGCATCGGAACAGTGCCTGCAGCTGGGCGAGACCGAGGAGAAAGCTTGGCTATGTCTGGGAAATGCCAAACGCCTCTGGTGCTTGCCAGTTTGCTTGCCCGTCTCACGCCTCAACTAAAGACCAAACTGCACATGATTGGTATCCGGCACGCTCCTACTCGGAAGGAAACCAGAACGCAGGCACCGCCATGTCGATCGCCTCTGCGTCCCGTAGGGTCGTCTCCGACCAGGCTACCAGTTCTGTAAGGCTTCGGTGTGCGGGACCGCAAACGTGCGTTGACTGGACATCCGGATCTGAGACGAGCAGAAGCCGAGCTAAGACAACGTATGTCACCGCCCCCCACCAAGCCATTCCAGCCAGTCAACTCCAGAGACTCCAGGAGCCGCTTCTGCCAAACGCACGACATGGGCGGCAGCTTGCAGGGGCCTTGAGCCCTCGCGGGCTCCTCCATATTGGTCCGTGTGTCGTGCAACCCCGTGCACTGAGGGTCCACAGCCGCGCCGCTCTCTCCCCGCCTTCCCCGTGCTCCTTTGTGGTGCTTGAGCATATGACGAGGTTACCTGGACATGGCAGGCAGGTTACTCCTCGGGCATGGGAGGCGAGAGACTCGGTGGGACCAAGGATGGGCCTCTGGGCCTCCAAGTGGACCGTGAGCCTGTGGAGCCTCCTCGGGCTTGGGGTGGGGTGGGGCGCCGATTTGACACCCCACAACCGGTAATCTCGCGTCTCTGGCAGTGCAATGCGCTGGTCGTCTTGCCTGTCCCGAGGGGGGTGGCTTTCGCGGATGACCTGATCTTTACCAGTCGACTCCGCCCATGCTTTCTAGTACATAGTCCTATAGGGCCCAAGGACTGCAGGGGCAGGCATACCATGAGCTCTCAAGGCGCTACCGCAACAGGGGAGGGTAGACCACGGCTTGCATGTCTTTCAGCACCATTTCAACTTGTCCAACATGTTCAACTGTTGCATAGCGTAGCCCACATGTCGCTGGAACAAGATCGATGACATTCATTCCGTCTCGGAAGCACGGCCAGCGTGCTCGGATACAGTCCTCTCATGAAGCCTGACCCGGTGCAAATAGCCACTCACCCGCCATGGAGCAAAAATCTTCCATGTGTGGTAGAGGCGCCTCCAGTATCATAACCAACGCCGTCTAGGAGAGTTCCGGATAACCATAGTTAAGCCTCAGAACGGAGGTCTCCGGCCCACTTCACCCCCACCCCCCCATTGCCCGTACACGCTCGGCCGATATTGTGCAGCTGCGCCGCAGCTTTTCCCGGAAACGTTGAGCGTCTGTCATGGAGAGGATCAAACCAGGGACTGCAGTCAGCGGGGCTTCTCGGATGCACCCCCGTCAGGCGCCAGGTATTAGCCGAAAGTTATTACCACCTGACTGGCACCTCGTTGCTGTGCCTCCTCGGCAATGTCGAACTTCATCACAGTGCCTCCTTGCTCCTTGCGCGGTCAATCCTCAGCCTGCCAAACATCACTGGGTTTAAAACGCTCTTTCGACCCCCTATTGCAGGCGCCATGTACTTGGGGTTTGCCACTACCACCGGTATGCGGCAAGGTAGTGGCCGCGTGATAGATATGGCGATCATGGCGTGAGAGGAACGCTCCTTTCACCTGGTGGTAGTGGCACTCCGGCACGACTTGCCACTCCGCAGGCGACCACGCTCTGTGTGGGTATGAGAATTCCCGACGGTGTCAAGTGGACAGTGGCATCGTGTCACCATGACACCCGGCGACCATCTACCTCGCTGTGTCCTGATGTTCACCTGCGCCCTATGGCTCCTGAGTAGGCAATGTCGGCCTTCTCGGAGCACTGCGAGAGCCGATAGGCGCAGTTGTCTAGGCGGCTGGAGACCATTCCGCTCGTCCCATTCTGCGGTGCCGCAGTGGCAGACGGAGATGATACGGCCGCGAGAATATTTGGTATTCCTAATTCCTACCCCATAATGAGGGTCCCGACACCGCCAAGATGCTATCGTTGGTTCGGAACTTGCTCACGATGAGAGCACGGAAGGCACGAGCACCGAATGTCTAGTTTTCCTTTTTTGTGCCGCCTTTTCCCTCAGCTGTCGCATGCGCTAGTATACTGTCCATAATTCTCAACCACTCATGCAACAATAGTTGGAATGTCGATGGCGGTATGGATGGTGGGGGCGGTATGTTGGAATCTGGTGATCGTTCTTCAACATCCGCCACGCGCGCCGCATACCACGATAAGGAGCTCCACCGTCACAATCGCTCGACGTAACAGATCGTCTGACGGTCCGAGCTTCATGGGTTTTGTTCACACCCAGAGGCTCGGGTTCATCCGCGCGGTACCCAGCGACCGCTTTGCGGCCACCACGCCACCACCACCCCTCCGCCACCTGCCACCACACACAGCCCCCTCCGCACACAGCGGGGTTGCTTGCGACCCCAGATCTCCAATGTATGTACACGTCACGCCCCCAGGGCTATGAGCAGACTTCAAGACACTTATGCCTCGCCACCGTACCGCCGCGGGGACCCTGAGGTCCTTTGGCGACGGGTTTAGGACCCCCAGGGAACGGTCGATCCCGTGGAGCGTAGGATGGCGGGGAGAGAGTGTGGGGACTGGATCAATCTGTCTGCAACTCCCCACCCCAACTGTGTTATTGTTTTTCGACAGCCGCTTTACGTGTTGATTCAACTGCAGCGGAGTTTGGCGTCCACTGCCACCCACACACCTGCCACACACTCTTGCTCTCTCCCCTAAGGCGCTAACATGAACTGAGTTCCCTCTGCTCTGCACCCTTGACCAACCTGGACAACCAGAACATAATCTTGCTGCGACATAGCATTAGGTAGGAGTGGTGCTGGTTGGAAATCTGAAGAGCGTGGACCCCAGATTTACAGTCAGCGATATTCTGTTGTTGAGACAACAAGCGGTCAGATCAGAGTAGAGGGAGCGGAACCCCTCCGAAAATACTTTACTCCCCTCCGGCCCACAACTTCCTCTAGAAAACAGGGTGGTAGGTATTGCTGGCAGCCTGTCCAAAACCTTGCCCTCATAGCTATCATTCTACTAGACTTTGAAAGAGCTCTGACAAAGGGATATCCTGTTGTGGGCTGGGCGACAGAAAGGACTTCTAGCATTCCATTCTTCAACACAACATTGTACAGCACCGTGTTCTATGAGGTATGAGAAGGAGATCTTCAGTTACCAAATGGTAAAAGAAGGACCTGACATTCTTCAAGATTTCCCCGGCGGAGGCGAAAACCATTACCTACCTCTGTTGAACCGAGATGAAGACAACAACACTCTTTTAATTAATTCACATTCAGCGGCTCCACGCTCCCGTTGAAAATGAGAGTCAGAGGGTACACCCCCATCCCTCAATTGGGAGTCATTAGTGAAGACATCTAGGTCGGCTTCACCAGCACCATTGACTGGCAAATCCATGTGCACTGTCAAGAGGATTTTTTTTTTTTTTTTTTTTTTTTTTTTTTTTTTTTTTTTTTTTTTTTTTTTTTTTTTTTTTTTTTCTTTTTTTTTTTTTTTTTTTTTTTTTTTTTTTTTTTTTTTTTTTTGCTTTATATCGTACGGTGCTTCGGAGATCTCCCTGTATCTCCCTGTTTCTTCTGTCATCTCTTAGAATGTTCACGAAGGTAATGGGTGGTCTACCCACAAAATCGGGAACAGGATACAGGATTGACAGGTCTCCGTACCAGACTGTGACTGCCAGGGCTCTCATTTCCTTTGTTGAGCCACCGCATATCTGTGCACCCATGTCGAACTAGCATGTCATCATAATAGGTAAAGAGGGTTAACATGAAGGGAGTCACTTTGGATATCCGAATGAAGTATGCAGACGATGTGAAGCTTCTGCTTCATGGGGGCCCAAGGGTAGTCCGAGCGAAGCAAACCTTCCCAAAGCATTCTAGTAGTATCGCGATCGAGCCAGTGCGCTTGCAAACATCTACCGAGGGAGGGGTTTGATTGCGTGGCAGGAGGGGACCGAACTAGCCGGACCGCATTAGTCGCCTGTCATGAGAATGAGGGGATTGAGCCATCAAGTCCTTCGTCCAGCGGGCCGAGCAATGGGTTCGGTCCACCCGGTATACCGGATGTTCAACCATTAGCGGAGGACCGAGGAATCGGATACCTGGTCCCTCTCCCACCCTCGTTTGGCACCGTTGGACGCTCGCCATGTAGGAACTCGGTGAGGAATGACCTTGTGCCTCGTGGCAGCCGGGAATAGCAAGGCGAGTTGACTGATTGCTAACCGAAAGTTGTTCATGCGTCCGATCAATTCGGAGCAGCTGGTGACGGCTGGATGGCGACAACGTTACCTGGTGACACCAGGAACTGGCCCCATGCTGCCGCTGGAACTGGTGTAGCATTCGCACCACCAACCACAGACGTGGCTGTGGTCTAGCAGTCGAATCCCGAGACTACTGTTTCAACGCTTGGATCCAGTCGTGCGATTGAAGGGGTCAGCGCTTTTCCAGGCACCTGGAGAGACGGTGGCCAGGGCCTTCGAGACAATTGGCACAAGGACCACCCCGCACTGGGCACGCTTGACTGTGAAGAAGATGGATCAAACCCCTCCTGCCTGACTAGCACGAAAGCCCTTCAAAGCAACGGGGTTGCTGAGCGAGCGCGAGGGAGTGCCACAGATAGCAACAGCAGGGTCACGAGTGCCACAACAAGCCTCGCGTCACACTAAGAATTGGGTGAACGACGACATTGTTAGGCGTCACCGCCCGACAATAATGCTGAGTGGCTTGAGCAAGGTGTCCGTGTCCCGCGGTCCCCTGCAGATCTGCCAACCCTGGCTCCAGGCAGTGTTGTCCTCAAAGCCGCCATGAGCTGTCTCCTGACTCCCATATTCCAGAATGAGGAATCCTAGGGATCATGGGCAGTCGGGCGAACACGCCGTCCCGCCTCAGGTCGCTGGTGTCTGATACCACATCAAATCAAAACGGCCTATCATCGTACCATCATCCAAGTCAGTGCCTGTATCGGGGACATCTCGCAGAAGAGATACGCCGCAAGACCGGAGAAAGAGAGCAACGACACCAAGTTGAGTAAGCGCTGGACGTCTCGTGATAGAAGAGACAATTAATCCGTCACCAGGATAGTGTGGAGCCAATTCCTGATGAGAGGCGCCACAGAACTGTGAGGATACCTGTGCGTGCGCTTGGCTGACATACAGGATGTCTGGGTTGAACAGGTCACTCCATACGGTGACAGGCCTGGTTTGGTAGAAAGGGAGGTCACTCAGCTTGGTAACGTGTGTCTCCAGACACGTTACCAACCATGAGGCGTAGCTTGCAGTCAGGTGTCGGATTGCTTTAGAGGTATCGAAGGGAGATTAGCAAGGCAAGGCAAACCAAGTCACCATACAAACACGCCAAACACGAACCTGATGATTTCGTCCTGTTGCACAATACTCTTGGGGGTTTCATGGCTAAACACACTGAGGATGGCGTGTCATTTATGCGTTTTGACGGAATTAAATCTATCAAACTGACGCGCGTGCACCAGATGCGACGCGTCGGAGGGACGCGCTCGTAATGAACGGACGCCGCTCCTCTTCACGATTGTTGTCAACATCATCTGAGTACTTACACTACTTCCTATCCTATTGCATCCATTAATCATGGTAAGTGAGGGCAGATGTCGAGACAACAGGAATAGGCCTAACAATCATAGAGCGGATTCGAACCGAATCGCATCTTCTCAATCCAGACCCTCGCGGGTGACCAAGATGGCAACTCCCCAGTCATCACCGAGAACCTCTTCCTCGAGTTCCTCGCGGGGTATCGCGTGGGCGGAGAGTTTGTCTACCGGTAAGACCAATTGGAAAATCTAGAATAGTGCCCGACATTGCTGACCTTTGCCAGTGACCGCTTGAGGTCGGCATTGTTGATGCACCACCACTCGATCGAAGTGAACCTCGAGGATCTCGTGATTTTCAACGAGGAGCTTTCGCAGAAGATGCACGAAAAGCCGGGAGAGATGCTTCCTCTCGTAGGTGTTTGAGCAACAGGGTTGACTGATGTGTGTCACTAAAGTTTTGCGGCTGACATGACCAAGCTCGAATCGGCGGTTGTCCGCCTCGGTCGCCAGCTTATCGCTCCTGTCGATGAGCCTAGTTCGTCCACGGCATTTGATGCGGTCCCCGAAATGCAGGTCACACTGAAGAGCGGGTCAAATATGATCCAGTTCCGTGAACTTACTGTAAGCATGGTCATTTGGCCACAAGCTCATTTCACAGGCCGATACCCTCACGACACTTGTCCGCCTTCCGGGTATTGTCATCAACGCGTCACAACTGTCGTCTCGTGCAACCGAGCTTTACCTCCAGTGCAAATCGTGCCGCACCGTCAAGATCTCCAAGGTTTCCGGTTCGATGGGCGGCGAGAAAGCCGCCATTCCCCGTCGTTGTGACGCGTGAGATATCAGTCCTAGATTATGTCTGACAGCAGTCCTGCGATGGAGGGTCAGAAGAAGGACTGCCCGCTCGACCCTTACGTTATTCTCCACGACCGTTGCAAATTCATGGACCAGCAGATGATCAAGCTCCAGGAGGCACCAGACATGGTTCCCGTTGGAGAGCTTCCTCGCCACATGATGATGTCGGTTGAGCGATACCTCACAGGAAAAGTCGTTCCCGGATCGCGTATCATTGCAACTGGTATCTACTCCACATTCGCTCCAGCACACAAGAACGTAAGCATGTGTTCTGCTACTCCATCTGACAGATATAGAAGAACAGCGGCGTTCCTGCACTCCGCCAGCCTTACCTTCGCGTCCTCGGCATCGAGCTCGACACAACCCTTGCCGCGTCACCAGGATCGCGTGTGTTTACCCCTGAAGAGGAGGAGGAGTTCCAGCAGCTGGCTCGCTCTGACGGTCTCTACGAGCGTTTTGCCCGGAGTGTAGCGCCCAGCATCTACGGAAGCGTCGACATCAAGAAGGCTGTCACATGTCTTCTCATGGGCGGAAGCAAGAAGATTCTACCGGATGGCATGCGTCTCCGTGGTGATATCAACGTACTTCTCCTTGGCGACCCGGGTACTGCCAAGTCGCAGTTGCTTAAGTTTGTGGAGAAGGTGTCCCCCATCGCCGTTTACACTTCCGGAAAGGGTTCGTCTGCGGCTGGTCTCACGGCTTCCGTTCAGCGCGACCCAGTAACAGTAGGTATCATATCTCAGTCTCCAGACTAACGCGTAGCGCGAGTTTTACCTTGAAGGCGGCGCAATGGTGCTAGCGGACGGGGGCGTCGTGTGCATTGACGAGTTTGACAAGATGCGCGACGAGGATCGAGTTGCCATTCACGAAGCAATGGAACAGCAGACCATCTCCATCGCCAAGGCGGGCATCACCACGATTCTCAACTCGCGTACGTCTGTGCTTGCGGCTGCCAACCCCGTCTTTGGTCGTTATGACGATATGAAGTCGCCTGGTGAGAACATCGATTTCCAGACGACAATTCTGTCGCGTTTCGATATGATCTTCATCGTTAAGGACGAGCACAATGAGGCCCGTGACCGTACCATCGCCAAGCACGTCATGGACATTCACATGAACCGACAGGCAGCAGACGAGATCGTGGGCGAGATTGATATTGACAAGATGAAGCGCTACATTGCGTACTGCAAGTCGCGGTGTGCGCCGCGTCTGTCGCCCGAGGCGGCCGAGATGCTCTCGTCCCACTTTGTCTCGCTCCGCAAGCAGGTGCAGCAGGTGGAGCGGGACAATGACGAGCGCTCGTCCATCCCCATCACGGTCCGCCAGCTCGAGGCCATTATCCGCATCTCGGAGTCGCTCGCAAAGATCACTCTCTCGCCGCGGGTTGGCGTCCACCACGTCGAGGAGGCGATCCGCCTGTTCAAGTATTCGACAATGGACGCCGTCGCCGCAGGCCAGGTCGATGGCATGTCACGCTCCGAGTTGCAGGAGGAAATGGAGCGCATTGAGCGTGAGCTCAAGCGCCGTCTCCCCGTCGGCTGGAGCACGAGCTACAAGTCACTCGTCCGCGAGTTTGTCACTCAACACGGCTACTCGCAGCACGCACTCGAGCGCGCGCTATTTGTGATGGAGAAACGCGAAATAATCCGCTTCTCAAACCAGAAGAAGTCGGTCAACCGTGTCGGCGTGTAGGGCATATCGGGACGATGGGGAAGTGCTTTGTGTATCAACCTTTGTAACTGCGTTTCATGTATGCGCGTCTGTCTGCCTTGGGGTGCAAGCAACACCCCAATACTTAGGAGATACTTATTGATGTCTTTCACGGAGGAGCACATTTGCATACCAACTCTTGTTGGTTTGCTTGGCCATTACAGTCGGTCATGAAAGTATCATAATCGTACAAAGTCTAATATGTGTCGTCACCTGGTACATACATCTTGTACCTGCCAGGTCGCTCCCACGGTTGCTGGGCCCACGGAGGGGACGCTACAGGGCCAGAAGCATCGGCCGCGACGCCGTTGGACCACCCAGGCGCGGGGCGCACCTCCCAGCCCTCGCTGCCGCGGCGAACACGTGAGCTTGTGTATGCGAGCGGCATGTCATCGTCATAGTCGGACATGTACGGTTCGGGCGACGAGCGGGACGCGTCGCTGTCAGAGCCGTAGTCACTGTTCGCTAGCGCCGCTCGCCGCCGCGCCTCGCCGTTAGACGGGCGCAGCGCGGGGTTGAAGCCGTCGTTGCCATACACGAAGGCTGAACCGCAGGGCTGCGGGACGATCTCGGGCTTCCACGTCGGCTCGCGGGGAGGCCAGGCGTACTGGGCCTCTTCTTCTGAGAAAGTTAGTTCTGGGTGTTAGTGGTTCGTCGTGGCCTACGGTTGGAGAAGCCAAATGAAAGACGGAGGGAAGAGAATAAAGGATACACACCTGCATCATACCATCGAGTCGCTGTGCAGGTGGCCGCGTAACCGGGCCTGCAGAGAGGTACCAGGCAGCGAGTCGCCGTTGACTGGCACGCCATTGAGGCGGTACGTCTGGTCCGGGGCGACAAGCTCGGCCCAGTCGTACGCTGACTCACCGCCAGCGTCTGGCGTTATGGGATACTTGAGACCGTCCCCAGACGTCATGGGCTGGGGCCACAACCAGAGAAGAGGATTTGGGCCGAGGACCGACTTAATGTTGGCGAGAACACCAATGTTCTGCCATGAGCCTGTGTTCTCGCCAGAGGCTGACTCACGTAAGGGTACTTGACTTCCTTGATCTTGCCCCTGCGGACCATGGTGGCGACCTTATCCTTCTCCCACCGCTCAATGGTGGTCGTGTTGCCCGAGATGAGGTAGAGGTGGTAGAGCGAGAAGAAGCCGACACAAATCCACACCGGGATACAGGTGGCAAAGTTGAAAACGATCATAAGAATCTCGCTCAAGGTCGGTTCGTTGTATGGGTCGTAGTACATGGATCGGACCTTTGCGACCATCATGAGCAAGTGGTACGAGGTGCCAATGTCGACCCAAAAGAGGAAGCGGAGAAAGTGACCATGGTTCCAGAAGCCGACGCAGTTGGCGACCCAAGGGCAGTGGTCTGTGGTCAGCGTGGAAGCGGAGAGGATAACTCACGATCAAGCTGGTAGAAGGAAGAAACGAAAGGTCAGCAGAGAGAAGGCTTTAGGCTGGGTAACACGCACCTTCAACTGCTTGTCAGCACATTACAGAGCGAGATAGACTCACGACACAGCTCCCGCACTGTCGGCAGTGATGTGCGCGCGGCGGCTTGTAGTGTTGGCACATCTTGCAGAAGCGCGGTGCCGACGAGCCGCGCTTCACCTCGACAGCATCCACTCCGTGCATGTTGGGGCGCTGGGGATGAGTCGTGCGCAGTTTGTCCACGTCCCTACCAAAGCACACTCACGTAGCCGTCAGGGACACTGCCCGGCGGCGTTGTCACCACCAGGCGGTAATTCCACCAGATCATGCCAACGAAGAGACTAGTCGTGTCAGACGGGGCCCGGATAGCACATACATGTACGTCTTTTGACCGAAATTGACTCACTTGAAAGGAATCAGGAGCTTGAGGAGCTCCCAGCTCAGCTCACTGCCGTACCATGGCCAGATGACGAAGACCTGGGACGAGTAGGCGATGAACCCGATGAGACACGACGTGCCCACCACCCTGCGCGTCAGCTCTGACCTCGAACCTCAAGGGGAGGGGGACACACCATGCGCGTCCCCAGTTGACCATTTGTGGGACTGGGAGGGGAGAACGAGGTGGGTGTGCAAGGAGAGAGTGGTTGGACGAGGAGGGCGAGTTTGGCAGAAATGTGCTTGCTCTCCAGGCGGCGGCGGCTGTGGTGTCGTCGCCGCGCTGCGGCTGCGGCGGCGGCCATGCGCGCCTGCGCAATGGGCATGGCTCTCGCGTGGGCCGCGCGTGTCGACAACACGGCCGTCGCCGTGGCGGCCAACCCCGAACCCGCCTTGCCCCCGCGCGCGTTCTCTGGGGGAGGCCAACACCGGCCTCGGCTAACCGTGTCTGCGTTTTTGCACCTCCACCCCAGCGAGAAAGGCGCACTGCACGACTGCGCCTGTCCCCAATGGAGGCGACCCCCGCATCCATGACGAGCAAAGGTGCGCCGCAGCTGTCCATTTCACAGCCCCTCTCCCTCGTCGCCTATAAAAGCAGGACTCGCGTGCTGGGCCCCGCGCACTGACACAGCACAAAGCACTGCAATGTCCGATCTCGATGCCCGGCTCACCGGCCTCCTCGAGAAGCGGAATGCCAAGGGCCGCTTCCGCTCGCTCAAGGAGTATGACACGGAGCAGCTCGCCGACTTTGTGAGTTTGCCTCACCGTCGGGGCCCTCGTCGGCGGCAGCGTTGCAGGGAGGCGTGGTGCATCCCTCGTGATGGGCCGTCGACACCATGCACACCATGCGCATGCCACTCCGCCGACGTGATCGGGGTGTCACCCGGCGTCCAGCCCTGACTCCCAGTCGTCAAACGACTACCTCTCGCTCACGACCGATCCCGCTCTCCGCGCCCAATACCTGGCGCGCCTAGCGTCCGCCCCGGTCGTCCTTGGCTCGACGGGCTCCCGCCTCCTCAGCGGGTGCACGCCCGCGCACTCGGCGCTCGAGCGGCGCCTCTCAGCCTTCTTCGCCGCCCCCTCTGCACTCCTCTTCAACTCGGGCTGGGACGCCAACGTCTCGTTCTTCGGCACCGTTCCGCAGCCGGGCGACGTCGTCGTGCATGACGAGCTCGTGCACGCCAGCGTGCACTCGGGCCTGCGCGGCAGCCGTGTGCCTCCTCGCCAGCGCATCAGCTTTGCGCACAACGACCCGAAGGACCTCGCCGCCGTTCTCAAGCGTGTCATGGCGCAGCAGACCGAGGGGACTGTCGCCAAGTCTTCCCGCCCCACCATCTTCCTCGCGCTCGAAAGCCTGTACTCGATGGACGGCGACTTTGCACCCATCCCAGCCCTCCTTGACGTGATGGACGAGTACGTACCTCGCGCGCAGCAGTGCGTCGTCGTCGACGAGGCCCACTCGACGGGCGTCTATGGCGCGGGCGGACGCGGTATCGTGCATGCCATTGGGGAAATCAGGAGCGACGAGGCACCTGCCAGCGGAAGCGGTGGCGCCAGCGCAAGCGGCATCACCGAGGGACGCGTGACCGTCCGCCTTATGACGTTCGGCAAGGGCGTGGGCTGCTCAGGCGCCGCGCTCCTCGCGTCGCCGACGGTGCGCTCGTTTCTCATCAACTTTGCGCGCCCGTTCATCTTCAGCACCGCGCCGCCGCTCAGCACCGTTCTGGCCCTCGAAACTGCCTGGGACTTCCTCGCGAGTCCCGCCGGCGAGGCCAAGCGCACCGACCTGGCCGACACCATCGCGTTCTTCCGCGCGCGCCTGGAGACGGACGTTCTGCCGTTTACGACTGCAAGTGGAGGCGGGGCCCTGCGCTTGCCAGACCCGACGCCGGTGCCGTTTCCCGGCGCGACGGGGTTGGCCCCGCAGCCGCCGGCACCGATCGTGCCCATCCTCTCGCCGACGCCACACGCGCTATCAGCCTTCCTCCTCACGCGCGGGTTCGTCGTGCGGCCCGTCGTGCCGCCGACTGTGCCACCGGGTGGGGAGCGGGTGCGAGTCTGTCTCCGCGCGGGTATGGACCGGGCCACGCTCGAGCAACTCATCGCCGCGCTGCGTGAGTGGGTGATGATGAAACGCGAAGAAGAATCACAGGACCAGCAGCCACTGGCAGCCAAGTTGTAGACTAAAAGAGACAATGCAGTGCAGTGCAGGTGCCGATGGATCAGGAAATACAACGCGTCACATATCTCTATTTACAACAGGCCCATGAACGCCGCGCCCGCAGCAGCACCCTCGTCCTCGTCGGGGATGCCCATTGCGCGCTGGGCCGCACGCTCCTCCTCCCAGTCGATCGCCTCGGTTGTCATTGCCACACGCTCATAGTATTTGCGCGCGGCGTCAGAGAGTCCCGCGGGGAAGACCAGTTGTGTGGCTGCGGGAGCATGGGCCGGCTCGCCTTCAGGCGCTGCCTCGGCGGTATTGTCACCTTCAGCTGCATGGGCAGCCGCCGCTAGCGAAGGATTCATGGACGCAATGACCGCACGCATGCTGCGCTCGCGTTGACGGATCTCGCGCCCGCGCATCGCCTCGAACGCTGGGATGAGGGTGAGGAACCAGAGCGCGGCTGGAAGGAGGGCGTTGGTGATCAGTCGGCTGGGGCTGGTGCGTGGCTCGGGGAGAAGCTCAGGCGCGGATGGCGTCCGTTCCTCGGTCTGTTCCGCGTTTACATGGCGGGCAGGTGCGGGGAGGCCTGGGCCGTGGAAACGGCGGCTGCGGATTCGCAGCTGGTTGGCATCTTCCTCGAGGTGGAAGTAGGGTACCTGAAGGAGCAACTCGGCCCCAGTTGGAGGGCGGCGACCGAAAGCGTGGCGGGGCCGGGCATGTCGGGGACGAATGGCGCCGGCCTCTGCACGTGCGGCGGCTGCCGCATGCAGGGGAGCGTCGACGGCTGCTTGGGCAGCGAGATCCAGAGGAAAAGCGGCCGCGTCGTCACCGCCCGCTGGTGGTGCTTGGCGGGCCCCACCAGCCGCTGCCGCTACGGCAGCCTGATGTTCAGCATGCATCAGACGACGCATGCGGGCCTCACGGCGCATACGGTCCTCAACTATCCAGTGGTTGAAGCCGTCAACGGCCCACCAAAGCAAGGAAGCACCGGTGAGGATCCACAGGCGGATGTCCTTCCATGGCATGCTGCGAGTGAGCATCCAAAGGATTGTAACGATCCGCATGGCGGACCAGAAGAGGTGCTGGAGGAGCGCAAACGAGATGCGCAGCCGGGGCACACGGATCCGGATCGAGCCCTGATGCATGACCTGGGGGCGTTGAGGGGCGTTATTGGCATCGGTAGTCGTCGGTGTCGTTGTGGTCGTCGGGACGGCGGAAGGAATGACCTCCTGCTGGGCAAGGCATCCAGAAAGATATCGAACAAGTGCAGCAGTGCGCAGATAAAAGAGAAGGTGGGTGAGTTGGGCTGGGACCATGTCCGTGAGTGGGGGAAGATGCAGAGTGTAGGTTTGGAGGCTGCAAGGTTAGAACACAACCTACGGTCACATTGTGGTGGGAACTCACTCTAGCTCAATCTGAGCGACATCGCCTGTAGGACCATAGGGCCGTCCGACAAGGTTGTCCCAGAGGGTGCCAACTTCCGTGATCATCGCTTCGGAGCCCATAGCAAGCCAAGCACCTTCGAGTGCCTTGCGGTCGCCATCGCCCTGGAGTGCGGTTGCCCAGGCATCGCCAGCGTATCCGCGCACCACACTGAGGATGCCTTGGTACGCCTCGGCGCGTGACAAGGTTGGCGCAGGATACATGTCTTCCCAGGCAAGCGGCTCACGGCCCATGATCGCGCACATGTGCTCGCGGCAGACAAAGATAAGGTAATGGACCGTATCTGTCAACGCTACGCTGTGCAGTGACGGCGACGACGTGATTTGGGGAATGGTGGGAAGGTCATCTGCGTGTAGCGTGGCCGAGGTGGAGGGAAGGGACGGAGTGGCGGCCACCGGTTGGTTTCCCAAAGGCAATGTGCCGGGCAGGGGACGGGCAACGACGTGGAGTGTCGGCTCCTCCACGCCGGAAAACACTGTCTCGAGCACCTCGTCGTCCTTTAGTAGACGGCCGCGCCAGATTAGCCGCAGTCCGTCGGGCTCCCAGCGCCCGTAGCCGGCGGCACCGGAGGCGATGGCGGATTTCACCTCCCGGACGGTCATGGCCGCCGGCACATTCCAGCCCGCACGCGTAGCAGAGCTTGGGACGAGGTCGCCATATGGCATCCAGAGATGCAGCTTAATCTGTGGGGCTGGTGGAGCTGAGGCTGGCGCTGACGCTGCGGCAGTCGTGGGCGCGGCTGCTGGTGGCGCGGCAGCAGTTCGCCTGAGCCGAACCTCGTTTTGGGTGAGGGCCGTCTGCTGGTGGAACGGGGGGGAGAGCGGCGGGGAGGAGCTGGGGATGGGGACGGTATCGGGGGGCTCGACCTGCATGGTGGGTGGTGGGGTTGATGGTGAATGTTGAGGATGGGAAAGTGACAGCGTGGACGTACGTGCCGACCGGCCGGCTGCGGACAGTTGCCAGCGAATGCACACAGCCACAGCACACCACCGCCCGAGATCGCATACGAGCTTTGTCCGTCACGGCCTCAAATGCACGTGACATTACGTAACATGCTATCGGTTTTCCACATAAACAACACCAGCGAGCCCAGCGAGACTGCTTTCTTTCTGGCTGCTGCCGACCATGGCGCATCCTGGCAACACACCCTTTACCAACTCCAACGCCGACACGCCATGACTCTCAAGGACAGGCCCGTCCGGCCCAGTGAAGTGTATTTGGAGGCAGCAGCAGCCGAGGCCGCAGTCGGCCAGCCGCTCGATCAAGTACTGGAGTCGCCCGAGGACAGCGAGCCGAAGGAGAACAGCGATAGCGACGAGCGCAAGAGGCCAAAAGGATCCAAACACCACAATGACAAGGACAATGGGAAAGGCAAGGAGGCGCGGTCAAAGGATCAGGAGAGTCGGTCAAAGGATAAAGAGAGTCGGTCAAAGGATAAGGAGGCTAAGCGGAGTGCCAGCAAGTTGTCGTCGTTGAGCAACCAGCTCGTTGCGCACGGGTACACCAAGCGGGCACTCAAGCTTGAGGGGCTGAGCAGCTCGGAGCAGGTGCATGTGTCGAATATCATTGCGGATCTACTGGGAGCGAGCGCGGTGAGTAAATCCGGCCTTTTCTACGACATTTCTTGGTGCTCATCGTCTCCCAGACCAAAGTGTCTGCGTTGGAAGAGACGAATGCCCGCCTCAAGACGTTGCAGTACGAGCACGAACGCCTGCTGAAGAATATTGACAAGAATCATCGCGAGATGGCGCGCTTGGAGACCAGCATGCAGGCTGCAAAGGCACAAGTGGCCATGGCGGAACACCAGCAGCAGGTGGAGGAGGCCAAGACTAAGCTCCTGCGAGAGGACGTCGCGCGTAGCCGCAAAGCGCTGGACAACCTCAAGGTGGCTGCCACTGTGAGTTGCTGCAGGGAGTGGCTGAGCTAAATTGGCAGCAAGAGGCAAAACGCGCGCAGTTGAAGCTGGACAAAGTGCTTGCGCAACTTGCCCGTCAAGTGCCTGTTGTCCCACCGACGTTCGAGCTCATGAACCCCGTCCTACCTGGCCACATTGCGCCTGTTGCTGTGAGTCCTACGAGATTGGTTTCAAGCTGACGATTAGCCGGGTCCCATCCCCCTTATCGAGTCATCCCTGGCGGACCTGTCGAATCTGCGCCAGAGTCTACAGGAAGAGATCGAAGCTTTCCGACACGTCGCAGTCTCCACCGCCAACTCGCTGAGGGAGGCACTGGCAGTAGGGAAAGGCGAAGACCCGCCCCCACGCCTGATGGCGGACGAGTTCTACGCTTTACAGTCCAGTTCGCGGCATATCCGACAGGTGGCGTCGTGGACTGCCCACCCGACCATTGCCGACACACGCCTCAAGGCCCTGGTCGCCGACGTACGTGCAGCGTTGACCGCTGGCGTCCCAGCAATCATGCGTGACGGGAGCGGCTCCACAGAAGCCGAGGCAGAGCTGGCAGAGGAGGTGAAACGGCAGGAGCGCGCGCGCCAGCGCGAGGTCGCCGACCTGCGCGACAAGGTCAAGGACCTCGAGGTCGAACTCCAGATCGCGGCCGCCAAGAACGAGGAAGCCAACAAAGTTGTCGAGCAGATGGCCAAGTTAAGCGTTCATGGCGGGTGAGTGGCAGGGGAGGCAGTGTGTACGTAGGCTGACGTCTTCCAGTGTCCCGTCGACAACCGACTTTGAGGACTCGCGTCTACGTGACGAACTCGTGCGTCAGAAGCGCATCCTCGACACTGAACGCGAGGCGCTACGTGAACGCAACCTGCGGCTGAATGAGGAGCGTCTTGCGCTGGACGCAGATAAGGCAGCGTTCGCTGCCGACAAGGACGCCGCATTAGCCGCCGCCGTCGCCGCCGCAGCCGCGGAAGCCGCGGAGGCCGCAGCAGCGAAAGCAGCAGCGGAGGCTGAGACTCAAGCACGCGCGACAGCCATCGGTTCCGCTTCACCCCCGCGCAGCCCCAAGCAGAGCCATGCCACCCTACACCACCCGCCCTCCCCTTCCCCACTCTCGCCGCACGGCAAGCGCACGCCAGCCAAGATGATACAACACCACGTCGCGACACGCCGGCGCGCGCCACGCACACCACTGTCGCGTCTCGTTCTCGAGCGTGCCGTGCTCGAGCGCGACCGCCGCAAGCCGAGCGGCAGTGGGACTGGAAGCAGCACGGGGCCCGGCACAGGGGCAGCTGGTGTAACCGTGAACCTGCGCAAGTCGGCCCTTGGCGCATCGACGCGCGCGAGCGTAAATGGAGGGAAGAAGGCAAGCCTCCCGCCGGCAGGGGACGTGCTAGGTGACAGCGCACGGGACAACCTCGTCAGATCCTTGGGCGTGGCGCATGGGGATAAAGGTAAAGGCAAAGTGCGTGCGGAGCCTCCGCTCCCAACAAGCACGGACGCTGAGGAGAATCCCGCCAAGGTCTCCGGCCCACTGGAGCCGATGCGCAAGTCCTCGTCCCGTTCGCTCCTTGCCGGCACGGCTGCGTCGGCGGCACACGCCAAAGGAGACAGAGCGCTAAGCAGCTCAAATGCGGGCAGCAGCGGTAGCAGCTCGGCGGGGCGGGTGTCAACATTGCAGAAGGCGTCTGTCGGCGGCGCAAGCGGGGCCGCCGCAACAGCGGCCACAGGCAAAGTACGCGCATGGCGATAGGCCGCGTTTATAGGATCCACGCTTCGTTCCTGATTTATCTCTGCTACATGCTTTGTACGTTATGCAGATTATATTACGTTTCATTGCGTTGCGGAAGGAATGTCGTATTAGATTAGTATCTGCCAGTGGCAAGAAAGAAAGTACGTGAAGTTGCTCCTATTCGGTCTTGGGCTTATCAGCACCAGACCTTTTGGAGTCGTCGAGGGCAAGCGCCGGCACGTCCACGTCGGGCGACGCCAGTACCAGGGGTGATGCCTCAAGTCCACCATCTGCTGGCACACTGGCGACGCTGAACGGCGTACCGGGCTGGCTGCCGAGCGGCGTGCGCCCGCTGCTTAGGCTCGCGCTGCTGGACGAGAGGGCCTCCATCTCGCCGCGTAGTTTTTCGAGCTCGCGCTCAAACTTGCGGCCAAACACTTCCACATAATAGCTGGCGCCGTTCCACACTGCCACCCACCACACGACGACGAGCGCAATGTTGGTCGCAGTCGCTGAGTGGATGAAGAGCGTTGAGGCCGGGACCATGAAGACGATCGAGTAGACTGGGGTGTCAGCAACGCGGACGAGACATGAGGGACGCACTGAGCTGGCCAAAGATGAACCACAACTCGCGGTGCTCGGGGCGGATGCCGCGCAGCGCGCGGCCGATTGGCCCATGCTTGTCGTTGAGCAGGCTGGGGTCAGCAGCGTATACAGCAAACGGGTGAGGCTTACTAATGGAACGAGTTCTGGCGGGCGCCGCTCTGGATCTTGGCCTTACGGTCGACCGAGATGAACTGGGATATCAGATGGTGCGCTAAAGACCGTACATACCTTAAAGTACAGGCCTTGCCAGAGGCAGTACGGGACGGCGGCCATGAGGATCTTGGTGTACCATGGATACTGGTTGATCAACTGGATGCCGGGGTAGCGCTCTGCTGCGCCCTCGTAATAGAATCTGAGATCAGAGGTGAACAGGATATGATGACTCACAGGATGACGCTGAATACGAGTGGCGGGTAGCTGTGGCAAGAGTCAGAAACAGATCTTGTGTCATCGCACAAGAGACGCAACGAACATGTGGATGAACAAGCTGGTGACCTTGTCGATAGAGTGGAAGACGAGTGAGTTGCGCCACGTGATGATCGCGCTCCCCAGTGGACCCATCGTGAGCAGGTAGCAGCAGATGAACAGCTCTGTCGACTGCGGGAAGATCCAGAGCCAGAGGAGATCGAGGCCGTTGACGAAGTAGCACATGCTGGGGCGGTGTCAGGAGAGTGCGTCTTGCCGGTTTTAGGGGACATACTCTGCTGCGTCAGTGTCCGATTCACAGTGCGGTCACATACCGAATAGAAAGTAGTGGAAGGCCATCTTCTTGTACTGGTATATGCGCCAGGGGAAGTAGATCATGAACTGCACGGTGTACGCCAGCGGAAGCCATGTCGGCCACTTGCCGAACACCAAGCAGGTGAACGCGACGGAGTTGACACCGAGGAAGAAGGCTGGGACAAGTTAGTATCGCATGCTTCCCATGTCGACACGAGGGGATTCCTCGGAGAGAGCAGCAAGAAGCGTCGGTGCTATCCCTTGCCCATTTACCGGACGGGCCCTTTCGCAGCCCTTCTTGTCCAACAGCATACGCACACATCTTCTCTCGTGTCCGAACAGTCGTCGCTGAGCGCCAGCTGGCGCTCAGCCCATTGACCTTTTGCGCCAGCTTGACCTTCATACGCGAGATCTCGCGTTCCATATCGGCCTTGTAGCGGGCGGCCGCGCGGGCAGAAGCAATAGGCGGTGTGCCGTCGCCGCCACCCGCGCCGCCCTCGTCGTCGCTGTCGAGCAGCAGCATCGTGCTGGAACCGGGGGTGCGGAGGCCCTTGGGGAGCAGGTCGGCCGCGCGCTTGCGCAGCCGCGCCGACTGCTCCTTGACTCTACGCTCCCAGAGATCGAGCCGGGAGTCTGGGAGGGGGGGTCAGTCTGTGCTCGAAGGGGGCGCGCGCGTGCGCGCCAGGCCAAACCGCGGGTCTCCACGCACCAAAGAACGTCTCAATGACATCTGAGATGTAGTCGTTAGTGACAGCGGAGAGGAGCAGCACCATCGCGTACCGAGAAGAACGAGACTGTCGCCAAAGCCGTCCTCATCCGCGCCTGCACGCCGCGCGAGGCCAGAGAGGCTCGACGACGAGCGGGGGGTGGGACGCGTGGGATTCAGAGACGGCGAGTCCAGCTCGGCTGATGCTGACGACATTGTCCAGGGCTGGGCGTCGGTCGGAGGATGAGAGGAGCGAAGGGATGTTGTGGTGATGATGATGGGGATATGATGTAGAGATTGCGAGCTGGAGCGTGTTTGTGGTGCCGAGGGGTACGTGTGACGTAGCGGAGCGGCGGCGGCGGCGACGGCACCACGGGCGAGGGAGCGCGCGCGCAATGCTCCCGGAGCGGGTGATTTGGATCAGTTTGCCAGCATCCGAGGTATATCCTCCTCCCCCGTGCCTGGGTGCTCCGCCATGCATATGCCTACATTACCTTGCGGGTATCGGTGCACTGCGCGTTTTACACACATCGGTCGGTGAGCGAGACCGAGATCGGGGTGGCCGCTCGGCCGAGGACCGACTGGGTTGGAGCGGGGGCAACGCCTGAACCGGGAGGGCGACGCCTGAACCGGGAGGAGCGACGTGGAGTGAATGCGTCTACTGCCAGAGCTGCGGAGGTACCGACAGAGGCACGGCGGCCGTCCAGCACTGGGCAATTCTTGGCCCCGCAGCCACGGCCGTGGCCACCCCCCGATATCGCTCTTCCTGGGAGGTCGGTGCCACGCTAGCGGTATCATCCGTTTCCCCTCGTGTCCCCGTCACTCTCTTTGTCTCCCCACATCTCGTGTCCTCGTCTCCGTCTCTCGTATCCCCGTCGTCGTCGAGGGTGGTGCTCTCCACATCCGATCGCCCATTTGCCCCGTCATACGACTGTCCGCCGACGCGTCGTGATTACGCACGTGTGGAATCTATCACGTCCACATCCGAAATAAATAAAGAAGGAATAAAAAGAATCGTCACGTTCCCTACACCCCCGGCGGCGGTCCCTAGCCCGTCTTCCTTTCCTTCACGGCGTCTCGTCCTTCTCCATCTCCAACCCCGCGGGCGACTCTCGCTTCGCATCGTCAGTCGCATCCCTCTTCTGTCCCCAAGAGACAAATCCATTCCCATCGCACGTTGTCAACCACCAACAAACGCCTCTCGCCATGGCTCTCCTCGCCACTCTCACCCCAGACGTCGAGCTGCGCCTGTCCCATCTCGACCCGCTCACCCTCTACGTCCCCGTGCCTGCGTTCTGCATTCTGCTCGCAGCGTACAAGACCATCGCACCCCACTTCTCCTCCCCCCGCCAACGCGCATACATTCTCTCCGCCATCTGCTCGTCCTGCATGACTCTGGCGTCCCTGCCGTTTGCCTACGCGTATTTCACCGGCGGCATCCAAGGCCTGTGGACGGCGGGACAGGAGGGGTGGATGCGCACATCATCCACTGTGTTCGTCTCCGCCTTTGGCACATACCTTTTCAGTGAGTACCAGAGCTCGTAATGTTATGTGCACGACGCCTAGACCGGGGGCTCCCCTTTTTTTTCCTCCACGACTGTATTGCTGACATTCACAGCGGACGTGAGTCACCAAGGACGTTCCGCATTCAGTGCTAAATTTCCAGCTCCTCGTTGGGTGGTTTGAATATCGCAACTATGTCGGTCTTCTGACGGGATGGTTCCATCATATTGTATACATGGGCCTCATGGTGCACTTGGCGACATCAAGGCAGTCTCCTATCTTCCTTGGAGCAGCACTGATGGAGGTGAGTAGCGGTATTCAGTGGCAAATTCGCCAGTGCCCGTCTGCTGAAACATGCACGTTCATATCCGCATTGCATGCGGGCTTGTTACCAGATGGCGTCATGCTCACGCACGCTCAGCTCCCGACTTTCGACCTCGCCATCTCCAACCTCTTCCCTTCTGTTCGCTGCGACGAGCGCTTCCTGGGCCTCATGGTTCTGACGCGCATCGGGTACAACATTGTCCTCGTTGTCGACACAATGCGTCCGTCGTCGCGTGCCATCATGGACAACAGCTGGGTCCCAACCGTCATGCTGGCGTCTGCGCTTTCGCTGCACTGCCTTTGGATGCATGGCGGCATTACCGGCTACCTCGCCCGCCGCTCCAAGGCCCGCGCCGCAGCTGCTGCCGCGAAACAACAGGAGGTCATCCACGAGAAGCCAGAGCGTTTACACCTGCCAATGCCCGAAAGCGGTCTCGCTACGCCGGACGAGTCGCCGCTCGTGACGCCCCACACACCGGGCCAGCCCAGCCTCATGATCCCGCAGAACCTCTTTCCCAACATCTCCATGCCGACAATGGCCAACATCCCGATTCCCAACATCCCGACATTGTCAGGCATGGCCGCCGCGCTCCCCCAGGCCAAGGCCAACCTCGAGCAGCTCAGCTTTGGCCTCAAGGGAGCCAAGGAGGCTGCCTTCAACCGCTGGCAGGAACAGCGCGAATTGTGGCAGGAGCAGCGGGAACGCCTCTCCGCCGCCGGCCTCCGCCTCCGCCGCCGGGACACGGACCCGGCCGGTGCCCCTATGACGGCCGACGAGCTGATGGAGTAGAGGGGGATCCCTGGTGGACCTTTGTGAGTACGATTAGGGTGACGGCCAGCCGCACTCGAAGCATTGTACTCTGCGCGGGCTTCAACACGCCATTTCTTTCATCTTTGGTCTTTTGTCTTTCTCTTTGTACCCTACGCTCCCTTTTAACAAGGACGACTGCCATATACATACAGAATGTATGCACGACACATTCACGACATGTAGTTCTGAGCGGTGTGGGGTGGTGCAGATCCGTTGTGCGTTGGTTGCCTTGACTTGCAGAACCCCGACAACCAGGGACGCTGTAAAAGCGCCGAGAGAATGCAATCAGCGTTGCCGTGTTGAGCAAGGATCCCGCCATGTCTGCAAGCCGGGCCTCGACGGGCTGTTTGTCTCCCGGCCTGTCCCCACCGCCGCGTCCTTCTCAGCCCGCCCTCTGGTCCTCAGGGACATCCTCTGCACGGCGCAACTGGCAGACGATCTGCTTCGGCTTGCGCCTAGTCGCGCGTTGGACGAAAAGACGTTCAGTCGCGATCACTCGAGCGACCCCTGATCGAGCTTTGCAGCACGCATGCCCTGGCCATGCGGTCTGTCCCCTCCCGATCGCGATGAAATGTTAGAAAAAAATCCTCATCACCGCGCGCGCCCCGGCCGTTGTAAGCATGCTGCTCGTTACTCGGTCCCAAGTGCAGCCTGCCGCAGCGGCCGCCGGCTGGCAGCCGATATCATGGAACCAAACCCTTAGCCTCGGGGATGGCGCGCAACGGCTCTTTTGCCACCGCTCGGGGTCTTGCTGGGCCGGTCGCCGAGATGTTGCGGCGCGTGCGGCAGGGATGGCCTGCGTGGGTCGTTCCTGCGACTCTTGCGTGCGGAGCATCTTAGCGTGTGGCCATTCGCAGCGTCTCTTTGGACTTGTATATCATCCTTTGCCCTCGCATTGAAACATCGTTCGCGAACGGACCGACCAGTGGTGTGCACAACGACGAGACGACAGCAAAGAGGACAAACAGGCCACAGCCTCCACAACCGATCGCTCAGCAACCGCTTCAGAGCTCGAAACTTCAAACGCGTCCCCCCCCCCCCCCCCCCGCCCTCGCCCCCCCCCCCCCCCACGCCCAACACCATCCCCCCCCCCCACTCCGACCACGCCTGAGTCGC